>CM040460.1:2318302-2357195 GCA_022758105.1 Pangasianodon gigas
ACGCTATAACGTACTGAAGTGTGTCAACCCTGTCACTGTATAATGTTGATAAATGATCTTCCACATCTCTAACAACGTCAATATTTCTCCCACGGCAATCTGAGCCGTGCATTTCCCTAAACCAGTGATTATAAGTAGACTCGTACTCAGCCCCTATCCTATATTTTGCTATATCGTGATCTCTCTGCGGTTTCTCTTGTGTTCACTCCCACTCGCGCTCGGCGGTACGATCTACGCTGTGAAAATGCTTGCAGTGCACAAAGTTTGTTCCGCAAGCAATTAACTTCGAGAGCATGGGTAATATTCTATCAGATGTTCGTTACTACTCGGCAGCAATCTTTGTCAAACTTCCTGAACAACATCTCTCTCTGTCTCTATCTCTTTTTCTGCCTCCTTTCATCTCTCTCTCTCTCTCTCTCTACTGGACGCATCGAGGACATCCATCTCTCTGACAGCAATTTATGCAGGCGATACTTTATTTCTGCATAACACAAGCAAATGGGTGATGGGGGGTTTAGGCTAGGTCAATGTTTTGTCATTGCGAAGGGAAATGAATGTACAAACAACTCAGCAAATTACCACCTTGTTTTCCTCCCGCCTCCATCCACGACTTTTTTGGAGAAAAAAAAAAGTGACAGGCGTCTAGAAAGAAGCCAGGAGAGAAAAAGGCAGACAACACTAACCTAACACAAGAAAGGTGCTGCTTTGCCTCGAGCATCACTGAAAACATAAGAGTCAAGCCGTGAGAGCTATGTGCACTGTAACCTATATACACTGTTGAAGAGAAAAAAATATATAGATTTTTTATTTTTGAACAATGACAGACTCATAGTTTCGAAAACTTCTCAGAAATTGTGAAATGCATCTGTAAAGCAGCTTTGTTCTCTAAGCCTTTGTTTGCTTAAAAACAAAAACAAACCAAAGCCAAGCCTTGAGTCGTTTGTTCTCTGAAAAAAATAAAATCCCTTGGCTGCTGAAATGGTGATGTGATTCGACCTAATCAGGTAGCGGCAGCCTTTTGAATTCCGCTTTATCATCCAGAGATGTCATTTGTTAAAGGTAAGATCTGATAGATTAAGCCGTGCGCCGGAGCAGCCGGCGTGATCATTACAGCGAGATAAGGATGTCGTTATCTCAGGCACCATCATGCTCGGCAAGTTAAAATAATTATCCTGCATAAAAACCAGGCTCACGTTCGGCGTTCCGCAAAGGCATTGTTAGGGTCGGTGGAAAAATGCTCTCGGAGGACACATACTCGTCTGTGCGTATGTGTGTGGTGTGTTTACACAAATAGACAAGTTTTTTTTATTACTATTATTATTATTATTATTATTATTAGTAGTAGTAGTAGTAGTAGTATTATTACATTTTCATATATGAAGTTCATTGCTATTTTTATTATGCTGCATCATCACTGAAAACTTTTATGAACTGAAAAGTTTTATCCATTTTTGGTTACATTTAATGTTGCGCAACGTCCTTGAAACAAGTTCTCGCTAGCAGCTATAAGCATTCATTCCCTCACCAGCCTCTTTTTTTTCTATAATTAGGTAATATAAAAAAAATATATATTAAAAAAAAACCAGTTTGTCATGGTACCAAGAAGTCCTGTCCTGAACAGAAATATAATATTCTTCATGTTCGTGAGGGCAAAATATATATTTCTTTCGAATCTGTAAGTACACAACAGCAACGTGTGTGTGTGTGTGTGTGTGTGTGCATGTGCATGTGTGTGTGTGTGTGTGTGTGTGTGTGAGAACCCAATGTCTCCACAGAGCTTTAGACACGTCAGCTTTGATGTTGTGGCTTTGATGTTGGAGAAGTTAGAAGATTATGGTGAGGTGTTAAGGTTAGAGTTAGGCAAAGCATTATATAGCTACAATAGAGACATACAAACCTGTGTGTGTGTGTGTGTGTGTGTGTGTGTGTGTGTCAGTACGTGCTTGTTATTCAGAAGACCGTCTGGTGGACGTGCTGAAGCCTGTGAATGAGAATGTGAGTGTTGAAGAGCTGGTCCAGAAAATCAGCTTAGGTGGCACTTTAATACAGAAAGTGAAATGACCTTTGACCTCTGCGGTTAAGCTAAGACCTCAGTGCACTTTGTCTCCTCTCTTTTAAGGGACTACTGTGGTTCTCTGATCTCTGAAAAAGTGTCTTCGTTGAGAGGAAGTGTGGACAAACAACTTACTGAATGTCTCTGTTTAAACTGTATGCACACACATACACACAAACACACACACACACACATACACACACATACAATGCTTCCTCAAACTTCCTCATCCATTTTTTGGACAGTTGACGATTGGAAAAAGACCAGGTGACATTTTTTTCCAATCTTCAGCTCTCCACGTCTCTACCTCAGGATTCGACATGTGCTTTCTGAGATGCTTTTCTGCTCACCACGGATGTACAGAGTGGTTATTTGAGTTACCTGTCAGCTGGAACTAGTCTGGCCTTTGACCTCTCTCATCACCAAGCTGCAGAAATTCCATTCACTGGATGTTTTTTTGTTTTTCGCACCATTCTGTGTTGAGACTGTTGTTGCGTGTAAATCCCAGGAGATCAGCAGTTTCTGTAATACTCCACCTGGTTAACGTGAACAGTAACTGAAGCTCATACTTTCCTCATTACTGGTGTATAATATTGAAGTAGAAGTAAATCTCCAACTGTTTTCTAAGTGGGATGTAAAGTCAGAAAGAAATCCGCAGCGGCGCTAACGTACAGTATTAATGCAGACATAAATCTGTAAGTGTTTATCAGCTGAACTCTGAATCAGAGTGTGAGGAACAGCAGCTCAGGGCCTCATAATGGGGTGTGAATTCTCATAAAACAGACTTGTGCAGTCCTCCGCTATTCCCATAATACACCACATCTGCGTGGAGCTGGAAACGGAATGAGAGATGAGGGACCACATGGAGGGAAGAGAGAGAGAGAGAGAGAGAGAGAGAGAGAGAGAGACAGAGAAGTGATGTTCTGGGAATGCACCTGCTCAAAGAGATGGAGATAAACAGTAAGAAAGCTGAGGGAATAACTAACAAGACACCAGAACTAACAAGGCTAACGTTAACCCTTTCATCATTAAAGAGCATCAGCGTCACCTGCTACTGTGAAGTAATCGCTGGTGTATTCTGGATTCTGATTGGTCAAAAGGTGATGAGTAATTTTCTAATATCGTTTCTATAGTAACAACTTCCACAGGGATTTGTAAGGCAGATATTCCAAATAAATGGATAAAAAAAGTATGTAATCATTGATATGGACAAGTTTTCTGAGAAGAAGCATTTATTTACCATTTATGGAAGGAGTCTCCAGTGTCAGCGCTTTGTAACAGTCAGAGGGAAAGCTGGAACTTGAAGTTTTCGGATATCTTCAGGACAGAGGAGTTTACACTTTGCGGTTTCTTGGTAACACAGCAACTTGTGTAAGAAAGAGAAAAGAGAGGCTGGTGAGGGAACACTTGTTTATATCTGCTACGAGAAGTTAGAAGAGGAAGTAACTTGTTTTGCGGATGTTTAACAACATTAGATGTAACTATAAATGGATAAAAAGCATGATGTTTCATTCTTTAATAAAGAGAAATTTGTAATTGATGGCAAATTGCTGTGGTATGAGAGAAATAAAACCCTTCAGGACATGCTGTTGTAGGAAGATAATCAACGTTGGGGTGGTAACAATAACTCCACTTCCCCTTTGTTGATTATTTTCCTAGAACACCACAACACAAAGTGGTTTCTTACGTCTATATCACAGCAATTTGCCAACAAGCTTGATACATGGACGATCCACATTACTAAATGTAACTATAAACATTTCGGAGCAGTAAAGATGGGGGGTTAAAGATGGCTATCTCGGAATAGAATAAACAGTACTTCGACAAAGTCCGTAAGCTAGACCGTGATCCTTATATACTTATCCTCAAACGGCTGATTCTGCTCAAACTGGCAGAAAACTTACTAAATTTCTGGTTTCCTTGTAAATATTTATCTCATACACAACCCTTCTTTCTGTTCTGGAGAACCCCAAAGCATTTAATAACACAGAAACCTGGCAGCTTTTCACTTCCGGGTAAAATAGGATGAGAAAAATCTCTGTTATTATATAGAGGGTTAGCTGATATCAGCTAACTAGCTAACTTCTGGTAATGTTAGCAATACTTGCTGCTGAGATAAACTTCCCTTGTCTTATAATGTACATTAGATAGCTAGCTAAGATAGCTACGAGGCAGTGTGACAGGGCACTGCTGCTTGTTTAAGTCGATTATCAGTATAAATGAGACAGAATTTTTTAATAAATTGATGCAGTCAGTCACTTATTAGGTTCTCAGAATGGCAGCAGTTATAAGTTGTGACGTCTCATGAAACACCAAACTGACAAGAGGAACAAAAACACAACCAAAAAGTCCAGTAACATGGAACTGTAATTGTTTCAATAGTTTTGTTTTCCACATATACGTATTTTCACTTTATTTGTAATACTAAAAATAATAAAAATAATAATAAAAAACCTCTTCAACTACTAGGTACTTACCTTACTCTAAAATAAAGTGCCTCTCTTTTTTCCCCATCATCTTTGAGTCTGTTTCTTCCAGCTGCTTGTTCTTCATCAACAGTAATCATGATACAAAGCAGCGTCTCTTCATCAGCTCTGGAAGGATGATGGAGTAGATGCTTATATAACATGAAGGATCAAAACGTGTGAGAGATAAAGGATTAAGGAAGCAGCTGAGATGGGGAGGAATGAAAAACTAGGGAAAGATGTGTGTCGAGAAGAAATAGAGAGAGAGAGAGAGAAAGAGAGAGAGAGAGAGGTGGGCTTACCGGGAGAGAGACATCACAGACAATTAGTGGTAATGTGTGTAGGCGGGGCAGGGAGGTGCGCGGCGGGGTTCACCGTGTGTGACTACCTGCATCAATTAAACTCACTCAGGCAGGACTGGCACTGAGTCTCTCACACATACACACACACACACACATACACACACACACACATATACACAGACGTTCTATCTCTGAACAAGGTTATGGTCAACTCCAAGGGAGCAATGCTGCTCTGCTAATTAAAGAGCACCTCTGGGTGGTGGAAGCTGGAGCTGATTACTGTCGAAATAAACGATTTTCAACCATACTATTCAATTCAATTTCATTTCTACAGCGAGTTTAACTTTATAGAAATCCAGATGTAGATTTAGATCCATAGTGAGCAAACTAGAAGTGACAGTGGCGAGGAAAATCTTCCTGAGACGACATGGAGAAGAAGCCTTGACTCAAAATGGAACCCGTCCTCTTCTAGATTGTAATGGGATTATTACAGTAAATCATTACAGTATAAAAGTGTAGAAGAGTAAAGATGTGCGGTACTGAGTGTGCTGAAAGAATGTTCAGTATGTGTGTGAGCGACTTCAGTAATGTCAGTATTGATGTGGGGAAAGTTATGCGTATTCAGAGTCGACTTACGCGCATGCTAGTCCATTTTCAGGGCTCTTTGTTCAGATTATTAACTCACCTGTGTGTAGTTCAGACATGCGAGGTTGCCAGATTCTTCTTGAGTAGAAGCTTCAGAGATGGGATTTTTCACAACTTTGTACAAAAGAAGAAAAAAAAAATCAATCCTCAAGGTAAACAATGTCTGTGATATCCTTTCTGTGAAAAAAAAAAAAAAAAAACTTTTTGTGGATATTTATGTAGCATTTCAACATTTTGTTTCCCAAATTGTGGTTATAGACATAATAAAAGTATTAGGCTCATTTTTTAAATAATATTTTGGCTATTAATTAGAGCTGTAAAGCTTTTTATTCCTGAACTTTTCACACACAGAACACATTAGGTGCAAGTTTTGGGTTAGGGTTAAGTTAGGTTTGGATTAAACCCATTCAATTCAAGTGATCCGTCACACTAGTCTAATAACTATAAAAAAATATAATAAATAAATATAATTTTGGCAATTTGGGTTGTGATTTCCACTATTAAAAAAATAAATATATAAAAAAATCTCAGACCCTCCAGCTATGCGTCATGAACCACTGATCTACCCACAACCATCGAAACCTCAAACATATTTGCTAACGTTTTACATTAGCGTTCCCTTAACTAGCATTATTTCAGTACTAAATAACATTAACATGAGCATTAGCATTAATACACCATCTGTAATGTTAGTAATTATTGCTTGTAGTAATGGACTTTTAAAATTAGGAGCTTAATAATAATAATAATAATAATAATGATATTATTATTATTATTATTAACACACATGCTTTAACTAATATTTAATCCATGAATGAATTAAGTTTGTGGTGCTTAAATGTTAAATTTCATCATGAATAACATGCTGCAAATTAATTTATGCTAATTTATTTGGACTTGCTTGAGATAAACATTATTCAATGCATGAATATTAAGTTTAAACCAATTAATAGATGTTTTACCAGCTTTGGGAAATTGTGAGCATTAGTTAAGGTTTATTATTTCTGAAGTTCATAGATTGTTATATTTGTGTTAAAATAATGCAGTAATTAATGTTAAAGTTAAACACAATGTTTTGACCTAAGAAATGTCATTAGTATGTACAAAGTCATGTAATAAGTCATGTAAGAATGTTCATTAATATGTAAATAGATCTTTTTTAACCTGAGATATCTGCGTAATGACTGCAGGAGGTATAGCGACTGTTTACGCGAATTAATGACTTCTCACCTGCTGTGGTTTCCAGAGCAATATGTTCAAAGCAATATGGCTTTTTTTTTTTTTTTTTTTGAAGCCATAAAAATATTCTACACTGCAAAGATTATATCTTAGCAAGTAAAAAAAAATCTTGAATATAAGCAAATTGATTATGATTTATGAATAATATGATAATCTGATTTATAATAATCTCATATTATTCAGCCTGTTTTTAGATGCTTTTACACATTTCATACTTTGACCTTTCTTATTTTCTTATTCTACTGCCAGATCATTTTGCTGCTTCTTGTTTTTTTTTTAAATAAATGCTTAAAATTAGCAAAATTATCTGCCAGTAAAAGAAGAAGAAGTTTTACACTAATCATATATTTCTACATTTAAGGTGTTTTACTTGCTAAAGTGTCATTTTTTTGCCCTTTTTTTTTTTTTTTTTTTTTTTTTTTTTTTTTAACAAATTAGGTCTCTTCTTCTCGCATCCAGCCAATAACTGTACGCTATGCATCGATCAAATGGGCTTGGCTTAGCATCCAATCATTTCAGTTTAGCATCTAAATAGCTATAGCTATCTGTATGTGTGGAACTACAGTGTGGAACTTGAGGATGAGCGCCCTGGCCTTACCGCAGTAAAAGATTCCTATAAAACAGAAAGAATTTGAAAAAGCATATTGGGGTAAATTTCACTAATTTGCTAAAGTTAACTTTCTATATTTAATAAATGCTAAGCTAGCCTTTTTTTTCTTTGCTAATGCCAGGTTAGCCTACCATAGATTCCAGTAGCTAACAATTTGTTAGACAGTGAGTCAAATTTTAGCTAATGTAAATATTGGTCATTTACAGGATTTATTTTGCTTCTGATGAATTTATTATCAAACTACGTAGCATTAGTCATACAGAAGAGCAGCGAGCTTACAGACTGAATGATGTTTTCAGGCAAAATGGTGTAGTTGCTTTAAAAGAAAAATCATCTAACAGGTTTAGATAAGTAATACGCTAGTTTTCACATGAACGCATGACATTAACTTAATTTAATTTTGACACATTATCTCTACTTAAGCATCAGTTCTCAGTACTTTGTCCACCTCTGTTCCCTCTGCTAATCAGCAAAGTACTAAACCAAAAATAGGTTAAAATAGGTGAGTTAGAGGACAGAAAAGACAAAAAACCTTTGAGAACCATGGAACTCCAGGAGCAGGATTGAGAAACGGGGGTTTAAGGTGAATATAACTGAATAAGAAGCTGAGACCTTAAAGGGTTAAACAGATCAATATTTGGTTTGACCCCACATTCACCGCCACTTAGCAAACAACAGTCCTGTGTGGAAAAGATTAGCTAAGTGTCATAAAATGTAATCATTTACCCAAGCTACATAAAGCCCCTTTGATTTTTACATTTACTCTATGAGCAGACATTTTATCTAAAACTGCTTACGGGCGAGGGCTCGAGGATCCAGCAGAGGCCGAGGTCTGAACTCATGACCCTCTGGCTGGAAGTAAAGACACGTCTCTGTCCCGTTCTAACAAAGACGTCCATCATTGTCGATCGAAAAATGTCAGGGCGAGTAGTTTCTTTACAATTTGAGCCTCTAAATCAATGTAGACATTCCTCACGACTTGCTAACCAAACAGTAGTGATAAAGAGCGTGCAGATAATATTGCTCGTTCAGCCGCCGTGCCGTTTATGATCACACTAAAGGTTTATGAGGGATTAAACGCTACCATTTCACAGTACCTCCACAAACGCCCACCAGCCGTCTCCTTCAACTTTACATCTGTTATTAAAGAAGATCCTTCAGGGGAAAAAAAACAGACTTCTCAGAAATAAAAGGGAGTTAGATGTAAAACTGAGCATTTGCTCTCCCTGGACTGTGGTGACTGGTACATAAGTCATATGTCCAGAGAACTCTTTTTATTTCAATAGTTATGAAAAATAAAATGTAGACAACTTTACCGTCTAACAGTTCCATTTTTTTGTGCATTAGTACCCCTGTTAAAATGGTAGGATTTTGTGAAGTAAAAAAATGAAACTAAGATAAATCTTTTTTTTTTCTCATCACTTTTCCAACCTTTAATGTAAAAAGTGCAAAGAATACAAATAAAGTGAAAAACAATCAGAAACTTTTTTAGAGAAAACAGAAAAATAAAAAAAACTTACAATAACCTTGTTGCATAAGTGTGCACACCCCTAAACTAACACATTGTTGAAGCACCTTCTCATTTTATTCCACCACTCAGTCTTTTTGGCTAAGAGTCTATCAGCCTGGTGCATCTTGACTTGGCAATGTTTTCTCACTCTTTCTTGCAAAATCATTCTAGATCCATCAAATTGTAAGAGCATCTCCTGAGCACAGCCCTCTTCAGGTCACCCCACAGATTTTTAGCTGGATTCAGGTCTGGGCTCTGGCTCGGCCATTCAAAAACATTGATCTTCTTTTGTTTAATCCGCTCCTTTGTTGATTTGGATGTATGCTTTGGGTCATTGTCATGCTGAAAGGTGAAATTCCTTTTCATCTTCATCTTACTAGCAGATGCCTGAATGTTTTGCACTAAAATCGACTGGTACTTGTAGCTATTCATGATTCGCTCCACCTTGCTAAAAAGCCCCAGTTCTGGCTGAAGAAAAGAAGCCCTAAAGCATGATGCTGCCACCACCATGCTTCACCATGGGTATGGTGTTCTTTTGGTGATGTACATTTTTTTTTGTGTCAAACATACCTTTTGGAATTATGGAATAATTATACCTGTTGGAATCGGTCTCATCAGACCATAACACATTTTGCCACATGGTTTGGGGTCATTTAGTTGAGTTTGGATGTTTTTTTGTGAGAAATGACTTCTGTATAGCCACCCTACCCCACAGCCCAGACATGTGAAGAATACAAGAGATTGTTGTCACATGCAAAGAGTAATCAGTACTACAGATATTTCTGCAGATATTCAGCAGCCTCCCTGGTAAGGTTTTGTCTTGATATGATAATTACTTTTGAACATGACATTGAATGTGATTGGTTCATTCTGAACACAGCCACATCCCCAATTATAAAAGGGTGTGCACACTTATGCAACCAGGTAATTGTAACTTTTTTTATTTTTCCAAATTTTCCCTAAAAATGTTTCTGATTGTTTTTCACTTATTTTTTTTTTTTAACGGGGGTGTGTAGACTTTTTATATCCACTGTACATACATACATACATACATACATACATACATACACACATATATACATAAAATAAAGTTCAGCATCATTTGTCAATTAATTACATTTAAAAAAGCAATAAATTATTATTTCATGTCTAGGAAAAAAAATCAGGTCTGTAGGTGTTAAATTAAAAACATCGGATATTGTGTCATGGGCTTCCTCAATTAAAAGTGAAACTAGCTAAACGTCACAATTATACGTGAGCTGGAGTATATAAAAAGTTATAAAAGTTTATAAAAGCTTATAAAATAGCACTTGATCCAGCACATCCTGTTTTTTTTTTTTTTTTTTATTTACAGGAGGATGCACTTTCCTGTAAAGAAAACATACATGGTTTGAAGAAAGAACTGAACAAGCACTAATCATAACTTTATTCATAAAACAATCTGGTCCTCAAGATAAGAAATGTCTTAATAAAGATGACATAATAAAGTGTTTGACCTCAAAACATACATTTCAGTGAGATACGGTATTGTTGTTATATCAAACTCTCAGACAGTGCCGCTGGACTTATGCTGAATAAGACTAAAGGTCGTAACTCGACCTCTGTTGAACGCAGCATTAATACTGACTTAAAACTGACTTAAGATCAGAATCATGTAAATTTCTCACGTAAATTTCTGATTATCGCTCCATAATTATGTCTGAATACAGAATAGAGATGTGCGCAATTTCAGTATGAAATCCTCCCTAAACACACTTAACTCAACTCTGCTTGAGTAGAAAAAGTGTGTTTATTAAGTTTTCATAACAAATGAAGTCCTCTGAGAGTCTCTTGTACAAAATGGCTGCTTGTTTACACAGTAGCTGTGTGTTTCTCAGGTCGCTGCATTATCATTCGTCTGGAGGAGAGAGATGTTCGCTCTCTCTGCCCCGTTCATTCAGCCTTAAAGAGGGAAATTAATTCACACACCACTGTGCCTTTGTGTTATTTAGTGAGTAGAATTACCTTCCAGTGTTGTTTATCCTGCTTGGGCGTCCCACGGGGGCAAGCAGTCATGAGCTGTCATGGATCTACACACACACACAAACACACATAAACACACACACAGAGAAACAAACCTACATAAGTGCTTTATTCAAAACAGAGATTTTTAATTTAATTTTTTTTTTAACCATCAGACTGCAGGCAGCTGTTTGAATTGTTCGCAGAGAGACTTTAACGATTTCTGCCTGCGTGATTGCAGATGGAGTTTACAATATGTTTTATACACTCATCTCTGAGTTGTTTTTTCTTTCTTCCCTCAGACAGATTTATTCCCCAGATTTCTCCACAAACAATAGACAACAAACAAAACGTTTGGCTGATTAGGATGAAATGATCACTTGTGGGAAATACGGATTCAGAACTATTAAAGCAGAGTAAATCGACGAAAGATAAAATCAGGCACCGCGGCAGGGAGGACGTGGACGTGAACGCTGGGGGCAACGCTGCCAACCATAAATACCTCCTAAACTGTATTTTACAAAATGAAGCATAATATTGTGGAAATAAAATGCATAATTTTAATAGCTTGTAATTTTACGCACAGCAGAATTCCCATAATTTGTTGGTTTAATTGCATTTAATTGCACTCTTAGGCCTCTTAGGGTCATTCAAAAAAAAAATTCATTAAGAATGAATAAAAATATCAATATTTCATGCTAGAAGCATGCTTTTGAAATCAATTAGCTTTTCAGTGAATGCAACAAGAAGTTAATGAAGCTGCACACATCTTAGGATTCAGACCCAGAAAAAAAATTTCTGTATACTGCATAGGCAACGTGTGTAGGATTAAATAGTGAGGTTTGGTGAAAATCATTTAAAAAATACTCAAGTTCTGAGACATTACTGAAACACACGATGACTTCAAAAGCCTTCATGGCAAAAAATTTCTTCATTCTCCTCATTCATTCTCTGCATTAAGACAGAAATAAGATGTACAGTGAAAGAAGAGAGAAAATCCCACGAGAATTCCGTTTGAAATCACACTTCTAAAAAAAGGACTTCTGTGTTGCACTGCATGCACTGTATGCTCTCAAACATGAACTAGCAGTAAACAGGAACTAAGAATTAGGAATAAACCTGAACTAGAGATAAATAGGAACTATACACTAGGAATAAAATGAACTAGAAATGAACAGGAAATAAATCTGAACTAGGAATAAACAGGAACTATAAACTAGGAAAAAAAAATAACTAGAAATGAACAGGAACTAAGAACTAGAAATAAACCAGAACTAGAAATGAACCTGACGTATAAACTAGGAATAGATAGGAATTAGCCTCTAGAAAGAACATGAATTTAAATTTAAGAATAAATAGAATCTAGGACATAGGAATACACAGAAACTTAAAAAAAATAGGAATATGTTAGGAACAACAATTTAAACTGGGAATATCGCATAACTGGAAGCTAGGAATAAACTAGAAACAAGGAACATTAGGAAGAAACGTTAGGTAGGGACTAAACAGGGCATAGGTTTATAACAATATTTTGCAGAAAACATAGAAAAAACATAGGAGTACACACACACAAACTCACACATACACACACACACACACACACTTACACACACAATGAGAAACCAGTGCTAACAGTGATCCTGGACAAGGCAGAGGTGGAACAGGAAATGAAGGAAAACAGAAAGTAGTGAGGGGTTCTGTGACAGAAGGTCAGGAGGTTGTCATGAAGAATTTAGAGTTCATCTAATATTACTAGCATTTCGGTGAGTTTGTTGTTGTCTCTGTCTGGATTTAGGATTGCTGCCACTTTAATTCTCTTGTTAAATGTAAGAAATGTTGTTATTGTGTCACTTCTGTCCACAAGTTGTGGTTTGTGTGTTGTGTTTTGCCAGTTGATTTCTTGAGCTGTAATATGCGAGAGGTCTGAACACGGTCTGTAAGTGTAACACCGATGAACTGGAGGTGGATCAACTTATCGCACTCCCAGAACTTCTGCTTTTCAGGTTATTTTAAAGTAACTTACAAGTGAGGGAGACTGGGCCTCTGGCAATGCTGCCGTTTATGCGTCTGTCTGTCTGTCTGTCTGTCTGTCTCTCTATCATAACCTTCCTATCACCTGCATGAAAACTAAAACTCACTGCCACAATACTTATAGTCAATACCCAGGGTCAAAGCACAGGCACAGACAGCCCACGTAGGCGTATTTATTACAATTTTCCTAAAAATAGAAAAGCCAGAACCAGTCAAAACCAGAAACCAGCCTGAACCAGGAATAAACATTAAATTCACATAAATGTGAATAAAGCTAGAGCTAGAATCTAGACACACACTAGAAATTAATCATAAACAGAAACTAGGATTATATAAAAATTAGGAATAAACAGAATCTAGAAACTCGGAAAAAACGAGAACAACGTTTAGCAATCAATAAAAACTAGAAATAAACAATAACTAAAACCTAGGAATGGGCTGGAACTAGGAATAAACAGGAACTAGGATAAATCAGAATCTAAAAACTAGGAATAGATAGGAATTAAAAACTAGAAACTACATGAATTAAAATCAAGGAATAAACAGAATGTAGGAACTAGGGACAAATATGAACTAGAAAGTAACAACACAGGAACTAGAAACTAGTCATTAACAGGAGCTAGAAACTACATTAGGATTAAAACAAACAGGTGCTAGGAATGAATTGAATGAATGAATTGAAAGTAAAAACCTGGACTTAACAATCACTAGGAACTGGAAATGAACAGGGATTAAAACTGGGAATATCCTGTAACTGGAAAATAGGAATAAATGTAAAATTAGGAACTAGGAATATTAGCAGTAAACATTATATAAGAACTAGGCTTAGAATAGCACTCCATAAAATACTTTGTAGAAAACACAGGGAAACAGAAGAGTACACACACACACACACACACAATGATGCCAATCGCAAGAAACCGGTTAACAGTGATCCTGGACAAGGCAGAGGTGGAACAGGAAATGAAGGAAAACAGGAAGTAGTGAGGGGTTCTGTGACAGAAGGTCAGGAGGTTGTCATGAAGAATTTAGAGTTCAGCTAATATTACTTGTGTGTCAGTCTGAGTCTCCGTGTGTTGTATACTGTTGTGTTTTGTTTTGTTTGTTTTATTGCCTCCTGATTTACTGGTTCTCCATCTGGATTTAAGATGGCTGCCATTTAATCCTCTTGTTAAACACAGTGAGTAAATGTTGTTATTGTGTGTGTTGGTGGTTTTAGAGAGCTGTGTACAGGGAGGTCTCGATTTCACCGCCATTAATGTTTAAACGCTCTACCTCAGGGTGTTGTGGGGTATTAGTCTTTGTGTTTTTGGGGTGGCCCTCGCTAGGGTGATAACTCTGTAATATTTATGTGAGGAGAAGGCACAGTGTGGTGTTTGTTGGGTTCGGAGGTCATGTGTTGACCTTCGCGACCCTTGAGTGGCCGGAAGCCGGCTTGGCTTGGCTCATTAATCATTGAACGCTTGGGTCAGCCAGCCTCCAGCCCCGCTCCATTGTGTGTGGGTGAGTTTGTGGGTGTGTGTGTAAGAGAGAGGTGGAGAGAGTTTGGCAGAGTGCCAGACAATGAGAAGGGTGTGTGTGTGTGTGTGTGTGTGTGTTTTAGTAGTATGTAAGTCAGACCTGGTCCACAGGGAATGTGCCATGAGAGACTATGCTCATGCTAATGAGAAATTTTACTTCACTTTTAAACCCAGTGGTCTGACACACCTCACAATTTTACTATCTATCTATCTATCTATCTATCTTTTAAAGACATGATTCTGGGAACATTTTTAATCCTGTATCTTAAAAAGCTTCACCTTTCCAAAGCTTGTGACCAGAAAAAAGTACAAAAGATATCGGACCCCCCATATCCTCTCTCTCTCTCTCTCTCTCTCTCTCTCTCTCTATCTATCTATCTATCTCCGCTGAAAACTAACCCATCATTACTATTATATATATATATATATATATATATATATATATATATATATGAGTATATAAGAGTACATAAGAGTACATCTCCGACAATGAACAGCAAACAAGTGAATGATAGAAAAGATTTCAGAAAGACTTTACTTTGCAGTTGCTCAGTATTATGAAGTAAAGATACAAGAATGGAGTTTTTGTGTCTGTCTTGATTTAATGCACTTGCTTTTATTGCCAGCAGTTTCACAAGCCATTTTTTTAAGAAACCTGTTTATGCAATTCTTAGCCATTTACTTACAAACTCCAGCTGCAGTGAAGATAAATGTGTCTAACTGCTTAACCCCTTTACTCACATTATTATTATTATTATATTATAATATATTATTTAGAAAGTGCTATGAATTATTTGGAAATTACATGGAAACTAACAGTAGGTGTTAGAAATGTATCGATTTTTGGTAATCAGGGTGTCATGGTGCATTTTATTTGGCTCTGTTTATGTTAGCAACTGCTGTGTGCTGCTAACAGTGAACTTCTTGTGCTGATTTTTATTTTTAAGATGTCCTGGCATTTCAATTGTATCCTTAATAGAAAGGGTAAGGGCAGCCGATCTGAGTGTGCACAGTAGTATCATTGATCGTGGTCAGTAAAAATGAGTGCAAGCTGGCATGATTTGCCATGAGGGGGAAAGGAAGTAAACGAGTCTCAGTGCTCAGTGCTCGCAGAAGTGAAGTGCTCTCACACATGACAGTTTCTCTGCATGCTCGCTTCACTGATCCACGCTCATGAATACTCTGTGTGCACAATCCCCGGCATGATGCACTCATTTTTAATGACAACACTCACTGATGCTGGTCTACACGCTCAGGTCGGCAGCCCTCGCGCTCTCTACATGATACTGTTTAAACACCATTAGATGTTTCGTCAGGTTAGTTGTATCGTAGGAAGATAATGTAGTTCCTCCTTTTGATATTTTCACACAGCACATTTTGCAGTCTGCTTTGCTTTGATTGCCATGGGTAATCATGAAATATGTCCAGATTGTTGTCATGTTGTCTGTTCAGTAGAGTGACATACACTAGGATTGTATCACATGATACTCGATCCTAGTATTGGTGTCAATGCGTCCCTAGTAAAAGTTTATATTTACAAAACGTATGAATCCCAGCCTTAACGTTTGACAAAGCAATTCTGTGAAATATTTCCCTAAAAAGTTTATTGTGTCATGGTGTTCAAAAGTTTGTACTCTCACTGAAAACTGGAATAAATGTAATTGTGGTGAGCCAGTCAGATTGCAGCCTTCATCATTCTGAAGCATGTGACCAGAAAAGTATTCAAAAAATATCAGACAATCTGTAACCTCTGTTTGTTTCTCTCTCTCTCTCTCTTGCAATCTGTCACATCTATCTATCTATCTATCTATCTATCTAGTTCAATGACTATGACTACTACTGTATTTTTTGCCAAATAGTTCAGCATGTACAGAAGTATCTCTCTCTCTCTCTCTCTCCCTTTCTCTCTCGCTCTCTCTCTCTCTCTCTCTCTCTCTATCTATCTATCTCTCTTTCTGTCTCTATCTATCTACCTATCTATCTAATTCTGTGAACTTTCTTTCAAAATCCAGTGACTATATCTTTGCCCAAAAAGTTCATAACCATTCATCATTCAGCATACTGAAGCTGCAGCCAGAAAAGTGTACAAAAGATAGATGCTTCATATCCAGTGGGCGGGGCCTCTGCAGCTAAGACTATCATTTTGATAACTGTGTATTTATCATAAGATTTGTGTGCTTCCTGCATACCGTCTGCATTAGTCATACATTTATCTAAGAGTTTCAGTTTGAGAGCCTGCACTTGTGTCTGGACCAATTTTTATTCTTTTTTTTCTTTTTCCCATCTCCTGCAAAAATTAATCAACCATTCAAAAAGTTTGCCAAAAAATACAAGGCTTCTGATGTCACTGCACTTTGTAATTTCTGTTTAATGTACTGTTAAATATCATTACACTCCTGCAACTCCAGAAATATAGACAGGACAAAGCCAATGGACTATACAAAAGAAAACATGGACAGATTTAAAATAAGCTTAATGTGTGTCTCTCTCTCTCTCTCTCTCTCTCTGTGTGTGGGTGTGTGTGTGTCCAGACTATCAGTCCATGAGGGACCTGCTCTTTTCTGTTTCTTTCTCTTGACTGCCAGTTTCTTTCTTCTCCAAAGAAAAGCGTGTGATGGTTGTCTGATAAACTCTAACAGCACAGCCATTACCCCAGTTGCAGCTCAGCATGAGTGTGTGTGTGTATGTGTGTGTGTGTGTGTGTGTGTGTGTGTGTGTGTTGGAGGGGTGGTTGTGGGGGGTTGTGTGTGATTCCTCTTGATTGCTTCTGTGCTGCTTATATCAGTCGGGCCACCCTGCTGACACTTTGTCAATAAAAAGAGAGAGAAAAGTCTCTCTGCTCTTCATCACCACTTGGCCTTCCTCATAATGCATGCTAGAAAACATGCACATGCACACACACACACACACACACACACACACACACACACAGCAAAAATAAATAAATAAACAGGGTAGCTAGCATATTAAATTATGCATTACAAAACAGACAAGGTAAACATATCTTCACTGAGCATGTAGACAGAAGGAATGAAGGATTCAAATCCTAGGAACTTCAACACACACACACACAAACACACACAGTGCTAAACAAGATAACGAGCATGTATCTGTTAGCAAACACACCCGGGAGAATGGAGCAGGTCAGTGGAAGCAACACACTCCGTCACACAAATGACCACAGAACTCCAGAGAGAGAGAGATGGAGCGTGTGTGCAGATGGGAACACAGAAGTGCACGGGATCAGCCATATGTTACAAGAGTTTCAGTGCCCACACACACACACACACACACACTCACTCACTAGCACTGTCAGATCACATAACACTGCTCAAACACTGTTTAAATATTCATACATATATATATATATATATATATATATATATATATATATATATATATATATATATATATATATATATATATATATACACACACACACATATATGAGAGAGAGAGGAGAGAGAGAGAGAGAGAGAGAGAGAGAGAGAATAGGTAATCTCGTGAGCAAACGAGGGTTTATAGCTGTTAGAAAGTGAGAATTTATTTCCTAGATGTTCCACAACATGAAATGTAACTATAAACAGATTTAAAAAAAAGTCTTTCTTTAATAATCCAAAATTGCTGTTGTGTAAGAGGAATAAAACACTTCAGGACGTGCTGTTATAGAAGAATAATCTTCACGGTGGTAACAGTAACTCTGCTTCATCACATCAGTCCATTGTTGATTATTTTTCCTACAACAGCACGACACTGAGTACTTTATTCCTGAACAAAATGTCTAGTATATATGTAGTGACTACATTGCTAATCTGTTATACCCTATGTAGTAAGCATGTATAGTGAATAGGAAGCTGTTTTGTATTTAGTGTCACTGTGTGTTGGACCTGAAATGGATTTTATTTAGAAGCAGTGATTAAGGGGCCCAAGCACTTTCTGGCCCTACACCTTAGCAACAGAAGAAGATCAGAAATCATCAGCACTTGTTCCCAAGAAGATACAATAAATTCAAGCTGGTGCTGAGATATTGCCTCATTTCCCGTTTTCAGTAGACCTCCGAAGTAGCAAAAGAACTCAAATCTTTGTTAACATGTTGCTGAAATAATTTTGTCAATACATAAAATAAAAAAAAACAATCTTGCTGAGATATGACTTCACTTCCTGACTTAGCCATCAAACTTGTCTCCAGGATGGCTGGAATGATGAAATCACATATCACATATATCAAAAATCTGGAAAACAGGTTTTCTAAACACTTTGTAAGTCACATTAATTCTGAGATATGCCCTCACTTCCTGTTTTCAAACGTTTTCAGATTTCCCTCTAAATATATGAAAGAAGAAGTGTAAACCTGAGCTAAATATCAGCGATAAGAACCCCATTACCATATATATAACGATAAACAAATCCAAAACAATAAAGATTAGAATAAAATATTTATTTTTGCATCATCATTATATCATTTGCTTAAGAATGAAGCAGCTGAGAGTAGCGTCTCTAAATCACTGGATTATCGAGAGAGTCCAATTAAACACAGGAAAATAAATCTTACTTCTTACACAAGCTGCTACAAGTTTAATTCTCCGAAAGGACCGTCTTTCCCGACCTCCCCGCTAAACAAATAAGATCAAAAAGTAACATGTTTCCAATTGCTGGAGAAAATCCAGGCCTGCGCGTGTTTGGTCATGAATCGTGGCAGTGTTTTAGAGGAATTATAGGATTCATAATCGTAATAACATGTTTGTTTACAGACTCAGGAGCGAAAGGAGGGCTCATGCACCACAGATCCGGAGGGATCAACAAAAATGGAGGGATTTATACGAGCAAGCCTAAATGAGAGTGTGTGGAATGAGTGGTGAAGATGTACAGGGATGGAAGAGGAAAATATGTGCAGTATTATTCAGGTTCATTCATATTAACTTTAGGGGGAAAAAAACTACTTTGTGACTTAGGAAAATAAATAATCTCGATATTATTATTATTATTATTATTATTAAGTTATATATAATTATTATATATGTTATATATTATATATTACATATATTATATGTGTTTTATTATTGGTTTATTTTTTATTTTATTTATTTTTCAGTACAATAATCAAGAAATACAGTAGAATTAAATATTATTAAGGTGATTTTGATTTTTAATGCATAATAATAATAATAATAATAATAATAATAATTTTTCTAAAATGCTTAAAGTGTGTGTGTGTGTGTGTGTGTGTGTTTATTAGTAAGTTATTATCACACTCGAAAACAACTCGAAAACTCACTAATTACTCTCCGTAATCTTAGTTTTACATTAACGTACTATATATTTTTAATTATTTTGTTATTACAGGGAATAGGATTAAGGCGTATTTACATCAACTGCACATTTTTCCTGTGTGTGTGTGTGTGTGTGTGCCAACAACAGAGCACTCGGCGGTAAAATTCCTGCGTCCTCGCTCCTCTTATTTTTGACAGCGATCCCCCCAGCAGTGTGCCACGACGCGAGAGGAGGCCATGTTTCGGCCCCACCGGTGGGCTGTGTTTTATTTCCATTGTGGAGAGGTAAAGTGTTTCATGGCCAATTAGCCTTCACTCTGACAGATGTGAAAATGAGTCTTCGGAGCGTGTTTGTTTATACAATAGACGTGTATTTTTCTCATCTCTCACTGTCAGATCGTTTCCAGAAGACGCTCTTCAAGGACGATCTGTGGACTGTGACAAAGCGCCGAAGCCAGAGAGGGAGTTATCATCACTCATGACACATGATTATTAGTGTGTACTTTTTGCCCTGGTGGTCTAATAAAGTAGAGACTCTGTTAAACACTAAACGCTAATTGCTCATGAAGAAGTGTGTGCAATACACAAATGATTTAAAGTTTATGTGTTTATAAAGCTCCTGTATGATTTTTGTGGCTCTAGAGATAGTAAACAATATACGGAATTTCTACATGAAAATACAAAAAGGAGACATTAATATGAATAAACTGAATAATTTTGGTGTAAGTGAATAAATGATAATAATTCTATGCTGAGCTGTCAGTTTATTAGACATACTGATCTACTTATTAAGTCTTTAGGTTTTATATGTTTAAAAAAGGAGCCCATGAACTCAGTATTCATCACTAAAGGGAAAAAAAGAAGAAAAAAATGAATTGAAAGTGTGCATATACAGTGGTGCTCTACTGTATGTATTAAAGGTGTATGATGTGAAAAAATATCAAGATATTTAAAATATGAAATTACTTCTGTATCAGTTTTACATCACACACTGATTTTAATTACTAATAGTAAATTATATAAAAAGTCAATGTACAGCTACTTTATATTTGATGAACCTAAAAAAAAAAAATGTACAAAAGTTTTGGCACCCTACTAAATCAGTGCTTAGTAACCCCCTTTAGCAGCTATCACAGCTTGCAATTATTATTATTATTTTTTTAAATCCAGCTCAACATCTTACTATTTTCTATTCTTGTTTAGGAATTTTTAATTACTCCTTGCAGAACGTTTCTCATTCTGAGGTAGACTTTGAGGTATGTTTTTGGATCATTGTCCTGTTATAGAAGCCAATCTTCCACAGTTCCCCTTAACTGGCATTTCTTAATGACATTTCAGACAGTGGAAATTGCTTTGACAGTGGAAGTGCTTTGATATCTTGTTATAGCCTTCATCTGCTTTGCAGGCATTTATTAGCTTCATTTTCAGATCGGCAGTCAGCTGTTAAAGGAGCCCATGACTGAGTGTTAGCACAAGGTTTGAAGAGTCAGAGAATCTATTCCGCTCTGGATTTGTTATTCCTAATGAGTCCTAACGAGTCCTAACGAGTCCTAATGAGTCGATTTAGGCCTAATGACTTAATTAAGTTTTGAGACTTTACAATTGGATGGGTGTCCAAACTTATGCATAGACCCTAATTTTATTTATTTATTTTTCTATTGTTAAAGTTCATCAAATATAAAGTAGCTGTGTATTAACATTTGCAGAAAATGTTTTTTAATAGTCTGCTACAGATGTTGTGTTTAGTTTTCACTTTTTCACAAAAAATAAAAAATAAATAAAAAATAAACAAAGATGATATTTGTCCAGGAGTGCCTAAACTTTTGCACACTCTTTGTCTACTCAGAAAGCATTGGTACAGTGAATTATGTAGCTCATTACTTTCCACCCCTGCAAATATATTATTATACATTGCAAAAACGATGTCTTAGCAAGTGAAAATGTTTTGAATACAGTCAAATGTATCTAGTTTTTCCTAGTATAAGATTACAGTAAAGTAAACATAAGATTATTAAACCTATTGCTAGACATTTTTACTCGTTTCAGGCTTGAAACAGTCTTGTTCTAATGTAAGCATCTGTTCTAGTTTAAGCATCTATTTCTAGAAAGAAGCAAAATTGTCTGCCAGTAGCATAAGAAAATTTAAAGTTTAAAATTAGCTAAATAGTTTAATGTAATGATGTTTGAAAATACATGGAGTAGAAAGTAGAGTCTTGCTTTTTTGAAATGTAGGAAGTCAGATGTATTAGATGGAAGAAAACCTCAAGTACAAATACTTAAAAATAAATTTAATTACAGTAACGATGTACTTCTACTTTATTACTTTCCACCTCTGCATATGTGCAAGGCAATAATTATAAAGTTGACTGTAGAAGATAAAAATATATTATAACAACTTCTCTTTGGAAGCACACATTGACTCATGTTTTCCTGTAGATGGAAACATATCTAGTGGCCTAATTAGAGGTCAAAGTTCATAAAGCACACACTCGTGGCCTTTTCTGAACCCGAGCTGATCTGTATCCTTTATAGTCCTACACAAAAAGCCTCTATGGATGCACTGTGAGTCATTATTACAGCCTTATTAGCTTATCTAAGCCTCCTGACCTGCTCTGCGTGATGGAGAACCACAGCGGAGGAGAAAAGCACGTGTCCATCTGCTTTCCAACACAGGAAATCTGATGATCTCTACTAATAAGCAACATCCTTCATATGACCAATAAAACGTCGCTAATCATATTTCCTAGAATTAATTTCTAAACATCATTTTTTTTTTGTTGTTGCTCGAGTGGAATAATCTAATGCAGGTCAGCGTGCTTCCATGTTTAACCCTGTAATCAGAGGACGAGGGATTTTGTTTGGACGATTTTAGCAAAGCACTGATCTTTTGAAAATATGTAATAACCGCTCGTACCTCAGCCTGTAATCACGGCCTCTCGTCTATCCAGTAGCGTTATTAGCAAAAAAAAAAAAGAAAAGAAAAAAGATCATGCTGAATAATTATGGCTCGGAGCTGAAGGGGCCAGCTGACAGCTGCTAGGGAACGTCGGAGCAGATCGTAGTGGAGACACTGAAATCACGGTAATCACATGTTTTACAGATTTTTGTTTTATGTATTTTAAAAAAATGTAAATTACTAAAATCAGAGAGCACACTGATTGGAAGATAGATGCTGCAGGGTGACCAATCAGAGTCAGGCTCGTCCCTACAGTGTGTCACATGCAGCATCATTTTGAAAAGCATGGGGTGGGAGAGCCAAGAGATTAATACAGGATTTACATATTGATAAAGCTGCTAAACAAAAATAAGTAAAGATGAAGTGACTAGTTTATTTTTTATTTATTTGTTTGTGTGTGTGTTTGTCAAATACAATAGATGTATGCTGAGCGTAACACAATGCTATTATCTGTATTTGTATCTGTATCTGTTTAGTGCTCAAAATATTCATATCTGTTTTCATATATGGATTTAAACCTGGAAGTGGGCGTGGTCTGAACCAGAAGGTTTATTCAATGTTAACATTCCACTATGCGCTAGAAACACTGGAAGACACTGACAACATGGAAGGACGTTGCAACTTGGAACATCACATGACCATACTTAAAAATATTTCCCACAATTTTCATGATTCTTCTAGAGAGTCAACATCTGGGAATGTCATAACAGTGCAGTTTTTAAACTTATCCTGTAATTTTGTCAATATCTTGAATACTATGGTTCTTTAGACCTCAGATTTTGACACAACACTAAAGAAATATAGTAATTTAAGCACAAACTGTGACTTTTAGCATGTGTGTCTATTAAAGAGGGAACTATAAGCCCCTAATATCACTCATGTTTGGACATTTCCAAACACTTTTTCCCTTTTTTGAGAAAACAAGTTTGTCTTTATGTCTTCCAAATTTCATGTGACTGGGAATAATATTTCTGGAGATATTATTCCTAAACATGCCGAGATGAGATGTATTTTTTAATTAGAAAATATTAGAAATTTCACAAGAGTGGAAAAAATGTGATGTTAAAATTTCACAAAAATATTTTACAGACTTTGGTTTTAGATCATACACAATAAATAAGAAAAGGAATGAATAAAATCTGACACGTGCAGCAAAACATCTCCAGGATTGTGTCTGATTTGACACGGAATCACCCAAATTCTTATTATTCACCTCCTGAACCCGACACCCTGCAGTGGAACTTTCTGCAAAGCTTTCTATCATCTGTCTAATGTGACTGAGTAAGCACGCTAACAATGTTTCAAAGCAGCAATGTCTTTCTCAAATCAAAAAAAAAAGATATTTAAAGTACAGTTGACAACATTAGGCCATCATCATTCTTTTATTAGATGTACTTCAGGACTTAAGGTTTGTTACATTCCAGAAAAATCAGTAAAGGTCACTGGACATGCTGTCAGCATCTGTTAGAAAACAGGGACACACTTACAGTGCTGCTGTGAGTCAAAATGGGGTCCTCAAAATGGCAGCATTTCATAAAAGTAATTATATTTATTAATATATTTATTCAGGCTTATAAATACTGAGGGACTGAAGGCTGGGATGGAATTAATAAATTAATTAATTAGTTGTATTTTTACACACACACACACACACACATATATATATATATAATTAAAAATAATTATAATTATAATTAATTAATTATAATTAAAGCAAATTATAACCATTAAAACTGTAATGCATACATACCTACCAGTTGTTGGAGTACAAAAAAAAGAGAATAAATGTATTTTCCCTTATGTCTTGAAACAAAAGCAAGCAAGCAAGAAAGAAAGAAAGAAAGAAAGAAAGAAAGAAAGAAAGAAAGAAAGAAAGAATTCAGTCTAATTTCACCCCTCCCCCAAAACACCGCCTAGAGGTAATCATAATCATACAATTCCCATGAAAGCTGAAATAAATGTAACATGACCCCGAAACCAAGCAGAACATTAACTTCAAACACAGCTTTAATTTATTTTTAAGAATTAAAATGAAATGGAAGAAAAAAATAAGTGAGGCTTATTATCGTAGGGAGAAAATAAATCTGAGTCCGAGCGGTGCACCGGGCAATTATTTCCCCGAGGTCGTAAATTACGATTTTCTATGCAGATACAAAACCTTCATTTCCCACCATCGAACCACACACCTGAGTCCCTCTGGATAGGCCTGGGAGGCACAAACACACACACACCTCACACTTTATATGTGTGTGTGTGTGTGTGTGTGTGTGCACGTGTGTGTGTGTGCCAGCTTGTCATTTCCAAGGTCCAGCTGTTAAGTAGGTTAGGAAGAGTGATGGAGTGCTCATAATGGCCATCTCTCAACTTCTACACAAACACACACACACACACACTTCAACTTCTACATATCCCACAAGAAGCAGTTACCATGGCGATAATGATTTAAAGCCTTGAAAGGGATGTTTAATTTGCTTCAGTGCAACTGTTCAAGTCACTGTCATTAAACAAAAAAAAAGTAAATAAATAAAAATCTTTTCTGGGTTCAAGTTTGACGATTAGAAAGAAATTCTTTAGTGTATTGAAAAAGCATTGGAATTGGTCAAGGTTAACACAAGCATTTCCTGTGCAAAAAGATCATTTTTTGTTTTCTCCCATGTACTTGTTCTGGTTTTGGTGGCAACATTTGCCTGATATTTTTTTTTTTTCAATTTGTTTTCTCCTTTTCTGCTTTTCTTTTCTTTTTTCTAATTTTTATTTCCCAATCTTTCCTTCTCTTAGGTGTATCTTTAATAGTCAATAAATAAATATATCATATAAAATAAATAAAAAATACATTTATATATTACGAAGTGCTTGTTGTCCTTCAAAGAAAAGGGTTGGTGGAGGGTATAGTGAATGAATGAATGTATGAGTGAATGAATACGTGTCTCTCTACAAACAAAATGAAGTATATACAATGATTTAAAAAAAAAAAATTGTCATGATCACAGAGAAACTACAAAGAGTAATGGCCTGAAGATGTTGGAAAACTTAAAATTACCTGAAATTACAAAGCGCTGAAACTGGAGACTCCTTCCATAAATGTTACATAAACATCTCCTTAAAGTAAACGTAATTATATCAACAGTTACACACATTTTTTGAAGTCTGTTTATGTGATGCATCCGCTGTACAAGTCCCTGTGATTGAGCAGTCACAATAGAAACGATAAGGTATTAGAACAAGCGCATTAATATTAATATAAACCTGTGCTAAGAAGACGAGAAAACATAAAAAGTAAAGTTTGTAGTTGGGTTCAGAAAGTCCGAACGGAGGTAATTTTTTTTTTAATTCGTTAGAAAGGCAGTTTTGTCAAACTGGAAATGTAACCTGTCAATCACAAGTTGTTTTCAGAGACGCACCGTGCTGATTGGACGACAGATTCCGTGATTCTGTGACAGACAGCGAGGACGAAGTCCGTTGCAAAGACGTCGCAAAGTCATTGATTGTCACTGAAGAAAAATACGTTTCTTTTTCCCCTGTTCTCTTTTTGCTTGTCCATCATGCGAAGGCTTCAAACAAATCACAAGCTCCAGTTTGAAGATATTTCATTTTCATCATATTGACGAAGGTGTGTGTACATGTGTGTGTGTGTGAGTGTGTACATGTGTGTGCGTGTGCATTTATGAAGGTAGTAAACGGAGTTTGGTCATTATAATACTCTTCCTCTGTACGTCGGTGTTATTATTCTGGCTTATTAAGACGGATAAAGCTGCGGTTGGTAATTACAGCGCCTCCGCCCCGCCATTAAACACACAAGCGCTAATTAAATGAAGAGTTTGCTAATTCTGAGAGGAAACTGAACAAACAGCGGCGCACTCATCCTCTTTAACCACCCAAGCCCCACCAAAACAAAACTGATTAACATGTTGAAGGTTATTTTTTTCCCCAGTTGTGTGTTTATTTTCAACACCCGAGTCCTTTCATGGAAGTGTGTTCATGCTGAATCGGTGAGACAGACTGAGGTTTCAGGTGTAAGCTGGAAGTAATTAGGAGTCTCTTTCTTCACCTTTTATAACCTCTAGAAAGGTTCTCGTCTTACACGTACACTGTGTTTCATTTCTACTTCAGGGTTTTGATGAAAAACGAGGGTTTTTTTTTTTGGCATGTTTTTTTTTTTGGTGGGGGTGAAGTTTGGGTTGGATTATTTGAACAGCTCACAAGTTACACCCAAGAAACTCAGAGGGTTTTTTTTCAGGGGGGAAAGGGGTTTGAACTCATGACCTTCTGGTCACTAAACCTGTGAGCTGTTCCAAGACAGTCTTTTTTTGAAGGGGATTTAAATTCACAACCTTCTGGTCACTAAATGAGTGAGATACACCAACATTTTTTTTTTTTGCGGAGGATTTAAACTCACAACCTTCTGTAAATAAATCCACTGAGCTACTCCAAAAACATATTTACTTATTTATTTACTGTTGCATTTCATTTATAATCCTGCTACCCCTAACAAACTGAGTTTTTTTTTAAATTGGTGGACATTGAAAGCATAACTGTCTGGTCACTGCATAATAAGTTTTTGGTTTTATATATGTTATTTTCTTTTAAAGGTTTTTTTTGTTGTCGTTGTGGGGGGAGGTTGAACAAATCCTGCTCACTAAACCACCAAGCCCCAACAAACTAAGTTTTTTTTTTCTTTTCTTTTCTTTTAAATACATTTTATTTGTATTTTAGAATGAATAATTATTATTTTTTTGGGTGTGGGGGGGTTGGGGGGGGGGGGTTGGGGGTGGTTGTTCAGTTGAACTCTTGGCCACTGAGCTGCCCCTGAGGAACATCTGTAAAACTTCACTCACTTACTTTCTCTGTCTTCCTCGTTTTGCTGTGTTTGATACAAACTTTTGCGCTCAACACTATTTTAAAAATAAAAGCAACCTCAGAGCCCTACACTGAGACGATGATCTCTGTGCTTTTCCGCTGTTGTGGTCTGGAACACGCAGCCGGCTCATGGCACTCTGGAAAGTCTCAATGCAATGATGCCTTCATAAAAAAAAGATAAAAAGTTGTAAGCCATTTCTCTAGCCATTTCAGACGGAGAAACAGAGAGAGTCTACAGAACTGAGCAGGAAAAGAGGGAATGCTTTAGAACATGTGCTGAAGTGTTCAGCATTACCGTCACACCTTTATCATAACGACTGAGAAAGGAAAGCTGCTAAACACACCTTCTAACAGCTGAAGGGTTTCGTCGCCAGGTCACAAAGCTGCCTGATTCATTCCAATAAATGCTTTTCTGAAAAAAAGAATTTTTTTAGATCAGCGATTTAAATGTTTTTAAGGTTCAGTTAAATGCAAATTAATCATCAACCTGCTAAACTTGAAACCTGCTAATCTCTTCTAAAGCTATTAGTACAAACAGCAAAAAATAAATAAATAAATAAATAAAACAAAAATTCTGAGTTCACCAATGTGTGTGTGTGTGTGTGTATATATATATATATATATATATATTTTTTTTTTTTTGAAATATGCAAGTTGTGATATTTTCTATAATGCAATAAAAACAAGAATCTGTGATTTATTAATTCTCTTGAACCTTTATTTAACTGACAAAAATACAGAAAAGATTTCCAATGTTCTCACTGACCGACTTAAATGTATTTTAGAAATATAAACAAATTTAGAATTTGATGCCTGCAACACACTCCAAAAAAGTTGGGACAGAGGAGTGTTTACCACTGTGTTACATCACCTCTCCTTTTAATTACACTTTTTCATCATTTGGGAGCTGAGGATTCTAACTGTTGCAGTTTTGCAAGTGGAATTTTTGCCCATTCTTGCTTGATACAAGACTTCAGCTGCTCAGCAGTCCGTGGTCGCCGCTGTCTGATTCTCCTCTTCATGATGCACCATACATTTTCAACAGGAGACAGATCTGGACTGCTGGCAGGCCAGTCAAGCACACACACTCTGTGTCTACGAAGCCACGCTGTTGTAACACGTGCAGAATGAGGCCTGGTATTGTCTTGCTGAAATAACCACGGACTTCTCGGGAAAAGACGTTGCCTTGATGGCAGCATGTGTCTCTCTAAAATCCCAATATACGCCTCCGTGTCAATGGTACCTTCACACATATGCAAGTCACCCATGCCGTGGGCACTGATGCAGCCCCGTACCGTGACAGATGTTGGCTTTTGCACCTTTCACTGTAACAGTCTTTGGTACGGAGAACTCGACGTCCCTTTTTTCTGAAAACGAGCTGAAACATGGACTCATCTGACCACAGCACACGCTTCCACTGTCTTTCAGTCCACCTGAGATGAGCTCGGGGCCAAAGAACTCAGCAGCATTTCTGCATAGAATTGATGTATGGCTTTCTCCTTGCGTAATAGAGTTTCAGGTTGCATTTCTTGATACAGCGATTGACTGTGTTAAGTGATAACAGTTTTCCGAAGTACTCTCGGGCCCATGAGGCTGTACTTATCACAGTAGCATGATGGTTTCTCATGTAATGCTGCCTGAGAGATCGAAGGTCATGCACATTCAGCAGTGGTTTCCGGGCTTGCCCTACACAGACTGAGATTTCACAATATTATTTACTGTAGATGGTGAAAGACCTAAATTCTTTGCAGTCTTGCACTGAGAAATGTTCTTTTTGAACTGACTGACAATTCTCTCACGAAGTTTGGCACAAAGCGGTGAGCCACAACCCATCTACGCTTGCAAAGACTGAGCCTTTGGTGGATGCTCCTTTTATACCCAGTCATTTTATACCCTCACCTGTTACCAGATCACCTGCTTATTGTGGAATGTTTCAAAATGGTGTAACTCAAATATCCTATAAACTTTTCACTCTTATGTTGCCTTAGTCCCAACTTTTTTTGAATGTGTTTATATTTACAAAATACAATCAAGTCAGGCAAAACATTAAAATTAATTTCTTTGCACTTTTATCAGTTAAATAAAGGTTCAAGAGAATTTACAAATTGCAGATTTTTTTGTTTTAATTGCATTTTAGAAAGTATCCCAAATTTTATATTATATTATATTATATTATATTATATTATATTATATTATATTATATTATATAACTGCAGGTTGGTTTTAGCTAATTCTGTTACCTGTGTTATCGCTCC
Organism: Pangasianodon gigas; assembly: GCA_022758105.1. NCBI lineage: Eukaryota > Metazoa > Chordata > Actinopteri > Siluriformes > Pangasiidae > Pangasianodon > Pangasianodon gigas. The sequence goes on from CM040460.1 coordinate 2,348,017, forward strand.
ACTGTCATGGTACTGACTGAAATCTGTGTATGATGAATAATATATCCATTTATGTTTGATCAGTTCACACACTGTTAAGCCCAGATAATCAGCTCTGACATTTCAAACAGAAAAGAAAAGGAAAAAAAAAAAGCCAGAATAAAATAGGAAAGACAATCTCTGACAATGCATTTTACATATAATTCTGATGAAGAAAAAAAAGTTTGAAGTTCTGACATTTCAGACATTGCTAATTTCCCAGTAGGTATCTAGCAATCACTTCATATATAATCTCTTACACCACTGCGCTGTTGAATTCTGGATTGTGATTGTTCAGAAGGTGTTAATTAATTTTCTCTAATGGCAGCTCTGACAGTAGTGCAGCTGCAGATCATAGGTTTATATTAATGCACTCGTTCTTATACGTTATCGTTTCTATAGTAACAGCTCAGTCACAGGGACGTGTACAGAGGACTCCCCACATAAACCCATTTTATTTTTTAAAGTATGTAATCTTTGACCTGGTGAAGTTTTCTGCAAAAAGATGTTTATGTAACATTTATGGAATTATACAACGCTTTGTAACAGTCCAAGTTAAAGCTGTAACTTTACGTTTTCAGGACAGAGGAGTTTAAAAAGAGAAGCTGGTGAGGGAACGACTGTTTATAGCTCCTATAATGTAAGTGAGAACAGGAACTAACTTGATTCATGGACATTCCACAACAATATTAAATGTAACAATAAAGGGATAAAAAGTACATCCTGTTGTTCTTAATTAATAAAAATTGTAATCGTTGGCAAATTGCCATGGTATAAGAGGAATAAAACACTTCAGGACATGCTGTTACGGGAAAATAATCAACTACAAGATGGTAACAGAACCATTGATTATTTTCCTATAACAGCACAACATGGAGTGTTTTATTCCTGGTTAATTTGTGATGCCGTTTGACCTGTGTTGGTTTACTGCAGCCTAAAATCAGATCATAAATAATCCTCCATCTCAATCTCAAATCATCTGGATTAGCACATTCATGAGAACTAATAACATCTGTATTAGTATTTCTGTAACAATCCTGACAGCTGTAGGGATTTCAAAAATACTGGAATGACAAAAATACTTTCAGTATTTGGGCAGTATTTACTGTTACACTTCCAGCTTGTCCAGCATATTAATGTCTCGCTGCTTGCCTTTCAGCATCTGTTTCCCATCCTGGAGCTGGCGAGATTTTCTTTACTTGACCTGAATATTTTATGGATGGGAAGCATTTGTCCTTAAGTCAGAGAGATCACAGGCTTAGCATATGTCCAGCGCAGAACCCTACGACCCTTAAACGCATACAACCACACACACACACACACACACACACACACACACACACACGTACCATAAGCTGCATTTCAAACACAGGGTCAGTAACCGACCATATGTGCAGTATGATTGCAGAAAAACTGGAAATAGTTCACGGTCTATTCAGTGAGAGAGGGATGAGAGTGAAAGGCGGACACGAAGTTGCGTAAAAGAGGAGCTATGACTCTTAATGAGCTGCTCTTCTGAGAAATGCTGGAGAAGACAGACCACTCGGGTATCAGAGAGTGATGGCGAGTTTGGCAGGGTTAGCCGCTACGCTGCGTATCGTTAAGTCTTGATGGAATTAAAGGCTGTCAGGACAAAGCAAGGGGTGACTCATGTGGAACGCGAATCAGGAATGTTTTTTTTTCCCCTTCTTTTAAAGCTTCACTCCAACACTTCCTCTCGGCAAATACAAGCTTCCTTCTAAAAAACTAATTACCCCGTCTGGCTGCCGAGCACGAGGTGTTATGCCAAACCTCTGGTGTGGAAAGATCAAGCATCTCTGACGATGCTAATTAGCATCACACTACGGTTTCTACGCTCCCCTTGGCTAGCTCCTTGTTCCATCCCAAAACGCAGAAAGTTTGCAGTGAATTCAGCTCATCAGCATGTCATCAGTTGATTTTAACAAATCCCACAGATGCTTTCGGCACAATAGATATATATATATATATATATATTTCATTTTTTTTCTAATGACAATGAGAATTTTTTTCCAACATTCAAACACGTATTATTTCTGAACAGAAGAAAGCAGTGAAATTCAGAAGAGAAGAGTGTTACGCTCTAATCATGTTGGCCTTCCCCTGCTGTCCTGACTCGGAAGACATAAATAATGCCAAAGCGTCGCTTCCTTTTGTGTTTCGTGCCGCGTGTTCGGCTCTCATGCTCACACAGCGTGACGAGCTGCGGGACGAGCCAGCGGGTTTTTGCTCAAGAACAATAGAAAAGTGAGGAGAAAGTTCTGGTGCTAAATGTACTGCGTGAAGACGAAGCCGTTCCCTCTTTAATAGGCCGCAGAGCTAAGCAGCTTAGTGAGAAACAAAAGGCAGTCGTTCAACCTTTTCAACACAACATGCTGCCGATGCAGTGAAATTTAATAGCAGCGAGGAAGCGGGGAAAAAAGAACAAAACAAGAACTTTTGTGTTATTATGGTGAACTTCATATTGAGTATGACTCCATTATAACCTGAAATGATGGGCAATTATTTCATGTGAGTTTTTGCTTTTCTTAAAAAAAAAAAAAAAGGTTCAAGTTTTTATAGTAAGTTCTGAAGACTGAAGATGCAGTGCAAAGATTCAGAACAAAATAAGGAAAACAAAATTACATTTCTAGCAGCAAGACATTTCAATAAATGTTCCTTTAGTAACACAAATGACTAAAATGCTCAAATTTTATATATTAATTTATTACATTTATTTTCATTCATTCTTCATCAGTAAGCACTTTCTTGGTCAGAGCCATCACGGATCCAGAGCTTATGCCAGGAACGCTGGCCATGAGGCCGGAATACACCCTGGACTGGACGCTATTCCATCATAGGGCACCACACACACATTCACACACTCATTCACAGCTAGGGGCATCTTAGCATCACCGATCCACCTACCATCCTGTTTTGGGAGGAAACCGGAGAACCTGGAGGAAACCCACACAGACACGGGGAGAACATGTGAAACTCCACACAGAGTTTTCTATATGTGAAAGAGCTATTTGCTTTGGTTTGGCCCTCAGAGCGACCTCTTAAAAGTTCAGTGTCGATCCCAACAACAAAGATTTCTCCATTCATAACACATACCAAACAGAACCTATTTAGAAAGCTTGAGACTTTAACCTTCGAAGGACCACTGTAGAACCCTATACCAGAGTGTTGCCCCATCAGAAAGCTCTTTTCAAAGGCTAAGAACCCTTATTTATCCTTATTGTTTAAGAGTGTAAGACTCACCTCTTCTAAACACCATCACTGAATGCCAGATGTTACGTAAAGGAATAAAACACTCTGTGTCATTCCATTAGCATAAAATAACAGCATGTGCTGAAAATGTTTTATTCCTCTTATACACCAGCAATTTGCCAGGAATAGCTACAGTTAATGTTTTGTAACATCCATGAAACAATTTATTTCCTGTTCTCACTTGTCATGTCAGTGAGAAACGCCAACATGTAAACTCCTCTGTCCTGATGATGTCGGAAAACTCAAAGTTACAGCTTTACTTCTGACTCTTACAAAGTGCTGACACTGGAGACTCCTTCCAAAAAATTATGTGGCACTTCAGCTATACAAGTCCATGTGTTTGTTGTTGCTATAGAAATGATAACATATTAGAACAAGTGCATTAATATAAACCCATGATTTGAAAATGGATTAATTTGGAAATCAACACCTTCTGTGCACTAGGAACTGAGAGTGCAGCAGCGCCGTGGTATAAAAATATCATAATCCTTTTATAACAGCAGCCACTCTGCACTAGTCACTTCATCGTAAAGCTAAAAACTGAAGTCTTGAAGCCACACCACAGCGTGACTGGTTTTATCTACATGCTGTTAAGTCATTCTGTATTCATGCGGCATTAAGAACACAAGTGCTGAACTTTACGGAACGAATCCTGTGGTAATGCCTTCCACCAATCTTGTTAATCAGCTGCCAGTTTTATTGTTTCCCCAAAGGGGATCATCTCCGTTGAAACGGAGCCACGTAAGAGCCGTTCGCTTCTGTTCATCGAGCTCCTGGGAGTGAGCTAGAAATAAAACACCCACGAGAAAAGGAATTAGCAAACGAGTGGACAGGATGGAGAGACGAGTCCATTCTTGGCTGGTGGATAACGGCGGGGTGGGAGAGGGACGGGGATGACGATGGGGATGGCGACTGCGATGGCGACAGCTGGCTCTGATTTATTCCACAGTTGCATTACTCTGATAGATTAAGATTAAAATGCATTAATCAATTCGGTGGCGGACATAATGCATTATTGCCCAGGAGTAAACAGGGTGCAGGCACCCAGGGAATCAATAAGGATAATTAAAATGGGGAGATGTAACGGCCATTCCTCATTCGGCCTCAAACCTGTCAGACCACAGCGTGTGTGTGTGTTTGCTTCAAGTTTGCTGTTCCTTTTAAGCCACCTTTGCTGTTTTGCTGTCTTTTGTTTTAATATTAATAAAGTGACGAATATGATGTAATCCTTTGGAGTATCACCAACAGCAATTAGAGTTATGACTCAGAAATGAAGTCAATGGATAGTGTTAGAAGTAATTAGATGGTGCTACAGTATGTCCAATTATTCATAAGGAGTGTTTTTGAAAAAAAAAAAAAAAACACTGTGTTTTATCATGTCTAGTGTATAAACCAGAGCCACTGTGTGTGATTATTTACTTTGGCAGTAAAATGGCCATAAGTGTATGAGCAATATGTGATGCCACTGAGCGCATGAGTGCTTCTTAAAGGAGAAGTCCAGCTTGAAATGAAACCCAGTGATCTCCTTAACTCAGATGTTCTTCACTGGAGCTATGAGGTTAATCTAGCTAACAAATAAGAGAAGTGTAGCCTAGGTTCACACTAACTACCGACAAGTCACTCATATGGGGATTAAAAAACGTGTGATTGTTGATATGGTGAAATTCTCTGTGAGGAGATGTACAGTACATTTAGCATTTTTGGAAGGAGTCTCCAGTGTCAGTTACTTTTGTTCACACTTGTAAGTGACAAGTCTGTCATGCCTCTTGTAGTTTGTCTCTTGTGAGCCTGGACTGTCTAACAGATTAACAAAGCAAGCTAACTTTTCTAGCTAAGTACATGAACCACACACCAGAGGCACGAACGTTCTCTGCTACTTAGTTCCAAGCTTTATTTCTCCATAATGTCTCTATACACATTGTATATGACAGAATAAGATGAAACTATGCTTATAATATATGTTTTTTCTTCCATTGCTGTGCATCCAACAATAAATGGGAACTAACTGCAGGTAGGAACTAAAGTTGTGAGTGGGGAACTGAAGAAACTTCGGACCACAAGCGCTATAGGATCGGTCCGAGGATTCATCGAGCCAATCGGTTGGATTTGTTGCTTTATGGCCTCATACCTAATTTGTATAGAATGAAGAAAGTCAAAAGCTGCTTTTACATAGGGCTTAAGAGGGAGAAACAAAATGACTTCTGCTTTGTTCTGCTTAAGTTGAACGAGATCCTATTTCTGAGTCTATAATAACCACATTGAGCCTCTTTGAAGAAGCTGAACGTCAGGTGTAAGGGATATCATGTTTGCTATTTTTGAAATTTTCCGAGTCTTCAGCTTAAAGTGCAAGTCGAGTCATGAGTGAAATAATGTGCAGCTCTAAAGTGACTTGAGTCACTAACTCAAGTCCTCGATTCTGCTGTAAGTTTATCTATAAATATGGACAAAAGGAACAGAAATAAAAACAGATATAGTTTCATCTTGAAGCGGAATAACTTTGTTTCTCAGAACATAGTTTGGTGTTAATCCATAGGAGGCGTGGCCTAAGGTTTGAAGGCAGAATTGGATTGTAAAATTGATCCAAATAATAATATTTTTCAGTTTGATTTGTGTGTGTGTGTGTGTGTGTGTGTGTATACAAATGGCATTAATGAGCCTGAGACGATTTAGGCATGCAGTTTCTGTGATGCTAAACACGTTCTAACCTTCTTTTACTTGCTAATTAAAGGAAGACTATAATCAGTCTACTGTAGTAGGAGTATAGAGGAACAATGTAGAATCTGATTTTTGTATGAAATGCTCCTTTAACATATCCAATCTTTCTCAGTATTCTACCCAAAGTAAAACAATGCAGAAAAAATGCACTGTAGTATACAAATCAAAACACTTTTGGCAAAAACTAGCATCGAGATTTTTAATTAAATAATACTCATTTATCCAAATACGCAGAAATATATTTAGCATTTTGCAATCCTTAGGAGAAGCACAGTAGGATCATTTGTCAATTTGTCTTGCAAAACTGCCAGCAGAAGAGCGACAGTCATTTCCATTTGTTTTGTGGTTTATTGACATCTAGACTATATGTTCATTACTCATTTTTAAATACTGCAGCATGGATTTATTTGTGAAATATAAATCAAGGCTGCCATGTGAATAGTGAGCATCTCAATGTTTTTTTTTTTCAATTAAAATTATTAACGCCACTAAGCAGCCATGAACTTCAGTACTTATAAGCCATGATAATGTAAAGAAAGTAATTAACACATTTATAAAAATGAAATTATGGACACCACAACTTAAGCACACCTAATTTCACTAAGTCCAGATAAATTAACAGAAATTATTTTAAATGTTTTTTACAGTAAATGTTGATAATTATTTAAACTCATGTCGGAGGTTGTGTAAATATTAGTTTGGAAGTTCTCCAATTACCCACACTGAAAATATTAATTATAGTAGCAGTTCATGGTGGATCAAAAACATTGATCAATGCACATTAATGCATTTAATATTTAAGTCAGCCTAAACCATATTATTATTATTATTATTATTACTATTATTATTCAATATGTGAAGAAAGAAAAATAATAATAATTAGAATCTAGTATATGAAGTTCATGAAGTACATGAAGTTCAAGCAACCCTGGATTACCAGTGGAGGTGGGCGGGGTCACAGTCTGTAGGGTTGTGAGTGCTTGATGGACGCAATTGCAGGTAAAAATGGCTTTATTTTCCAATCTGGCAGACAGATCCATAGACGAGGCAGAACAGGAATCAAAAAACAGTGTCAGAATCACAAAATACAAAGGCTTGGTAACAACTGGTAACAAAGACACAGCACAAATCCTTCGCAGTGAGTGTGTGAACTAGGAGTCCTTATATACTGTGAGTGTGATTATGTTCGATTGGGTTCAGGTGTGTGTGATCAGAACGACGGTGAGCCTGAACGTGACAGAATTCCAGCTGTGATGTGACAATGTTAACATTTAAACTGTTACAATTACCTCATCACATCACGGTGACCATGGTAATAAGCGTGTGATCACATTTGCTTTGGTTTCTGTTTTAGTCCTGTCTCCACCAGCACCTCATCATTGGTTTGTTTGTCTGAATGTGTTCACCTGTTTCTTGTTTCCTCGATTAGTTTAAGTATTTACGCTTTCCAATTCTTTTATTTCATTTTTGTCAAGTCTGATCCTTATAGTTATTAATGCTGATGTTTGTGGTTTGTTAATGTCAATATTAACTAAATATTAAGGTTTGTTAATGTTAATATTAACCCTTAAATGTCTGTGCCAAAAGCGATATTTGTTGTTATTTGCTTTGGATTATAAACAATAATATAAATACTTCTCTCTTGGAAAAGGTTTTGAATTTTTATTTCTTCACAGAAGTTAAATCGCAAAACCATGTCTTTCAAACAAGACCTTTTGACCAATCATGCATTTTGTTATTCAGTCCCTAGACCAATCATAAATCAGGTTTGCATGAATGCATCAACCTATCTGTGCTATAAAGCATTACATATCTACTGGGGGCATTTTCATTAACTAGGTATAAATATCGTCAAAAGGGTAAACTAAAGCGACTTTAATATAAAGAGGCTGTGAGATTTAACTGATGAGAAAGTCTAGTTTTGTCCCAGAATGGCCTGTGATCCAACAAGCCCATAAATGCCAGAAAGCTAACTACATCAATGCCTTATCTTATTTCTCCGAAAAGCTGGCTCGCTCTAAGGGATCACATCTGGCTAATTAATGAGTCAGTTTGTCATGTTGTAGCATATTATGTTATTTAATTTTGGCCCTTGTCATACATCATGAGACAACTGCAGTGGTTAAAAAGCCAGTGCTTCAAAACTCTCTACACTGAGCTACCCTGCTACTGCAAAATTTACAATTTTTTATTTGACAGACGCTTTTGCCAAAAGTGATCTACAGCTGAAGGAGTAATCCAATCCAAGCATGTAACTGATCAGTTCTTGGCTCTCGGACTCAAACACTGGAATCTAACTTGCATTCTTATAAACCCAGGACGTGGACACGATTTCACAATGTTATTATGATTACTCTGAGCAGCTTGTTCAACTAGTAAACATCATCAGTTCAAGGAAAACTTTGGCAAAATGTACTGGTGACCCATTTCCTGCTTGAAATTTGCTTCTTTTCTTTAGCAACGAGGCAATCTATGTCACCAGAAGACAAAAAACTAAACAAATATCTTTGATAACTTTATACTGGAAGGTCTTCAGTCTACACCTTATGGTCTCTCTGTAACATGACATGCTGTTTTTTTTTGTGTTATTATCTTCAAGAGAGAGAAAAATAGAGAAGCTAGTGAGGAAACAACTGTTTATAGCCGCTGTAATGTAAGTGAGAAGAGAAACTAACTTGTTTTTTGTTAAACATACCTATTAAACATTAAACATACCTATAAATGGATAAATATTGTTGACACTGATAACTTCTTGTGGTATAGGAGGAATAAAACACTAATGTGCTGTAATTGAAAAAATAATCAACTCTGGGGTGGTAGCAATAGCAAAAAATGTTTTTTCCCCAAACTGTTGCCAAAAGTTATAAGCACAGAACTGTACAGAATGTGTTTATACGCTGTAGCGTTACAATTTCTCTTCACTGCAACTAAGAGGCCCAAACCTGTTCCAGCACGACAATGCCCCTGTGCACAAAGTGAGCTCCATGAAGACATGGTGTGTTAAGGTTGGAGTGGAAGAACTCGAGTGTCCTGCACAGAGCCCTGACCTCAACCCCACTGAACACCTTTGGGATGAACTGGAACACCGACTGCACCCCAGACCTCCTCACCCAACATCAGCGCCTGACCTCACTAATGCTCTTGTAGCTGAATGAACACAAATCCCCACAGCCACG
>CM040460.1:2357295-2431771 GCA_022758105.1 Pangasianodon gigas
GAGGGGAAACAAATCTGGAATGGGATGTTCAACAAGCATGTGCGGGCGTGATGGTCAGGTGTCCACAAACTTTTGCCTATATAGTGTATTAGCTCCTTTAGACTTCCATTACTTGTTAGCTATATTAGCCTCAAAGCTCAAGTGACAAACATCAGAAACTAAACCTGTCTTTGCTGATCAGCCTTCCTGTTTAGATTTTCCCAGAATTCCTTTTCCCAGAAAAGTCTCATTTCAAGTTAACATAACCGGGTTTCTCGCATCCCTATTCTTTGTGGATGGTTCCTTCCGATTCTCAGTAGACTACCAGTCAAGTCCTTTACCTGCTCATCATTTCCTAACCTAAGGCATTCGGAATCCTTCAACACTTTCTTTGGAAAATCCACTTGTCTTCCATGAGACTGAACATGCACACAGGGTTCCTTGAAGATTTGCTGTGTGTGAAGTCGATTAAATAAAAGCGCTTCTGCATAACGTAGCTCCAGGCTCCATGTGCTGCGGTCTACCTGGAGATTCTCTTTCTAATTCCCTCCGTCTCTCTCCATTACTCTCTCTCTCTCTCTCTCTCTCTCTTTCTCATACCATTTGTCTCTCCCTCTCTATCTGTCCTGTTTCTCTGTGTCCTCTCCCTCTCTCTCTGATGAGCTCCTGCTCTAGTGAGAGGCTCTGCTCTTAAAATAAGCCTTATAGAAGTTAATTACACTCGCGGGTCTTGCAGCCGGAGGAAGGGTCAGGCCGTCTGAGCGTTCGCTCCGGAGAGATCCAGTTCTATCCCGACCCCACAGATCTAACACACATATAACACGAACATCTCCCTACATCACAGCTCAGCCTCCTCCAGACACATATAACACACACAAAACCTTGTTACAGCTCGTAGCGGCGGGCACAGGGCCAGACGAGGCTGCCTCGAGCTAGGCGTCTGTTCAATTCTAATTTAATCCGTACACCTGAGGCCCTTAATAAGCTCGCTCAGCCCGTGTGTTTGCTTGTTTGTTTTTATCTCCCTGCTGTCTACAATGCAGGCCCTGATCCGATCCAGATATCACAGAGCTCTGACAGAACGTCTGACTTAAAACAAGACTTTAGTTGTGTTCGGACTACGAGCTTCACCTGGTCCAAATGTGTTTTTTTTTTTTTTGTCCTAGCATAAACATCCAAGAAGCCATTTTGATTTGGTCCTCAATCATTTACGTGATACATGATCATGTGACCTTAAATTGTCTGGAGCGCTGACATTTCCATCCAGTGTTCTGAAGGGTTCTTTGGGGGAACCGTTAAAGGATCCATGTAGAACATTTCAGCAGTATTTTGCTATTAGCAATGGCTCCAATTCGAACCCTTTTAGGTGGATAAGAAGGCTCAAATATCCAATAACCCTTCAAGAATCCTTTTCTAAGAGTGTACCATGTGTTATCCGTCTCTATCCTTTGTGGATGGTTTCTTCCATTTCTTCCTTTAGAAGACCTAATAGAACAATTTACGTGGCTAAGAAACATGAATTAATAAAGCATTAACAAATGATTTGGATAATTAACAGCTCATAGCTTCCTAAAAGGGTTCTATTGGAACCCTGTCTGATAAGAAAAGACCTTGCTGTAGGGTTCTACATAGAACCTTTAAAGATTCCCCAGTGGGACAACCAAAGAACCACTAATGCTTCATAAATTACATTTCAAGAAAAATGGTTCTTCGAGGGTTCTTCAAGGATTAATTGGATGATTAAGGGTTTGACGCTTCGAAATAATTGGAACCGATTCTAATAGAAAAATGTTATAGGGTTATACATAGAACCGTTAAGACTTTCCCAGAGGGACACCTTAAAAGAAATCTTAAGGGTTCTAAAAACTTTAAGCATGTAGCCATCATTGTTCAGTCTTTAGATTTTTTCCACAAATTTCAAGAAATTCATGAAGACACAGATCTTCCTCGAACCTGAGCATCAATATCGAAATTGGCTGGTTCTTTTTATATCGTTTCGTCATGCCATTGTTTTTTATTTATTTATTTTTTTTACAAATGGTTCTACGATATTCAACTGCCGTCTTGTGTTTACTGTTTTGCATCGTGACTCAATGTTAACATTTCTCAATATGTTCAAATTTTAGCTCAGTTAGTAGTCAATGGGTTCATAGCTTCAGTCATTAGCTAGCTTATGCTCAGCATCCATATTTCCCAGTTGCCTAGCAACAGTGTTGTCAGATGTTTAACCACTTGAACATTAAGCATAGTGTTTGTTTTCGAAAACTGAAAGCAGAAATTTAGCAGAAAGCTCCATTATATGACTCTATTATCGTTACCATGTGCTATTAGGTGTCGTGACTGTAGCATTTATAGCTGGACTGATTTCTTTGCAGCCGAAGCCTGGCTAAAAACATGTAGCAAATGGAAGACTATAAATATAAAAATGGGGGCTTGTATTAGCTGAAAAAAAGTGGTCTTCAAGCCATGATCATCATCTGACAGTCGACCTCAAAAGCAAATCATCTCTGTCATTAAAGCCTTCTCGCAAATGTGAAATGTGATTTTTTTTATTGTTCTTCATGACACATGGATCGTACACCTGACCTGGTTTACAGACTGTTAGGTTGATCTTACATTTTATTTGTGCAAGTCCATGTACCTCACCTTGGAAACATACAGACTTAACAATGTGCAGATTAAAATCCAAAGAGGAAATAAGATGAGATAAAAGATAAAATACCTCAGACAGATGAAAAAAGTAAAAAAAAAAAAGACAAAATTAACCACATGAGCCCAATTTCCTTCTGAGTGACATATCCAAACACTAAAGGCTTATTATTCTGAAATTACAAGAAGAATGGTCAATTATTTAGCACCAGCTGACAGAAAACCAACCTTTAAAGTTTAAATTAAAGGAAAAATCCTCAAGTTTAGAAACTCTCAGTGTGAGAAACTTTTCATGAAGAATTAAACTTGGCGCTAAAAGTCATTGTTCTTTGGCAGAGTAATAAGTGTGTGTGCATTTTCTCAAACATCTCAGCTGTCTCAAGTTCTCTTTGGACCAGAAGTCAAAAAGTCCGGGAATCAAGACAGCACCTTTTTTTAAGCCAGATGTCTAAAGAACTTTGTAAAGACTTTTTTTTTAATCACAACAACGTCAGATTTGATCATTTGTGCTTGATCTTACATTGATACTGAACTTTAACTCATATGTTACACAGCTAATGTGTATATAGCATATATATATATATATATATATATATATATATATACTGTATATATAGGTTGCATTGACATTTAAAGGGCTTTATACCACAATGCTATTGAGTTCTGAATTCTGATTGGTCAGAAGGTGTTGATTATCTATAACAGCACCTACAAATCGCAGGTTTATATTAATAAGCTCGTTCTAACACTTTATCGTTTCTATAGTAACAGCTCATTCACAGGGGCTTATATGGCAAACACTTCACATAATCTAAGCACAAAAAATAAATAAATAAATAAATAAATAAAAACATCTGATCGTTGATAGGGTAAAGTTTTCTGTGAGAAAACATTTACTGAACATGTGTGGAAGGAGTCTCCAGTGTCAGCGCTTTGTAACCATCAGAGGTAAAGCTTTAAGTTTTCTGACATCTTCAGACCAGAGGACTTTTTGCGTTTTGTGGTTTCTCCATAAAACACTGCTTTTTTTGTGGCTTATTAACTTCAAGTGAGGGAAAGACTGTTTATAGCTGCTATAATGTCAGTGATAACAGGAACTAATGAAATTAAATGTAACTATAATCGTATTAAAAGTATGAACAAGAAGAACAAATCCTTTGATTCCGAGATGCATATTATGTAATTCCAGGGATGATACTATTTCTTAAAGAGATTCGTACTATGCCAATTTATGAAGAGGGGATAAAGAAGAAGAGGGGTTAAGAGGGGATAAAGTTGAAAGGCCTAAATGAATGCAGTGTTGAATAAACGTCTGGATTAACAAAGAAAGCTGTTATTCACTTGAGTCAGTGCCTGGAAAAGTTTATTAAAAGTTGACAAGATCCAACTGGGATAGCCATAATAATTGTCTAAAGGAAGCCTGTTGATATATGGGGGAGGGAGTGGTGGGGTGTCGTCTAAAATGAATCTGTTTGGAGTGAAACATTCAGAGCTAAATGTGGCATCACAACATGGCAAGCATCTCGACGGCATCTCAGCGCTTTCACTCGAGCCTTCCTGACCTTTCCATCAGTCTCATTTCTATTTCCGTCTGCCGTGTTGTTGTTTCCCTGGGATCTGCAGCGCTTTCGTGACGTTCCTGGGGACCTCGGGCTCCATTAGTCTCTCATCTCAAAGCTCCCTCCCATCCCATAATATTCCAGCCCGTCTCCAAGGCTTTATTACAGACGGCCCTTTGGAGACACGTTCTGATTATTTTACCTGAAATGCCACGGAGGAGCGTCAGGAAGATGAGCATGACTCCACCTCCAAAGACCTCTCTCTCTCTGACTCTCCATCTCTCTCTCGCTCTGTCTGTCTCTCTGTCTTTCCTTCTCACATTGTACTGCATAAACACATGGATGCGGTTATATAATGAGATGATATTGGCAAAAAAATACCAAGCAGGCCCGCAATAATTTTACCATCAAGCACTGATCCCTAGAGTTCTTACACTTGTTAATTTTCTGTACTAGGTTTTCTGTAAGGAGACATGTATTTAATATTTATGGAAGGAGTCTCCTGTGCTTCATATCCATCAATAAGTTTCCCACAAAGCTTTCTCTTTATGGTTCCTTGGTAACACGACAAGCTGCGATTTTTGTCTTATTAACTTGAGGAGAGAGGAAAAAGACAGACAGGTGAGGGAATGACTTGTAAGTAATAACAGGACATTTCACAACAGTAAATGTAACTACAAATGGATAATTACATTCTTTAATTTGCAAAAAAAGTAATTGTTGGCAAATTACTGTGATATAAGAGGAATAAAGCACTTCAGGCCGTGCTGTTCAAAAATAGGAAATAATCATCTTCTGTGTGGTACCAGTAATTCCACTTCATCACACCACCCCATCTTTGACAACACTGTGTGTTTTATTCCTTACTCACACAATCTTTCTCTTCTCAGTCCTGTCAGCTCAGTTCCACACCATGCATCTCCTCTGTCTCTCTCTATCTCGCTTTCTTACTTTATCCTTCCTACTGTTTTTATAATCATCCTGAAGTTATTCTGGACACACACACACACACACACATGTACACATCCTCCAAGCAAAGTCAAGTCACCCTTGATTAGGTTTTCGCAGCTTCGTGAAATTGCCCCATGGGTGTGTGCTTGGGCATGTGTGTGTGTGTGTCAGTGTGTTTGTGTGTGTGTTCACTTAACATCATGGGTTATTAATTCATTCTTTCCTCACGTCTCTAATCCTCAGATCTCGGTCTTTCAGCTCAGGTATTGATCTTCCTGTTTCAGATTCTCTGTTGATTCTGTGGATTCTGTGTAATTTAGTTATTGTGTCATTACGGCTCGACGCAGCCACTTGGGCTATTTCGCCTGGCAGTGAGTCAGACACACACTCTGAATCTTTCTCTCTCACGGGCTGAGCCATCTAATCCAATCCTGACAATCCTCTAAAGTGGGATGATAAAATTCTTATTTCATATACTGAGTGTAATACTCACAGAAAGACTGCAGTTGGTGGAGCTGCATACAAGATAAAATACATTTTGAAAGGACACCACTCAGAATAATAATAATCATAACAAAATATAAGTATTAAGAAGAAGTACAAGAAGAACAACTTTGGCTTCCTGGTATCACTTTTCTCCCCATGGTTAGTGGAGGCCACAAATCTAGAATGTTTACATCCTTTTCCGTAGAGAAAAAAAACCTGGTTCTTGGTCTGTTCATATCCAGCACTAAAATTTTACATGTCTGGAACCAGCGTGAGTGGGCGGAGTCATATTTACACCGTGACAACACCTTGAACTGAGGATATTTATACATCTGCCATTATAATAAGACGTGAACACTGCGGTGGTTACCACCTGTCAAAAACATGCCAGTAGGTAAATTGGTGATGTCTCTAGGTGTGAATGAGTGTGTGTGTGAGTGTGTTTGGTGTCCGGCGATGGAATGGCGTCTCATCAAGGGTGTATTCCTCCCTCATGCACAGTGTTCCTGGGATAGACTCCTGATCCAGTGCAAATCTGATCAGGATAAAATGCATACTGAAGACAAATGAATAAGTAAAAGTGATAATTAGAGAAATAATACATTAGGTGCATTTTTATGAATTCTACAATAACAACCAAGCAAGCTGGGGTCTCACACACATGCCAGTGTAAGAACACTCATCTGTTTGTTTCTGACTTACAAAGGCTTTATTAACATGATTAGGTTTGAAAATAAACTATCATAAAATAGTTTCTTCAGCAATTGGACAATATAGAGATTTTTTTTTTTTCCGCAACAGGTTGAACAGATGCAGATGCGTTTTTTGGTTCCTCTACTTAATGAGTAGAATGTACAAAATTGGTGCGAGTTAGCTCGTCAGACTGGCAAAGCGTGCTAATTAGCCAGATGTGTAAAGGCAGATTCGACAGAAGCATACGGCCAGTACAGCTGTGTGTAACGATGTAGGAAGGGCAAAAATGGCTTGTCATCTCCAACCATTAGCATGCAGAGGTGAAGACGAACATGATGACATTGTTAGACTGAGTTTTGCCAACATTCTGAGATGGAGATATTTTGCGAATGTACAATTTTGTTGCCAGATGCGATTAAACAAGCATGAGAGTGTTATTGCCTTTACTTTTTTTCAGCAAACATGACAGATGCTTAAAAAAATCATAACTGCATCTCAATTGTGATTTGCATTTCTTTAATGTATGACACAGATACGGTTTGAAACACAGACACGCTTCTCAGAGTCCAGCTGTGGACTGAAGCTTCTCGTAGTTAAATGATGCGTGTCCATCACATCCTGAGATCTTCAGTGTGGCTCGGTCCTGATGGATGTGGTTTTAAGGATTAAGTGCCTGGTTTTATTAAGAGAGTCGCAGCAGGCGTATGATCAGCTGTTTAACTCATCAGTCAATGATGACTTGCTCATATTAACCGCAGCTGCTGCATGGATCTGCTAATGAGCTGTAATATTTACCATGTTCACATGATGCATCACTACACTGGTGTATAACATGCTTCTAGTTTGCCTTCATAATATTTTTAAAGGAAGACTGTTTCTCTTTAAATGGTTTATTGTACTTCTAACATTTTCTAGTGCATTTTTTGATTTCTAAATGCCTGTTTAAAGATGAAACTATACGCACAGACATGTGTTAAATAAGATTTCCTTTATGAGTAGGCTGAAGGTTAAATAGCAAAAATGTTTTTAGTCAAAAATTAGGCTCATCAGCCAAAACATGTTTCCTCTGCTCATATTTCAAATGCCATGATTTACCTCAGGGATGCTTCAATAATAGTACTGCTTTTGGCCAGTTCCTTGTACTCATATAAAATGCTCATATTAAATGTATAAAATTTACTCATATAAAATGCTCAAGACCCGATATCATGTGATATTGTGTGACGTCAGCCTAGTGTACATTGCTGTGTATGCAGTTTCATTTTTTACGAATTGAAATAAAAACTGTTCCCCTGCAACCCTTCTGGATCCATGGTAGCTAATGTTGCTAGCAAAAGCAGATTCATTAAAAATCAACTTGCTAACGTTGTAAAGAATGAGTTTAATAGCTTAAGTGCCTGAACACACATACAGTATGTGCACGTTTCATGGCAGCTATTTAAACATAAACAGAGCTAAATAAAATGTTTCGTGATGTCCCTGATTGATTAATGTTAGGTAGGTTGTTCCATTTTTTTATCAATATTGACGAGTACCATGTACATTGTACTCATACTTTACTCCACTAGGTTTGAAAAACATGGTATTGATGCATAATTTGTACATAACTAGTTTAAAAGATAGCATATTTCTGTACAGAATAAAATTCACTCTACGAATCAAATTACACACATTTCCACAGACATTTCAGACACTGATCATGTCTCAGATGGTCAGATACATTTGCCTTGAAAGGGAAATAGTGTTATTGTGTAATTACTGCTTTTTCAGTACAGGATGTGGAACCTGAAGGTTTTTTCTCATCATATTTTTTGAAAGAGGTTGATTTAAAGAAGAGTATTCTGTTTATGTTCACCATCAGAAAGAATTTTAAGGCTTTTAAGATTATGGTTTCAGACGAGTCCATCAGGGTGTAGCTACAGAACACAGACCACAGAAGGCATGTTTTTAAAGTTCATATATGAAAATGAGTGTGGTTTCAAATGCCCTGAAGTCCATAAATGGGGATGTGGGCGTGTATTTGTGTCTTAATGAGTGTAGATCTTAGTCTGAGTGCTTTTAATTCCATAAATGAGAATGAAAATTGTTTTAAATCTTTATATTGGAATGAAAGTGGCTCTATGTAGGCATGCCTTGAAGCCCAGAGATAGGAATGTGGGCGTGTCTTTGAGACAGTACATAGAAACGAGAGTGGCTCTAAGTAGATGTCTGTAAATGGGAATATAGGCATTTCTTTAAGTCTGTATCTCAGAATAAGAGTGGCTTTGAGTAGGTTTGCCTTGAAGGGTGTATCATTGATTCCATATTGAAATGAAACTGGCTTCAACTGGTTGTGCCTTGAAGTCCATAAATGGAAATGCAGACATGTCGTTGAATCCATATATAAAAATGAGGGCTCTGAGTAGGTGTGCCTTGAACAAATTTTGTAAGCCAGCTATCTAGCGTAAGCTAAGATTGGATTTCAAATTCTAGCCAGGTAGCTAACTTTTGCTAACCTGACAGGATGTCTGACAAAGATCTCACTGTGTGTGATGGGTGTTAATCAGAAATGTTTCGTCTCAAAGACACACCCATCTTTCCCAATTCAATACACACCTACCAGGTTACAGTCAACAGGCAGAATCTCCTCCAATCAGGACTTAGGAATTAGTTAGAGGAAAACATGGGCAAGTGAGTAAGCGAACCTTGGTCTCTAAATATGTAGAAATTATAAGAAGAACCAATTTTGTTGCCTTAAATATGAATAACATCATAAAAAAAGAAAAGAAAAGAAAAGAAAAGAACTGTCTCTGCTAAGTTGGTTCAAGTGAATACTTTTTTATTTGTAATCATGTCAGTGGAAACAAAGGAGCTAAACAGACCACCCACTCATTCTCTCCATGTCACCTGACTGACATCTTCCTTTATGCCCCTCCCATCTCTCTCTCTCTCTCTCTCTCTCTCTGTCTCTCATACATCTCCATTCCCCTCATTCTCTCTCTCCGTCCTCTGGAGAGAAAAGACATCACGATAACGTAATTGATCAGCCGTGATGGTAATTCTTGGTTGTGCGAGATAACGGCACTCTTCATTATAGATCTGCCAAATCCCCCAACAACAAGAAGGAGAACGCGAGCGAGAAGAGGAACGGTGGCTCGGCTCCTTTTCTTCCATTTCACACACACGTGCTCAGGGGAGAGGAGATGGAGTAGACAGCAATAACACACACTGTTGACTCAGGAGTTTCTAAATAAAGGCGTAATTCCATACAGACTTCATCCCAAAACAGCTGGATTTGGTCATTATATTGGTTTGCCGTGTATTCCTGTTAAACTTTCTTGAGTAATGTGTTTGTTAAAAATTGCTCCCTGGACATTTTGGGGACAACTTTTGTAGTTTTAATATTGTGGCACCATTTTACAGAGCCGCTTTAATATTTGGAACATTGTTTGCAATTGATATAATATATTTTTAATCCCAAGCGTGCTGTCTTTATTCCCCTTGTGAGTCTTTATTTGAAGAATGAAGAACCTCACAGAAATCACAAGCATCTAGGACCACTTTTCCTTGTTTTGAATTTAGATATTGATATGATGCATTCTTTTACAGTGGTAGTCAAATGTATCTCCAGGTAGCCAGATTGTAATATGCAAATCAGCTCATTACAATGACAACCAACTTATTGTGCTCTTCGTTGTTTGCAGTTGCTGCAATGAAAATCAGGATTGTGTGTGGGATTTTTTTTTTTAATTGCCTTCAATTTACCAGCTCTCAGTCTTTACAAGCAGACGCTGTTTGGACTGGTTATTACAGATGCTGTTTGGATTAGTTATTACAGCTGTGAGTCTGAGGAGGAGAACAGCACAGCAGTACACAACATGTCGTTTTGGATACAAGACTCTTTTAACATTCAGGCACGTGGACTGGATCATATTACGGTTATGACATACAGTAGAAGGCAGGGTTTGATTAATGTATTAATGTGTTTGGTTAGGTTTGAGTAATCCGCCAAAACAATCAACCATAAAGCAATAAACCACTCAAGGGCATGTGGGTAAAGGGGTACGTAGGTACAATATGCAGTAAAACTCCATTATCTGGGATAAAATCATTGTAATGCACGACCTTGTGACTGGCTTACTGCTCTTCTAAAATGGTGACAAAACAATATGATAAAATTTAGCTTTCAATAAATAATTACATTTACTGTATTATTAGTAATATTTGTAATAAACATTTCTTTTGCGATGCAATATAGTCTGTTAACAGTAAGCCTTTGTTGCTAAGCAACGTAACAGACAAAGGTTATGGTATTCCATGGACAGAACAATGGATTAAGTGGCTTAAGATGGTTTCATTCGGTTAAAAAATGGTGCATTAGTACAGAATTTTGTTATAGTGATGCAGTCACTGGTGGTGTGTGAACACTTTGAATGCAGCTCAGCCAATCAGATTTTAGAACCATAACTACATGAAGAAAAAAAAAAGTTTTGCCTTGCTGATGAGAGAGGTCAGAAGAGACTGATTCGAGCTCACAGGAAGGCTACAGTAACTTAAATAAGCACTCTTTACAACCGTGGTGAGCAGAAAAGCATCTCAGAACACACAAAACATCAAACCACATCTGATTCCACTCCTGGCAGCCAAGAACAGGAATCTGAGTCTAAAGACTGGAGTATAAAGACTGGAAACTAGACACAGGCTTTAATAAACTTTAATATTTCCTATGAAAGTTGCCAATGAGTGTATTTTTTATTAAATTTCTCTTCAGTGTGTGGAGAGTTCGATCTGAGCTAGAGGAAATGTTGATGTGTGTACATCAAGGGAGGTCCCTTTCCCTTACAAGACACACATTTGTAGCAGTTTGTCCTATAGAAAAGTTGATTTTGATGACCAGTTTGGTCAATTTGCAAGAGATTACAGCCTCGAATTCAGTGGCACAGAGAACTGAGAATATTTCCCTCTCCACCCAAATGACTTTAATCCTCCATAAACACAGGGAGTCGGATGGAAAAGGACTCGCAATTAAGCAACTCATCAGTCGCTGTGGAGCAAGACGGGAGCCGGTGCGCAAGGCTGGAGCGAGAACCCGCCATTATAGTGTAATTATGATGTGATTATATTTTTATTACCACTAATTCTGCGAATAGCTGGCTGTGTGTACGTCTTAACGGACGGCAGACGCTGGCTTTCGTGAGTAAGTGTTATTAATTGCTTGGTATAGATAGCTGGCAGGGCCAGGATTTGGCATGTGTGTGTGTGTGTGTGTGTGTGTTATGCGACAATGTACAGCCGTGCTAGTCTTCACTCAGTGAGGAGCTGTTATTTTCTATTTCAACAGGAAAACACATACCTGCACTTGGGTGCACTTCTGTGTGTGTGTGTGTGTGTGTGTGTGTGTGTGTGGGTGGGTGGGTGTGTGTGCTAACAATGATGTCTCTGTTAGCTGGATGGGACATTCTGAGCAGAGGGCAAGGGGACAGACAAGATAAGCTGGTTTTGGAGATAACTCTCCCCTCTCTCTCTATTCCACCCTTTCATTCGGTTCTATCCCTCTCTCTTATCTCCTTTCCGCCGTTCAGCATATGGCAGTCCCACACTGAAAGAAAGAGAGATGGAGGTTTGGTTTACACACCGGCCTCAGAAACTATACCCCTGTTCCTCTTTGCATATATCCATCCCCTCTCTCTCTCTTTACTATGTTGCTGAATAATAGCGTATTAAGTAAAAGCTACAATTTACAATTTTAAAATACTAAACACGCATCATAATAAACAACAAATATCAAGGCTCATATTAATTATATTAATATCACTACTAATAATAATAGTATATATTATTATAATCAAAATATTAATGATATTAATATTTATTATATTAATGTTGTCGTATCCTTCACAGACATTTGTATTTGTTTGTATAAAACACTCAGTTTAGTGCCATTTTAGAAAAATAATCAACTACTGGGTGTGTGATGAAGTGGCCTAGACAGCATCATTATTCAAAGACGAAACGTCTTCTTAGTGAATCAAATTTCAAATGATTTCCTTTCCTCTTTCTACTTGCAGACATCCATATACGGACTCCAAGACACGCCCACATTCCCATATACAGCCTCAGCAATACACCTTCAGTGGTCTGTAATCAGCAGACAGGGCTTATTGACTCGGGGAAGTCTGAGCTCTTGAGAAAGTCTGATTTTCCGAGTGGGAGGTATGAGTTACAGCCGCTCACATTGATTTTTCCTTTCCACTTCTGTCTTGCAGTATTATGGAGTATTAATGCACATTAAACACTGCATTTGTACTCTGACCTCATGTGCACAGCTTACAGTGAATCATTGCTAGCAATCACTATTTATTACTGGTGCTAGATCTGCTTAATTCACTAATGATTCAACCTTTTTGAACGAGTCACTAAGGTGAATCAGTATTGATTACTGAATCATTATTCTCCTTCTGTTGCTGTTGATGTGATTAGCTATTGTTCTCACTGGATCCAAGACTTCATATATGATAATCCAACAAAGCTTTATGTGGATTTACACTACACGTTTACTTATCTATAGTAATTTCTTTTAAAAAATCTATTACTTGTCATATTTGCAATTGCTTTGTGCCCCTTACAACAAGATTCGAGATTCACTTCTCATTCCTTTCATCAATTGACTCAGTGAATTCAATGTGTCACATTTGAATGTGTGAAAAAAAAAGGTCATACAAGTAAATAACAAAAACAGCAACGATTATTAACTGTTTTACACTTCTCACGGTATCTCTCATCTGTCTGAGCGCACAAATCTGAACAAATCATGTAACTGAACAGACTTGTG
Source organism: Pangasianodon gigas (assembly GCA_022758105.1). Taxonomy (NCBI): domain Eukaryota; kingdom Metazoa; phylum Chordata; class Actinopteri; order Siluriformes; family Pangasiidae; genus Pangasianodon; species Pangasianodon gigas. Next base: position 2,370,424 of record CM040460.1, read on the forward strand.
TCATGTAAAAGACTCTATATAGAACAATGTTCTATATTATTGTGTTTTTTTTTTATCAAGGAATATTGATATATAAAAATGCCAGTTTTATTATTAAACACTGCGATTTGATTACACAGGACTCATATTGCTTTGTGTACACTGCTTATCTGACAGATCCTAATGCTAACATGGCTACAGCTAGTATTGTACTAATGCTATCATGGCTGCAGCTAGTAATTACAGCTTAATTTTACTGGGAATAATGCAAAACCTTGGCAAACCTTGACTCATTAGCAATTTGTGGTTCAACTGTTGCTAACAATATTCAATGAAATCATACTCCGTAGCATTAGCATTGTTCTATATTAGCATTTTCAGCTAGGCATGTCCATACAGACAGGACAGCAGGTGTTAATGCTAACAAAGCTAAAAGTGAAATAGAAATACTATTTGTATTGTAGACGTACAATGGTATTAATTCAAAGTAAACATTACGCTTGCACCGTAAAGATGAAGTAGCTGCTAGTGCTAACATGGTAAACAGGAAATTACAGCTAGTATGCATCATTTGCAGAACACTAAACATTAGCTGGGAATTATCATATGCTAGCATCAATTTTAGCAATTATTAGCTGGAGTTGTTAAACCTAGACAGGTGGCATTCTCACTAAAGCAGGTCTTTCAGACTATATTCTCCACTTAGCGTCATTAGCAATAGCATGATGACATGCCTGAAATACCATTTCTCACCATAAATGGGTTGTAATGTCTTTTTTTTCAGTGTGAAATATCATAAATCAGAACAGGACTGAAATATAGTAACTGTCCATTTCATGAACAGTTAAGAGGTTCACGTTAAGGTCAATTCTGTCAATAGAAATGCTTTTCTTTTCTCTGGATGAATAGTAAATATAAAAATACTGATAATAATGGAGGGATGTTCCTTGACCTTCACGTTGTTTTGGTACCCTTACATGATTAACACAGTGACTAGCAGTAGGTTTGAAGGTTAAGTCTCATGAATAGGAGAATCAATGAGAAGTTGAACTGTATTAAAGTGAATAAAGCTGGATGGATAAATACATGTGCCAGTGTACCTGAAAAAAAAAATGGTTGGGTATAGCTGAATGTTTTGAGTTGTTTTTCATGTCTTTATAAGATTTTTGAAATTTTGTTGGATAAAATACAAAGAAATTATTTATTTATTTTGGCCAGTTACTGTAGGTATACGAAAGGTATCAGAAAATCTGGTGTAATTTGGTGTAATGACTGAAATTAATCAGGAATTAGATCTGTTTCAGAGAGCGAATGTCAGAATGCATGAGTCTTTATACAGCTGGATGTAAGATCCAGTGGTTCCACCAACTGACATCCACTCTTGCTAGGTTTTGTGTTCAAATCCCAGGAGCCACCTGAGTCGAGACCCTTCAGTGAGACCTGTAACATCTAACTGTTTAGCTGTGTGTGAATTTGAGTGAATTTAAGAGTTTTTTGAAATGACTAATCTTTTAAGTAATGTGGGTTTGAATTTTGACTTCGAGCCTGTGGTGGTATGATGCACGCAGTGATGCTGTTTCACACCGTTTTGAGTCACACTTTAACTCCAGCCAAAGAAAACCTCCCTCATGATTCAGATCCTGAACATCTCCTCCGTGTTTACGCATGAGCTCGTGTGAGAGCGAGCGTTGGAGAACACGCTACGCAGGGGTGGAATTCAGATGGTAGCTCTCAACTGTCGTTCTTAACGTGCAATTTAATCAATTCATCTTACAAAAAGCTCTATTTATAGCCACTATGAGTGCCTCTCAGCAGCTACCGAGCACTTCTCACGACCAGGGATGAACATGAAACACACACCTACACACAAACACACACAAAACTCAAACCAGAATCCCAGCTCGAAATTGTAAAAAAGCAGTCAGACTAGATGAAATGTTATTTATCATATATTTTGGCAATTTATTTCACACAAATTGTTACACTTCGGTCCACGAAATGAAAACTAACCTGAAACATCCAGCTAAACAATCGACTGTGAATTTAATCTGGGTATTAAAATCAAAAGCTAAGATTAAGAGCTAAAAACTGACAAAAATCTAAAACCTCAGATGCACAAAGACAACAGAAGAAACCCACAATTGAGGACCCATTTTGTATCCCGTTAATATTTTATACAATGTACATTTACATGCATGTTAAATAAAGTTATTTTTATAACATAAAACAGATATTTTTGTATTATTTGTGAGAAACCATTCCCCTTCTCATGCTTGAAAGATCATTGAATCATGAAATTTACATTTTAGTTCATTCACTCAACCCTGAACACGTTACCTGAACATATTCACCCCTACCACACGTCACATGTTCAACAGGAAGTTGCATCATTCCTGTACAATTCATGTACATGTTCCTGTACAAATATATACAAAATAGTTCTTATTTCTTCTTATTTCTTATTCATTTCTTATTTTCTTATCTAATTTAGCTATTTAAGAGCACAGTCTAAGGAAGAGTAGACCAGGTTTTCATTTCACTGCAAGTTATATACTGTATATATATGACTGCGTATGTGACAGATAAATAAAAAAGAAATCTTGAATCATTCAAATTTCCTGAAGATCCTGAGAAGAAGAAATGTCTCTCATTCTTTTTTCTTTATTTAGAGTGATATTGTGATAATGACTGACAAGTTCACTTTGAAAGTATAACACTGTTACCCAAATCATAGATCGAAATTAAATATATTTAATTAAATAATTAAATAAAAACAAAAATCAATAAATCATCAGAATGTCGTAATATCCTCATGCCATTAGCATGGACACTAGACAGCTATATTTGTATATTTGCTAATTCTATGCTTAAAAGTTAGCAAAGAAAAAGTTAGCAAAGACTTAGCAAAGAAAGTAAAAATGCATGTTTTCTTACACTAACATTAAAACATAAAAATAAAGTTGGATTTTTAAGTAATACTATGGCTAAAAGGGCAAGTGGCACCAAAATCACTTAGCAAAGAGAGTCTGCCTGGGACTGTTTCCAAGATGGCCGCCAAGTGGACAGACTTTATTTTCAATGTGTTTTTTGGTAAAGTTTGATTTTAATTAAGGTGTGTTTCACTGTCAGTCACCACTTCCTGTATATAAATTTCTGAGTGATCAAGTGTGTGTGTGTGTGTGTGTGTGTGTGTTTGAGTGGGGGAAGGGGAATTACCTCATCTTTTGTCAAGAATAAAAGTTATGTTTTTTTTTAAAGTGAAGTACTTGTGAAAATACATTAAAACTGTTTTCACAGCTGTTGTTTAAACGTCATCTTATTGATCAGTTTCTAGTTTATGGGTCTTTCCACATTCAAATAAAGAGGAACCTGGTCTGACTCAGAATGACTTACAAGACCATGGTTTACAAGTGGACAAGGGGTTGCTTACTATTTCCAATGTATTTTTTTTCCCCAGTGTCAGCACATCCTGTATATGATTTTAGTTTTGTTTTGAGTGAAAGAGTAAGAGAGTGTGTGAGTGGGTGGTGGAAGGGAATGAATTACCTCATGTTTTGTCAAGAATAAGGCATTTTTAAAGCTAAGTACATATTCGCATTCGTGAAAAACACATTGTTGACAGGCATTTCAACTCTGTGTTTAAAATGTCACCTTCTTGATCAGTTTTTACTTTCATGTAATTAGAAGCCTGGTCGAGTCTGTCTGAAAATGTTTTCAAGATGGCCCCTGAGTGGTCAGACTTGGGGTTTCTGTCCATTTCTTAATCTTTTTGATAATTTTTTTTGGTGATTTTTTTTAACCAAAGTGTTTGTGAATGTCAGTCAGACATCCTGTACATAATGCTGGGAAAGTAAATATGAAGAAAATGCCCCTTAACTCGAGAATTCCAAACTCAGGAGGGTCTACTCAACCCAGAGTTCAGCAAGCAACATCAAATCAACAGCAAACAAAGTAGCACTTCTTTATTTTTAAATGAGTTATGTTTTATGTATAGGTATTTTCTTTAGATCAATCAAAATACAGACATATTCACTTGTTAAATCTACAACACTACAACCGTAAATATGCATCAGTCATCACCAGAGTTGGGTGAAACGTTTACAAAGTAACTGTAATTAGATTCCATTTCTCTGTAAAAAGTAATGTAAGGGATTACTCTGTATTTTTCAGTAATTTAATTACAGTTACTTTTTTAAATAAAATGCAATACTTAAGTTACACATAGAATTTCAATAATATTAACAAGAAAAAAAAATATTATTTAAAACTAATTTCAAAGTCCAATTGGCAGAAGTAACGATTGGCTGTTTTGCTAAGTGGAACTATTCCCAATACTTTGAATTTATGACACGTTCAGACAAGAACATCACTGTAAAATGTAAGTTATGTCTTGGGGGAAACACTTATCAACCTCTCTGAGTAGCAGCAGTAATTTATTAAAGCGCTTGTCATGGCAACATTTCCACGTTAAAACTTGAGGCGAATTCACCAACAGCGACGGATGAAACTGCTGCTGCAGCCACGCCTAAGCAGGAGAAGCTTGATTTTAATTCGAGTGTACAGTACAGAAAGTGATTGCAGAGCATATAGTGGAAGAGCTGCTACCGCTGCACACGGTGGGATGGCAGGGTTTTAGGCGCATACTGAACAAGTTACCTGTGTATGGCAATTTAATGTATGAAGTAATTCATAAGTAATGAGTTTGTGATTATTTTTTAGACAGAGTAATTACTAAAGTAATCTGATTACAGTTTTAAAAAGTTACTAGTAATTAGTAATTAATTACTTTTTTGGAGTAACTTACCCAACACCGGTCATCACAGTTAGATGGCTAAAGATAGGAAAAGATGAACATGGAGGTGTCCATGTTTTTTTTTTTTTTTTTATCACTTTGTAGCTTGAATGCATGGAGGTTTCCGACTTCCCATTTCTGAAGGAAATGCAGCATATATGTAAATTTTTTATTTTTTACTGAGAGAGTGTGTGTGTGTGTGTGTGTGAGTGGGTGTATGTAAGTGGGTGGGGGAGAGAAACGAATTACCTCAGCTTTTGTCGAGAATAAAAAGCCATGTTGTTTTTAAATGGAGTTAAGTACATGGCACAAAAAAAGATTTTTTTATTATTCACCAGATGGAGTAATTAGCGTTTAGCAAGTGCATTAGAGTTTGACATGCTTTTTTACTGCATGTTTCCAATCGCAAAGGTTAAATGACGTTAACCGACGGGTTACTCAGTCACTTAACTGCACTGTCGTTTTTACAAAAAGAGACGGGGCTAATGGAGGGCTCGTCGCAGACAGCTCGATTAGTTACCACCAATGGCAGCTTATTAATTTACATTTCTATCAGAGGTGCACCTGTGTTCCTCCACTCGCCCCCCGCACGCTTGGCATCTCCGCTGTACGGGATCATTATAGACATTAAAATCACATTACACTCCCGGCCTTGCCCCTAAACACACACACACACACAAACACACACAACACACACAAAACACACATACATAGACACTCACTAACAGAGACACACTTCATTAGTGGGTTTACCCATTACTCTGCTCTGGTCTCTCTCTCTCTCTCTCTCTCTCTCTCACTTGCCCAGACTCATCGTTTGCCAAAAAAAGCCATTAACCAAAAAAAAGTAATTAGAGGAAGAAAGAAGCGAGAGAGAGAGAATCAAAGAGACGCTCTTCAGAGAGACGTTTCTGTTCTGACGTTCAAAAGATAAAAGCACAGCGTGCTGCCCCTCCTACCATTTTATATTTTACACACAACACACACACACACACACACACAATACACAGAATCTGTCTCTCTTTCTCACTTTCCTTCCATCACTATCTGCCTTCCTCCCATCATCATATCTGTCTCCATTCTGTGTTTTCTCCTTTAGTCACTACTCAACACTACACAACTTTCTTTCTTTCTTTCTTTCTTTCTTCATAATCAGCATCACAATCTCTATCTCTCTCTGTCTCTCTTTCATTAGACTCCTCCGTCCTACCACAGTATCCCTCTCTCTTTCTTACTTTCTCCATTTTTAACCTTCTATCACTATCTCCTCTATCGTCTCTCTCTTGGTCCCTCTGTCACCATATCTTTCCCTCCTATTAAAGTCTCTCTCTCTCTCTCTCTTTTTCTCTCTCTCACTGTCTCTATCTCTCTCTCTGTCTCTCTGCTATTCGTCCTAATCTCAACACAGAGAATAAATAGAGCTTCTGTTCCAGTATAATGAGAACTTATCTCAAAAAAGACATCAAGAAAGATGGACGTGTTCCTTAATGATCAAACAGAGGGATTTACAGAATGTGTGTATGAGAGAGAGGGAGAGAGAGAGAGAGAGAGAGAGAGAGAGAGGTGTAAACTGGGATTTGGTGGAAGGATTCTGCAGTGTTGACTCAGACTCAGATTCATCACCCTTTATCCCTCATCCACGGATAATACGGCTATGAGATATGGCAGAAATCTCTTTTCATGATACTTTAATACATTTTCACACTCAGGGTTGTGCTGTTATAGGAAAATAATCAGCGACGGGGTGCTGTGATGTAGCGGAGTTTTATTCCTCTTATACCACACCAATTTGCCAGCAATCACACTTTTTTTTTAAATTTCTTATAGGATTTGTTGTACTTTTTATTTGTTTATAGATATATTTGTCCTTTCCTCTCTTTTTTTTCTCTTTTTTTTCTCACAAGTCAATGTGAATGAGTTGTTACTATAGAAACGATAACATTTTAGAACAAGCGCATTAATATAAACCTGCAGCCGCGCTACTGTCAAAGCTGCTGTTATAGAAAATTAATCAACACCTTCTGACCAATCAGAATCCAGAATTCAGCAGTGCTGTGGAAGTAATCACAATATTCAACAAGGAATAGGAATTTATTGTTATGACACATATTTGATTTTTATATATCACTCAAAGTCGTGAGAACATTGTTGCCAGGCTACTGGAATATGACCGCATAGCACAAGCTAGCTAATGACTGAGGCTAATCACTTCTCTAGCTAGCACGTTGCTCTTAGGACTTTAATCCTGACAGTGTGAAGACACAATGGCAGTGAAAACGAGACAGAACTGTCCAGAATATTTCACTGAGAAGTGTTGGTTAAATTACTAATAAAGACTCTGTACTGCAAAAAACATATGCCGAAATACGAACAAACCTTTATGGATTGTGAGAAACATCAACATTGTGTCAAACATTCAGTCACTGTGTGTGTGTGTGTGTGTTCTTGTCTTTTGTGCATTTGAGTTAGAAAATTTTCACTTCTACATCTCTTTCTCTTTCTGTATGTGTGTGTGTGTGTGTGTGTGTTCTTGTTTTTTGTGTATTTGAATTAGAGAAATTAGCGAATTGTCAGTTCTGAGTTTGAATGTGTGTGTGTTCATATTCTTTGTGCATCTGAATTAGAAAATTGTCACTTCTTCCTCTTTCTCTCTGTTTTTCTGTGTGTGTGTGTGTGTATATGTGTGTTCTTTTTCTTTGTGCATCTGAATTTAGCGCATTGTCAGTCCTGAATCTGAATTTGTGTGTGTGTGTGTGTGTGTGTGTGTGTGTGTGTTGGTGTTAAAAAGGTATCAGCCATGTGGTAGCCTCTGTGTGTGACTGATTGGATTCGGGTGAGATTTACTCGCTTTGGCCGTGCCTGCGCTTCCCCTGCAGAGACCGTTAGCTTTAGCGTTAGCCTAGCCTCGCTCTGTCTTGTCACTGAGGCAATCAGGAAAATAAGGCCTGTGTGATTTACTCCGGTCCGGCTGTGGGCCTCGTACAGCGCTCCTCTTTTTTCTCTCGTTTTGCCGAGTGATGGATGACGGGCGGATCACTCATTCCTTATAATGTGCGGAGAAAGGCTATCAATCAGGCCGGCACAGACTCCGCCCCCCCGGCCTCAACATAAGCTCTCTTTCATTCTGACAGCCATGGCTAATACATCTCTCCTCTCTCTCTTCTCTCTCTCCCTTTCTTTCTTTTTTCTCTCTCTCTCAGAGTCCATTTCTCTCTATCTCACACACTCACTGAGGTTGACAGGTCGTGCTAATATATCAGAGATCTGCAGGCCACAGGGGTGTGTTATTTATGATCGAGACCCTGACACTGAAAACACCAGCGCAGCACTGACGGAAGAGAGGGAGTAAAAAGAGTGTGAACCGCTGACCCAGACAGACCCATAACAAAGCAATGGAATTTGACCTTCACGGATTAATCCTTGTGTACTTGATGTTTTCATTTTCAAAGTTTCCACTTATGCTGAATGTAGATTAGCCGAGATCTGCTTGCTTCTATACATATATTCACCTCAAACGACATCTTTTGGCTCACTACCAGCATTTCATAAAATCTGTATTAAAATCATATTGAAAGTCTCTGAAAAAAGTTCCTAGACTATACCATTAAAGGCACAAACACTTGTCACATACTCCCACAAGACTGCACTTTCATACCTAAAGGATGTAATGTACCTTTAAAACTCATTTAAGTTACATAATTAGACTTTAAACACCACTCTAGAACTTTACATTGCCTCTACAGTTACACTGTTTGTACCGCAGGGAACTGAAATGTACCCTACTGTCATCTAATTCATTTTTAATTCCACTTTCATTTGATTCTGAAATAAGTGAAAACTAGCATAACTAACAAATTAGTGTAACAACAGCTATGGCAAGTTTCTCAGGCTAATAATGTACAATCCTGGCTTCAAACTTTAGGCCACGCCTCCTACCTGAGTCTCGTGCTGGCGTGATGTGACGCCAATAAGAAAGGGAGTCGTTATTTGGACTTCAGGCTGAAGACGTGTAAGATATTTCATTTTTACACTGATGAATTTTTTCTGCATCGTCCCCTTAGTCCTGATGATCAGCAGCTCAGTCAGTTTATTGTTGACTTTCAATGATGAATAGTTTTCTTCAAATTGATCGGGAAAAAAACGAGCCATTTTGTTTGTTCCTTCTCCATTTTGAGAAACTGTGTATGTCTTTTAATACTGCTTCTCCTTTTTTTTCCTCTCTGTTTTTTTTTTAAAATGCAGAACATAGCAATGTTACTCACATCTAACAATCTAAAAAGAAAAAAAAAATCAACTTTTGTGTTTTGAAAATTCTCTAAATAGGAGCCACTGTTGACTTCAATGAAAAAAAAAAAGAAAAAAAAAAAAACAACACTTTTTTAAATAAGAAGTAGATTATCCTGCAGTTAACAGTCTTTAAACTAATTAGTAATCTAACGGCAGTATCAGCTGTATAAATGACCTCCACACCGTTTACTTGTTCTGACACAAGAGTCTTGATATAATAAGAACTTCTTTTAAGACATTATCTTCGTTAGTGAACTTGCAGGTCCTCTGTGCTCCACCACTTCCACCACTTCACCGTGGATTTTAAGCCTCAGTTTGTGCCTCACAGAAAACATTTTGTAGGTGATCCCAGGCACAGTTTGCATGATGAGACTGAAAGTGTTTTCACAGTTTACACCTGAAGAGTTGAATCCGCACCACGGGCTGATTTTGATCTTGTTTGTGGGAGGGGCTTATACTCACAGGTTGCTTTCTCAGTACCACTTCTAACAGAGCTTTTTAGATGCACGGCTTGTCATCGTGCAGGAATACCTACAAACAAGGAGGCGTTTTTGTATCCGAAAATTGTTGTGCTATGCAGCCAGCACAAGACATGCGTTTTTGGTGATGCTCTCAGTGCAAACTCTCACACCACATAGCTGAGCTAATTGCAGCAATCCAGTGAAGATGCAGGTATGGATATTTAGTGCACTAAACAGATACAGATACAGATACAGATAGTGTGCTTGGGTGTATTCCCGCCTCCACCATCGTGCCATGAGATCGGGGTACTAAATAAGAAATAGTAGTAGGTGAATGCACTTCATACATCAGTACTGGACAATCAAATTGGTGGCCACATTGGACATTTTGGACCTCCTCCAAGTCCACGCTTTGATGATGTCAACAGTGCACCAGTCATCAAGTCCCTGAGGATACATGGGTATGTAGTTAGAGCACTAAACAGATACAGATGCAGATACAGATAGTGTCCTTGTGTTAGACTCTCATTTTACATTTTACATACGTTCTGTTGCAAAGTCCTCCTCTGAGTTACTCCTGACTGCTCGTCGATCCTGACATGTGTGGGATTACCTGTCAATTCCGTAACTGTCATGTGCAGTAATTTATCGCAGCGCTATTCTTGTGAAGCCTGCGGCAATTTTCAATTCGACATGGCTTCAAAAAGTGTACAACACAATGACCTTCAGTTTTCAAACCTTGGAGGTGACCAAAGTGCCCAAGGACACTCACAAATCCACTCTGCGTTTTATAAAACACACATCAGGAAAGTTTGATTCATTTAGATATTGTGTTAATGCTAAACATCAGCTGATCGACTCCATTTGAGCAAAATTGTGTACCTTTTATGTGTTTCATTTCCAAGGAGAGAAAAGTATTGTGTTTACACCTCCATCTTTGAGGAGTCCTTATTCTGCGTAAACCATTGCTGAACATTGGCCCTTATAAACAGAAAAGAAAAGCATTTGATTGCCTGGTCCGAATGTTTTCACAAAATGTCAGAGCTCTACTTGCTTTACTCCTCAAAATTGATTTATCTTTCTAGATTAACCTTGAGAAAAGCATCAGCTCATTTTTGACATTATGTTGGAGTGTCGCATTCACTTGCACTCGGCTCTGAGTTCTAAACAAAGACAGCCTTGAAGACCCAATCAGCATTCCGCTTACCTTGAACAAGGTAACGAATGGATTCATATAATTTCCCCTTCTCAATAACTTTGCAACTTTTCAAGCAGTCAAAGGCCTCAGTGTATTCACCGAGTGAGAGCCTCTCAGAGAGAGCACAACTCCTCCTCGGCTTTCTCACAGCAGGAGGTCTCTCTCTCTCTCTGTCTCACTCTCCTCAACGCAGCTGCACTGTTTTTCGCCTCTCTCCATTTGTTAACTCATCCTGTTGACACGACGCACAAGCGAACGAGTGCGTCAGGGGCGAGCAAACGGCAGCGCCAGAGCGTGGAGGTGGGAGGAACTCGGCAGGAACTTCGTCAAAAGCCGAAAAACCTGCATCCTGGTCGGTATGTACAGACGCATTTGACACACAGCTGTCTTCATTCAGCACTTATACAATCAAAACCAAAAAAAAAAAGAAGTTATGTAATATACATTTTACTGATATGATGCTTGATAATTATGTCATTTAGTCAAGTTTCCAACAAACTCATAAAGTGTGTAAAGTTGATGGTTTCTCCTTTCTTGTTTCTCCTTGCTCCTTAGTGGACACTGCGGTCCTCATGTGTTCACCTCTTTCATGTGTAAATTCTCCACCTTCATTGCAAAAGTCTTGGGCCAAACAAACCCCAACGTCAGGAAGTCCAAAAGTTATGTCAATATTTACACAGGGAAAGTTTCTCGTATTCAGAGTCGGGTTTCGCACATGCCTAAGTTGATTTTCTGGGTGGTTTAATCAGATTTATTAAACTCACATGCATTCAGTTCCAAGGTTGCCAGATTTTTCTTGAATAGAAGCATAACAAAAACAAACAAACAAAAAAAGTACTATAACGATATATAAATAAGATGATGGCAAGTATTGAAATAAACATCTGAATACAGATGTGCACAATTTTGCTATTAACTCCTCATTACACGTGTGTAACACAAACCTTTGGTGACTTGAGTTCAAAAGTTGCATCAATAGTCACACATGGAAAGTTCTTGTAGTTCTTCTTCAGATTACACCCAAGCTTAAGTTGATTTTCTGGTCGTTCCCTTCAGATTGTTAAAATCCCCTGTGTGGAGCTGACGTTATCAGTCTCAACCATGACCTTTAAACACAAGCATTTGCCTTTAAGCCTGAAAAAAAAAAAAAATATATATATATATATATATATATATATATATATATATATATATATATATATATATATATATATATATATATATAGCTTTCACTTACTGAACTTACAATTCCTCTTTAGTACTGAATCTTCTCTTTTTAATTAAGTCATTAATTAATTTTTAATTATTATTTTTATTATAATGATAAAGTGAAGCAGTCTGTTCAAATAAAATGCCGCTCAGCGCTACAGCATTAGCAGTAAATCTGTTGTTCTTCAGAAATAGAAAAGATCCTTACATCATATAAATCATTTAATTATTATTTTTCTGCTAAATCCGATTTTACCGATTTTTCCCTGCCTCTAAGCTTTGCATATTTTAATGAGCACCTTTGCCATTTTTCTCTTTTCCTTCTTCCATCTGACTAATTTTACTTTGTATGAAATACAAAGGGGAAAAAATGATCACAGTTTTAATATAGAAGGAGACATTATTATTGTGCAGTACACACACACACACACAGAGAGGGAGAGAGAGAGAGAGAGACAGAGAGAGAAAGAGAGAGTGAGACAGAGAGAGAGAGACAGAGAGAGAGACTTTGTGGTTGAGTTAGTGGATGTTAGTCCACATCATTTCCTGTGACTCATTATCAAACAGTCTTCTCTCTCTCTCTTTTTTTCTCTCATTCTCCCTATCTATCTCTTTCTCTCATTCTCTCTGACTCTGTCTCTCTCTGTGTCTCACACCTTCTCTCTCTCTCTCTCTCTCTATCTATCTCTCTGTCCCTCTCTCTCTGTCCCTCTCTCTGTCTCTCTCTCTCTCTCTCTCTCTCTCTTTCTCTTCATTCTAATTGAATGCCTCTGCTGATAAATGGCTTGTTGAGGCTCTACCTTCAATGCACCATTACACTCTCTCTGTCTTCAGCCATACAAGAATGTGTGTTGGGGTGTGGAGGACAGGTGTGTGTGTGTGTGTGTGTCTATGCTTTGTGTTCGGATATAATGTTATTTATCATTACAGATGTAAGTGTAGTCATGTTCATCTTACTGCAGAAGCTTTCAGAAATGAATTATAGCACTTTACCACATTATCCAGGTTTTGGATTTAATCTGGAGCTGTTCCACTGCAAATACTGGAAGAATGAGTCTATGCTGGTTCAGTTCCAACACCCAAAATGTTGCTCGTCTGAAACCCTCAGAACTGAGGATGTCAAGTACAACTTGTAAAACCCTCCATGGTTGCAAAAAAATATGACAGTTTGATTAAAAATCTAACTGACTTCTCAATTATCCAAAAATCTTCCTATATGTTGTAATTGTTAATCATATTGTTCATAATTACAACTCAACACTCTGTGTAAAAGGCTTAAAGCATCCTACAATTTCTGGTCCTTCTTTGTTCTGCGCTATGGATAGTTGAGGGCTGATTCTGATGGGTTCTACCACCTTTAAGGTGACTTCCCAATGGACAAGAGAAAGAGCTTTTAAGAGTTCTGAATCTGACATTCATTCACTCATTCAACCATCCATCTATCTATCCATCCATCCATTAATTCACCCATCTATTCATTAATCCCGCCATCCATTCATTAATCCATCTATCCATCCATCAGTGCATGCATTCATTCCTCGAAACCATCCATTCAACCATCCATCCACCCATCCATCCATCCATGCTTTCATTCCTTCATCCATTTATTTATTTATTTATTTATTTATTTTCTGTTATATTTGGCCCAGATGTAGTTAAAGCAACACAAGCACGCCTCAGCTCACAAACTCACTCCCGATTTAATTTCATTTTATTTCATTTTATTTCATTTTATTTGATTTTTTGCTTTGAATAATGTTTTCCAACACTGTCACACTGTTTTCAGTACACTGTTGCGGTTAAGCTATCCCCTTACACTTTACTCCTTACATAAAAATCACATCATTTTTCACATATGATTATGTGAGTAATATATTAAAAACATGTGAAAGTGCATTTCACCATGCTATGTCCTGAATTTGCACTCAGGTAAACACGTGACGTCATGTGAACAATATGTAATCATGTGTAAAATATGATCTGGAAACTGAAGCCACATGCCCTACATGTGAAATATTGACGTGAAAATAAATGAATTGTGTAAAATCCACATGCAAAAGTAAAGAAATCATGTGAAAATACAAATATACTATGCACTACATATAAAAGATATGTGATAAAGTGAGGTGTCAAACATGGAACGTTTCACATGAAGTTCATGTAACTTTTCAAATTTCAATTTTCTTCATGAGGACGACTCAAATTTCAAAACAAGCTCAAAATTGTCACTTATTCCCATCAACGTCTTATCAGTGTATTCAGTTTGGTCCGCATATAATCTCTCTCTATCTCTCTCTCTCACACACACACACACACACACACACAAACACACATATCATGCATACTGATTTGGAGAACAGAGACCTGCATGGAAATCGTCACAGGGAGCCTGTAACCCCATTTACTGTAATCCCACTTCCTGCTCGAGTGTGTTTTAATCAACACGGCTTCCTGCAGACATCACTGCGCTGCTGATTAAAACTGGAACATATAACACACACACACACACACACACAAATCTTTCATTCACTAGTCAGCGCTTTTCTGTACTCACCGCTTTGTCTTTCACACACACACACACACACACACTTAATCTATCACTCATTTCACCAGTTTCACCTTCGTGGTGGTGGGAACGTTTACAACCTGAACAAATTGCTCTTATGATCCCTGACATGGCACACACACACACACACACACACACCATTCCTTGATAAATCTAAATTATGCCATGGCTTAAATGTGTCACAAGACTCCCCGTCTCTGGACGGTTTCGGCTTTAGCGGAGACATATTAGCCATAATTGGGAGCACATATTGAGAATATTTTCTGGCAAACACTCCTTAATTAGATCTGGCGCGGGGCCTGGGCGAAAGGTTAGCGAAAGTGGAGTCAGGCTGTTTTTCTTCTAGGAGGTTTAACCTATGAAAGCGGGATATTTAACTCTCTGATTATTTATCTTCTCTGTTATTTAACTGGCCGTCAGTGATCAGAGATATCCACAGCGAATCGGTGTGGCAGATTTGTTGACATTTTTGTCCTCTGACGAGACAGAAACAGGAGGGATGGAGTTATTCAAATGTAAACATACCTCCGAGAATGAGAGAGAGAGGGGGTGTCTGATTGAAGTGCTAGTAAAATCAGATGTATAGCCATCAATTCTTTTGCTTTTACTTAATTGAACAAAATATTTCAGTGGTGTAGGGAAAACTAGGGCCTGTCCGATATCTTGGTGTTCCATTACAGAAAATCAAGCCAATAGCACACTGATAATAACACAAATAATGGTCCTGCTGCTTATTTTAAGAGACTGACATCATGTCAGTTTAATCAGGATAACCAGAACTCAACATTCTATCAACTGCTATTATTAGTTATCGATTTTTTAAAGCTCTGTAAGAAAAAAGGTAGACCCTACAGAAGTTCATTCATTCATCCGTAGTAAGTGCTTTATCCTGGTCAAGGTGGTGGTGGATCCGAAGCCTATCCTGGGAACATTGGGCGTGAGGTGAGAATACACCTAATATGGGATGCCAGTCCATCAAAGGTCACCATGGACACACACATCCACACACTACTTAATACTTAAGGGCAATTTAGAGTCACAAATCTACCTACCAATCAAACCTACCAGCTTGGAGAACCAGAGAACCTGGTGGAAATCCATGTAGACACTGGGAGGACATGCAAAGCTCCATACAGGCAATAACCCGAGGTCAGGATGAAACTGGGGACTCCAGAGCTGTGAGGTGGCATCACTATCTGTTGCACCACCATGGCATGAGATTAGGGTACTAAATAAAAAAATAGTAGTAGGTGAATGCACTTCATACATCAGTACTGGAAAATCAAATTGGTGGCCACATTGGACATTTTGGTCCTCCTCCAAGTCCATACTTTGATGATGTCAATAGTGCACCAGTCATCAAGTCCCTGAGGGTACATGGGTGTAAAAAAAAAAAAACAAGCATTTGTCAACCAGCATCGTCATCAACTTGACATGTCATTACTCCTTCAAATACTTTAGTATGGTGACCAGTGAGACCTTTCTCATTTTCCATTGAGAGATGAATAAAGTTCATAGCCACTTCATCAGAAGAGAAACAAAAAAAAAAATCACACCGACAAATATGAATGATGTACCATGGCGAAATCAACTACCCTGCAGCTCTATAACAAATGATGTAGGCTATAAATGGAATTAGACAATCGATCATACTTGGCTTAATCATCTTTTTTTCCACATAAGTGGCAAACCTACACTCTTAGAAAAACAGTTTCTTAAGGGTTCTTGGGATGGTTAATGGCTATAGCTTTCTGAAGGCATTCTACTTGCCAAGAAACCCTATACTTATGGGTCATACACAGGTTCCCCCAAGATGGACAAACTGGATAACACTTTACGGCATGGATTTTTAACTCCAGTTCTGCACAATTTTTAAAGTTTCCCTACTGCCGACACACTTGATCCAAATGATCACCTAATTATTAAGCACTTAATGAGGTGACCCAGGTGTGTTGAGAATAGGGAAAACTTTAAACTGTAAAGGGGGTCCACAGGACTGGAAATAAAAACCCCTGCTGTAGAGTAGATTAATGACTAGGGCAGGTAGAGTTGTTGCCTCACATCTCCAGAGCCCAGGGTTTAATCCTGAGCTCAGCTAACTATCTATGTGAGTTTCACATGTTCTCCACTGTCCATGTTCCTCCAGGTTTTTCAGTTTCCTCCCAAACTGTTCCTCCTGAAAAAGATGCCTACTTGAGAGTATGATGCCTCCACGATTGACATGGCATCCTATCAAGGTTGTATTTCTGCCTTGCACTCAGTGTCCCCAGGATTGGCTCTGGATCCATCATGGCCCTCACCAGGATCAAGCCTTTATGTAAGGAATAAAATGCTTCAGGTAATGCTGTTATAGAAATATAATCAACATGTGGTGTGGTGGAGCCAGATGCAAAGCAGAGTTACAGGTACTATGCCAAAGTTGTCCAATAACAGCAGGTCCCGAAGTGTTTTATTCCTCTTATACCACAGCAATGAAAAGTCAAGAAAAAAAACAAGAATCAAGAAAAAAAAATCTATTTGAATATTTATTCTCTTCTCTTAACCCCTCCATATACTCTGACTTTGGTCCTACATAATATCGTAAGTGCTTCGGGGTAAGAGGCAAACTTTGATTTGGCATTTATGTAGGATTCTCCAAAAGGAAGACACATATATGGTACATATGGTACACACTTTGGAACCTACCATGAAAATAAGACACCTGGTGTATTTTTGATATCAAACAAAGGTCATTTTCAGACTTGCATTTTTTTCAAGACTCAAGGCCATTTGAGTTTGGTACTTTTGATGAAGTGTGACTGCTGTTTTCAAGCCTGGAAGTGGTCCAGAGAACGGATCCCGGCTCCTCTTGAAAATCATAGTCCATGTTGCGCTCTGCATCAGGTGTGGAAAATATCCGCTCTCTATGCAATATGCCGTGTGAAATGATCGATTAAGCTTGTCATGTTACTTCCTGTTTCAAGTTTCCTGATGGTTGGGAAATGGTGGTTATGGTCAGCAGATATAAATCAAACAGACTTTCATAGGAGCAAGAGTGCTTGCGCTGAGAACATCGAGAAAAACACAGGTCTCATGCCTTTCTCCACAGCTAAAAATCTTACGAGAAAGCAAATCTTCGATGACCCCTGTTCCCAAATGAGCCCAGAATCAGTACTGGGTGCAGCCTCAAGTCTGGTGCAGGCCCAGTGGAAAAACATGCAAAAAACATACGAGCACCCCTCACCCCTAACCTCAACCATTTATCAATGTACATGCATTTTTATAAATTTGCAATCATGGAACTGTATCTGTAGGTGCCAGAGCAAATGCATGTTCATGGGGCTTTTCATGTTCACCACAGAGTCAAGTGATGCCATAGTCACGACCTTTGCGACGCCCAACCCTGTTCGATATGCAAATGCAATTATGGTGCCTTTATCTCTGCAAAGGGCAGAGGATGAGAAAGAAAGAGAAAGAGAAAGGCTGGCCTGACCTGCAACAGATCCTCATCTTCTCTCTGTGAGGCTCGGGAGGAGAATACAAATGTTACTACATTAACCCGGTCCCGCGGAGAAGCGACAGAGAAAAGAGGAGAAGAAAGGAAGAGAAGAAAGGGATAGAGAATGCAGGGTGAAATGGCTTGTCTTTGTAGTAAATCATATCGCCAATGAATGCTAATTTGGAGGAGGTGATAGAAGTGGTAATTGTTCTTTTCAGCTGGGGGGCTCCAGCTCTCTCTGCCGTCGTGCCTTTGATGGACTGTAGTGTCAGCAGTGCATTGTGGGAGCCAAATAACCCTCCCATGCTCCGTTTGTGCATGTTGGATGTGTGTGTGTGTGTGTGTCTTACCCAGGACCTGTAGGAGACACATTGATAATTAGATTCATACATCAAACGTTCTCCACCTTTCCTCTTTAGCACGGCTGTGCCAAAAAGATGACATACGGTAAAAGATGAAAGTATGTTCCTTTTTTCCTTTTTAATACTTTGTCGATTTTAGCAATATAACACTTTACTGGACTCCCAACTAATTCAGTTCAGCTCCCAGCTCTATATCGCTAATTTATTTAGCGGCGGCATGATTCATAAATGTACAGATAAAGCTATAAGGGAAGCGACATAGGAACAAACGCCCTTTGAATTCTTGACTTTATGTAAATTGGACTTTAAGTACATTCTTCTGAAGAATTCTGAGGACTTTGCTGTCCCTCAAATTTCACAAATTTAGCTCCTCTCTGTGGCTAGTTCCCATTCTATAATGTTTGGCACAAAAAGTTATTTATTTTTTACCTTGTCAAATTGTCTGTTCCATCTGTATTTACATCATTGCTGCATCTCAGTTCTTGAGGTGAGGGAATGCAGATTTCTTTTGTATATAGATCAGTTTTGATCTATGTTCGTTATCTTTATTAGGGACATATCTTTCAGCTTTTGTGAGCATCTTATTGAGAGGTTTGAAAAACACAGGTAGACGTTATTGGCTCTCATTCTGAGCAAGGTGGTCTTCGTCTGCTTTCAATTGGACTCTAGTGAGAAAGAGATTCAGCTCAAATCGACTTGACTGCAGGAAGTGAATCAAACATGCCATGTGTTTTGGGCTGAAGCACTTTCAACCCAAAACAAGAGGTGCAAACTGAGCCAAAGGACAGAGTTTTATGAGAACATTCTCAGCCCTACATGCTGCTCAGCCAATTTTGGGGGGATTTTGGTGCATTTAATTACTTGCAGCTGAAACAAAGCAAACAAAGCAACTCAGCAAATGGAATAATAGTTGTGAAAGTCTTCTGACTCCCAGGAGGAACTCAGTCTGGTTGGCTGGTACATTTTAAACAACAAGCTGGACAGGACACACCCACACCATTCCTTTGCTAATGTCAACACAGGGTTATTCTTTCTGCATGAGCCAGCGCCTATTAGAAAAGATCTCCGACCTTTGCTGTTAATGGAGCAAATCTTGCCTTGACATGGGAAAAATTCCTTTATATTTCATTACTTTCTCCTCACAGTACTGATGAGACTCCACGGCCTCTATCTAGCCTAAGCTCGGAGATGGATTACAGCACTAAAAGAGACATAAACAGCTCCAGCTGCTCTGACATGTTGCAGGCTGAAATTATGAGGTGCTTGAATGTACTAGAAGCTCCATGGGAATCGCTACAACCTTCTAACTGTGGAGGAGGAGTTTTTGTAAAAACAGTGGTCAGATCTGTTGTTGTCACACACCCCTGTGAGTAAGAGCATGAGGGTCACAGGGATCATGGAGGCTCTGAGAACAGCCTGATGCTGAATCAGGAAGGAATCCAGCAGTGATCCTGAAGGTTCTGCTCACCATCACGATGACAAGGGAGGCAACCTGATAGGCTGCCGTTCTCGATCATGTTTGCCAGAACTTACCAAGGGAGGTTCTCCAGAAGCATTTGTAATGCTCAGCTTAATCCTATCATCACTGGCACACACAGTCACGGATCCTCCCTTCTGCTAAACACTCACTCAGATTTGCCCACAAAAGCATGACCTGCAATCCCAGAATGCACTGTGCTCTCACATATGTGCTTTTTTGTTCACAATGAGATAATTCGGGCTTCTCATCCTGAGAGAAACAATTATTATGAAACTGAGGCAAACACACTCTCAAACACAAAGTGACTAAATTACCCAGGACGATGTCTTCATCGTCTTCATCATCTTCATCGTCGTCTTCTCTTTTCACACACCTCTCATGCACTCGCCCCAAAAGTCCCTTTCAGAAAGAAAAGAGTGAGAGCTGTTGCTAGGAGACTTCTTTATGAATACTGTGTAGCTTTAGCCGCTAGCTAGCCAGGGATTTGAGGAGATTTAAGCAGGAAAAAGGAAGGCTAAGGAAGCGATAAGGCATGGAGTAAAGCACACACACACACACACACACACACACACAGAAGAACAGGGGCTGTGCTTTAGCAAAAGCATGTCTGACTAATTCATCTCCCTCTCTCACCAACGAGTGTTTACTCCCAGTGCTCGTGTGTCTGAGGGCCTCGGTAACCTCATATTCAAAGCACACACATCAAACTCCAAAGCCATAAAATAATTAGAGGCATGCTAGGGGATTTAAGCGGCCTTACAGCACGGCCCACATAAATGGTGCTCTGAGAAAAGGAAATTTATTTCACAGCTTAGCGACTTTTCAGAAACAAGTAAAAAAAAAAAGAGAGAGAGAATCGAGTGACACGGCTTGAAGTACAACGAAAATCAGCTTAAAAAGTAACCCTTTGAGTGTGCATTTATAGTTTTGATTTCTTCTTACAGCCATATATGAAACCATGAGCGCCTCTGAGTCAATCTAATCAACCCGCAAATTGCATTAGCATTCGTCCACTTGTAACTACAAGCAAATAATATTGTAGGAATCAGCAAGTCCACTTGCAAACATGCTGTTTGGGAAATTTACACGTAAGCTGTAAATGAATGCAGTGCTGATGGTGCGGCCATTATTTTTACTGCAGAGATGTGTGTGTGTGTGTGATTGATATGTACTGTAAATATGATGGAAAAACACCCAGTCACCAACTGACAAAAATGAGCAAACATTTGTTTTGCTTGGGTTTTTTTTGCTCTTCCACATTGGTACTTTCCCATTTCCCATTTTCATAAAGACCTATATTAAATGTCACTTTGACCACTGTTTTTCACACGTTTATATTAATGTGCTTGATCTAATACGGCATCATAGTAACAGTAAATTCACTTGGCCGACGGATGCCCCATCGTTGATGATGTTTTCTGTAAGGAAATGTTTAATTAAAATTTATGGAAGGAGTCTCCAGCGTGAGCACTTTGGAAAAGTCAGAGATAAAGTTTTTTCCACAGGAAAGTCTGTGAGTCAGGAAAGCTGGGTTTCTCAGGAACATGATGAGTTGCATTTTTCTGTCTTATTAATCTCAAAAGAAAGTGAAGGAACAACTGTTTATATTTGCTATAGTGATAACAGATGTTCCACAACATTAAATGTAACTATTTCCTGATAAATAGTTTGATGTGCTGATGTGGGGACCTAAGACTGGGGTTGAGGTCTATTGGTCTAAGAAGTCATTTAACAACAACAAAAAAACTTAAATAATACTTAAATAATCATATATTCTATTAATGTATTTACCCTTTAAATCCATTTGAACCCTTTAAAGCTTTGTATTCTTGCTTATAAAGTGTTTATTACTGAACCTTAAATTACAGCATTACCCAAACATCAGGTGAAGAAACGACACCCAGACATTCTCCTGAAAATTTGAATACAATATTAAATGTATTGTTCCCTCAGAGATTGCAGGAAAGCAGGCCCAAACCATGATGCTCCCACCACCATGCTTCACAGTTTTAATCACACTATAGTGTTGGTAATGGAAGAAACCACAGAGTGAAATGACTGCTTTTCAGAAAACACAAACAATGCTGCATGTGTCAAGTTTGCAAAAACAGTACATGGATGTTTCATACCTCAAATTTCTGTCAACACATGAGACACAGCTAGCGTTAGCTTATCTGAACATTTACGTTATGTGTTACTGAATAGCTTAGTGATATATTGATATGAAGACATCACCTTTCTCCCAATTGTACCCTCATATAAATGCTTATCAGATACTCATATGAGGACAAATGTCCCCAAAGTACTTACTGTTTGAAGTCATTGATTAGATTAGAAGAGTGATAAGAAATTATAATAAACACATGATAGTTCAGGTCTCAGTAGGACACTTGAGTTGACAGTTCATTAGATATACAGATCTAGTTACCAATACACTGATGACTTAATGTATAAATACATCTTAGATATAAAAGAGAATTTATATTATGGTAAAGGGGTTAATGTGTGGTCTCAGATGCTTGGAAGCTCCATGCGAATGGTAAGTGTTGCTCTGGATGTAAAGGGACATGAGGATGGTCAATAATGTAAAACACACTGCTGACAGAAAACGTCAGAAAAGAAGTAGAGTGTAAGAATAGAAAACATTTACTGTATAACAAGTAGAACTCAATGCTAACGATGCCGATGGAGATGCCACCAAACAACCACCACCACCAACAAGCCTAGTCTAGATACTGTATTAGAACGAGTGCATTAATATAAACCTGTGATGTGTCAGGGCTGCTGTTATAGGAAATTAATCAACACCTTCTGACCAATCAGAATCCAGAATTCAACAGTGCTATAGTACGAAATATAATATTATATGATATTTACAATCATAAATACCTATTCTAGCAGACTATGAGTTCTTTTGCTAACTAATAAACTGGCAATATTTTTCTTTGCCTGAGGACATAAGGTAATAATGATGGCCATGTGTGTGTGTGTGTGTGTGTGTGTGTGTGTGTGTGTGTGTGCGGTCAGAGGGCCAATCCTCTACCCCAGGTGCTTCATTGCCTGTGCTAATTTGTCTGATGATGAAATGTATGTTGCATTAAATATCACTTCAGCACCAATCAATTACCTCTTGATACACGGCTAGAACAGCAGTCTCTCGCTCCGCGTAGCGCCTAATTACTTATCGAGGACTAATTGTTCTCACAGAACAATTGTTTGCTGAGCTGCCTGTCACTCATCCTCATAATTCACTGAATCTGCAGGCAGGAAATAAAATTAAGGCGAGAAGAAGTGATTGGTCGGGAGGTGTTGATTAGCTCTCTGTAACAAATCACAGGTTTATATTAATGCACTCGTTCTAATACTTTATGCTTTCTATGGTAACAAGTCATTCGCATGAACAGATTAAAAACATGTGGCATCATTGATATGGTGAAGTTTGCTGTAAGGAGAGGTTTATTTAACATTTATGGAAGGAGTCTCCAGTGTCAGCACTTTGTAACAGTCAGAAAAGAGAGGGTGGTGAGGCAACGACTGATTATAGCCACTCTAACATAACTGAGAACAGGAACTAAAATTTTCGCACACGTTCAACATTAAATGTAACTATAAATGTATAAAAAGCATAATATGTTGTTCTTTAATAAATCAAAAAAAATTTAATTATGGCCAAATTGCTGTGGTATGAGGTGTGTGGAGGAAAATAATCAGCTCTCGGGTGGATACACTCATGCCACTCTAGCAGACCATGCTATTGTTGATTATTTTCCTCTAATTACACAACATCGAGAGTTTCATTCCTTCCATTTTGTTCATAATAGTCCTAAAATTTCTACAGGACTATTCTATTCTGTTCTAATGGCAAATGGAGAAGGAAAATTGAACTAAAAAGCCTGGGCAGTGTGTGTATGTGTGTGTGTGTGTGTGTGTGTGTTTAAAAGTTACATGACTGCGTGTATGTATTGTGTGTGAGATATCCAGGCCTGAGGAGGATGAATGCTCCCATTCTCTCTGACAGATAATGGGATCCCGGATGACATGCGATTGGATCTGTAGCACTGGGCCCTTTTACTTCCACACACACATATCTGCTGTCAGACTGTCAATCAAACCCCCTACCACATGCACACACACACACACACACACACACACACACACACACACACACACAGCTCGGTCAACTTTCCCTCCAACTCTCAGCTCGAAGTCTTCTCATGCTTTTCTCTTGCTTATTAATCTCCATGATGGGAGGAAACAAACAGAAATTGAACAGCGGACAAATCAGCACAGACTTTGCAAATAAAGCACAGCCCGAGGAGTGGGAGCCATTTGCATTTAGATTTATCTTTCATTTTCATTGATCAACGTTTTTTTCCTTGAGACGGTGGAATCGATGCGTGTGAGCTGCGGCTCTCTGCGGGGAAGCTTCTGTGTTTTGAGAATGGTGCATGATACACACCGCTAAATCTGCCAGCGCTCTGGACGCTGCCATTTTTTCTTTCCTGTGAGTCCAAGCTCTCACAGCATTGCCCAGAAGAAAAGCCTTCATGATCTACTGTGTCATTTCAGTGATGGACGAGGTGTTCCTCAATGGATGAGGGGAAAAAGAAACAAATAAATTAGAGACCTCTTTTTCAGACCACTTTGCTATGGAATGGAGTTATTATAAATCAAACACTTTCACTAAATGAGTATCAGAATGAGGAATTTTTTTTTGTGTCTTTTGTTTTTTTCCCTCATACATCACATACACATGCCTGCTTTCAGCGTGCATCATAAATACCACATTTGCTGCATTCCAACATAAAACTAGCATTTATTATGTCGTTTGTCATGTTGTGCAGCATTATATGGCTCAATATTGCATTTCTGTCCATGTGTATTGTTTGCATAATTTGCTAATAAATAATTCCACAAAAGTCCAAAGAGATTCACAAATAAAAATTGCATATAATAAAACAAGATAAAAATGTATTCATTTGGGTGTTTGTTCACGGTTTGAAATTTTCACAACTTAAACTGAAGAAGCAAAAATATCTTGAATAAAGAAAAAGTATTATGTAATATTTCTCATTCTGAGATCTTAAAGAGCATAAGACCATTAAACCTATTTCTACACATTTTCACTAACATCAAGCTCAAAATTGTCTTATTCTTATGGCAGATAATGTTAATTGTGCTTCTTTCTAGAAATAAATGCTTGAAATTAGAAAAAAGAGACAATTTCAAGGTTGCAATGAGAACGGATATCTAGAAATAGGCTTAATGTTCTTATATTTGTTTAAAAGCAAACTAATAAAGAGATATTAGTTATATTTACATATATACATACATTAGAAAATATTTGTACTTGCTAAGTACAACAAACCAAATATAAGATTATTAAACCTATTTCTAAGCAATTTCAAGCTAGAAATACTCAGTTGTTCTAACTTTAAGCATTAATTTCTAGAAAGAAGCAAATTTAACATTATTTGCCAGTAGAATAAGACAATTTTAAACTTGAAATGTGTAAAAGCATCTAGAAACAGGATCTAATATTTGATGTTATAAGATTAAAGTAAACCAAATATACAGTATGACTATTAAAACTATTTCTAGACATTTTTTTTACTAATTTCAAGATTGAAATAGTCTCTATTTTTTCTAATGTTTAGCATCTAATTCCAGAAAGAAAATTAACATTATCTGCGAATAGAATAAAAATAAATAAATAAATAAATAAATAAATAAATAAAGCTTGAAATGAGTACTGCTTCTCAAAACAGGCTGAATAATCTTATATTTGTAATATATTTGATTTATAATAATCTCACAATGAGAAAGGTTAGCTAATATATCTAATATTCTAGATATTGTCACTTGCTAAGATACC
The DNA here is from genome assembly GCA_022758105.1 of Pangasianodon gigas. Classification (NCBI taxonomy): domain Eukaryota; kingdom Metazoa; phylum Chordata; class Actinopteri; order Siluriformes; family Pangasiidae; genus Pangasianodon; species Pangasianodon gigas. The sequence goes on from CM040460.1 coordinate 2,396,111, forward strand.
TTTTTTTTGCAGTGTACAAGAGCATAGACTTCGCAGGTGAAAGCATCTTGGGGCAAAAGAGCAAATCTTGTAATCGTTCTTCTTTCTTTTAGAAAGCTTTTTTTGAGATATATTTCTCCGTAAGTATTTATCCTGTTGTCATTATAAGTTTTGGTCTACTCTTTATAGCTGCTATAATGTAAGTGACAACTTGCCTCACAGATGTTCCACTACGTTAAAAGTAACTATAAATGGATAAAAAGTGTGATGTGTGATTCTTTAATAAATCAAAATGGTAACTGTTGATAAACTGCTGTGGTGTAAGAGAAACAAACCACTTCAGCATCTGCTGTTATAGGAAAATAATACATAATAACTTCAGGGTGGAAACAGTAACTCTGTTGATCATTTTCCTAAAACTTCATGCCCCGAAGTGTTTTATTCTTACTTTAGCATGCATCATGATGTCTGGCTCTCTGCTTTGATGTTAGCATCTGTGCTACAACGGAACATGAAATTTCTCGTGAGTCACATTCCAGCGTTTCCACAATCAGTCCTGCCATTGTGTCGTTTTTAAATCAGTTCCGGTCTGTGTTTACCATTCTGTGTTTTAATAGCTTGTGTTCCATGTGTGTGTGTGTGTGTGTGTGTGTGTGTGTGTGTGAGAGAGAGAGAGAGAGAGAGTGTGTCATTGTCTGCTGCAGTGAATGAGACTATTATTAAAGTCAATAATAGACGAGGTCACTTCCTGTGCAGCAGCAGCGGCATCTCAGCAGGCTCACTTAGCATGATGGACCCATAGAGTTTCCGTCTAACAGTTGCACGCACACACACACACACACACACACACACACCACATGCATACAGCTGGCCAGTGATGTCTAACCCTGACCACTAAGCCACAGAAACCATGTTCAGTCTTATGGGGCACTGAGCCAAATAGCAGGCCATACACACACACACACACACACACACACACACACACACACACCACACATGCACATGTATACTGACTGTCTGTCTGTCTTGTCTTTCACTCTACTCTCCTCCAACGTTTTCTCGTATGGCTCTGAACTAATCGCTTACACAACTCACATGCTGCACACTGGGACAACTGAGCACCCACACACACACACACACACACACACACATTCGTGGTGAGGCATGCAAGGAGAGACTGAGGCCACTGGGGAGCGTGTAAGTGTGACAGAGTGTGACAGAGATCTGCCACTTCAGTGCAAAAAGCTTCCACAGAGCTCTGGAGACGAGACGAGCTGTGACAGGCTTCACACACACACACACACACACACACACGCAGTTATATCTCACATATATGTACTCACATGCATTGATATACATGCACAAACACACCCTGCACTATTGATGACCATGACCCATAGACACACACTAATCTCTGGCTGGATCAGCAGACTGCAGGACACGTGGACTGTCATGACACAAGCAACACAATGATCCATAAACATGTAAACAACATGTAAGCAACACAACGATACATAAACACGTAAACAACATGTAAGCAATGCAATGGTGCATAAACACATAAACAACATGTAAGCAATACAATGATACATAAACACATAAAAAACATGTAAGCAATACGACGATCCATAAACACGTAAACAACATGTAAGCAACACAACTATACACAAACACCTAAACAACATGTAACAATACAACTATACATAAACACGTAAACAACATGTAAGCAATACAACTATACACAAACACCTAAACAACACGTAACAATACAACTATAAATAAACACATAAACAACATGTTTTGTCTTCTCTTCTCTACTTTTCTCTTCTTTTTCTTTTCTTTGTTTCTCTTTATTCATCTTTTATTTTTCTCTTCTCTTCTTATCTCTTTTCTCTTCAATTCTGTTCTTTTCTCTTTTTCCTTCTCTATTTTCTCTGCTTTTTTCTTCTCTTTTTCTTTTCTCATTCCCTTCTCCCTTTCCTCTTAGTCTTCTCCTCTGTCATTTTTGTCTGTTCTCTTTTGTATTGTACTGTACTTTTTTCCTCCTCTACTATTTCCGTCTTATTTCTCCATTCTTCTTTTCTTCCGTTTCAGTGTGTGTGTGTGTGTGTGTGTTTGTGTGTGTGTATGTGTGTGTGCATGCACCTCATTCTTATTTTCACCATAATGTTAACATCGAGTGTTCTGCGCTGCACATTAACATGCTGCATTTCTGAAACATGTTCTGTTTTTTTTTTTTACCTCGGCTAAAAGCCCCCCTGCAGGAGCGAAGCTCGCATCATGAATAATCCATGAGGAATAAACACAGCTTCTAATGCTCTTATTATAGCATTCAGGGCCGGCTGGGAGTGAGCTGCACACACACACGTACTTTATAGCTACAATTATAAAGTGTGTAAGCCACAGAGATGCGAGCCATCAGTGTGTTGTGTTCCATCAGCTCGTTCCATATCTCACTCCGCCTTACATTAGAAATGAGGAACGCTCATATGTACACGTTCAGCTGAATTAAATGCTGTTTGTAAGACAAAAATCCTGTTAGAGTTCTCGGTCAAACCTTCTCTATCTCAATACCAAGCTAGCGTTACTAACACCACTTCTTTTCTATCCAAAGAACCCGTGAGGAACCCTTTCTCTAGGAAGAAAGTAGAACATACTATTGTAGCTTGGTTCATCCAAAGCATCCACCACTTTTGGTTTTACTTTTCTTTTTTTTAGTTATTGTACATAAACACATCCTTAGTAATAATAATGTCTCTAAAGGTTCCATGTAGAACCCTCCAACTACATTTCCCTATTAAACAGGGTCCCCAGTAGAACACAAACTCTCCAAAAAGAAAAGAAACCTTAGAGAACTTCTTTCCTCATGTGCATCGGGATTCATTGGTTCAAAACATGTAAGCAACACAATGATACATAACGATGTAAACAACATGTAAGCAACGCAGCAATGCATAAACATATAAACAACATGTAAGCAATACCAATGATACATCCATCCATCTTTTGTACAGCTTATCCTACACAGGGTCTCAGGGGAGCCTGGAGCCTGGAGCCTGGAGCCTTTCCCAGGGGACTCAAGGGAACATCCTGGACGGGGTACTAACCCATCGCAGAGCACAACCGCACACACATTCACACACTACGGACAATTCTGCTTTTTTCTCTTCTCTTCTCCTTTTTCTCATCTCTCCTCTTTCCCTATATTTTCTCTTCTCAGTCACCTCTCCTCTCTTCTTCCTCATCTTCTTTCTTCTCATTCTGTTCTCTTCTCTTTTTTAAAATAAATGAGCACTTCTCCTTCATCACTCCACCCTGTTGTTGATTATTTTCCTATAACACCACCTTTTTCACTCTTTCTTGCACGTCTCCTCTTTCATATTCGGCAGATATTTTGGCTCGAGCCTCAGAGAGCCTCGTCAAAACCTGATAGACTCAAAGTCTCATGATGTTAACATGAATCATTTTCCCTTAACACGTCACGATTCAGACATTTTTCACATCTAGTGCATGCGTTTTTTTGTATTTTTTTGTGATTTATTTTCACGATCCACATGGTTTCACTTTCAGATGTGATTTTCTATCATGAATAATTCTTCTTCACATGTGATCCCCTTGCGATGTTTAATTGTAAAAATAACATGTTTACTCACACATGAAACATGTTTGATTTTTCCATAAGGGCATCTAAAGTTCACCTGCTGCTGAATTTCATTAAATGTAAGAAAAAGAATAAAGAAACCAAGTCACCAGCATCCACACTCCAAACCCCAGGAAGTGTAATATGAACACACAATCTCCAACTCCAGCCATTATATATACATTATTAACCTTCAGGTGGCATGGGAGGAGACTGGCACAAATTAAAGGCTCTGAGAACAACTCTATTAACAACAGGGAGGCTTAATTTAACAAGTGCCTTCATTAGAGGCTCCGTGATTCTAATAAAGGTCATTACATCTCATTCTGGCTCAGGTGTGTTTCTCCCACAACCTCCAGCTCCACATCCAATTACCACACAGCTGTAACGACTCTTTCTTCCCTTTGCTTCATCTTTCCACAAATAACTCCGGCTTTTCCGCAGATGTACATGGTAAGCTTGTTAAAAAGCCAGGTGTGTAAATGCAGTAGATTGATTTCAACACACTTTTAAATTGAATTCTCAATTCAGGCAGTAGTGCAGCTGTATTTTACAGGTTTATATTAATGTGATTGGTCTAATACATTATCGTTTCTATAGTAACACACAGGAACTATAGAAGGAAAAAAAAACAAACAAACAAAAAACATATAACAAGCTAAAATGTAAAAAAATTTAAAACTTGCTTGAATATATAAAAACAACATATTGTTGATGTTATGAAGTTTTCTCTAAGAAGACTTTTTAGCATTTAGGGAAGGAGTCTCCAGTGTCAGCTGCCCACTCCCAAAAAAGTTTAACCAGTGAGCTCTTATACACACTTTTGACTAATCACACCTCTTTTCTCACAAAAGTTTGATCAGTCCTACCCATTCCTGCAGTTATTACGAGATATTAAGATATTTTGCCCGAGTTATAACGAACTTGGTTGTGACGCTGGAGGCGTGGTCAAGCTCTGTTTGTGAAAGGACACGTGGGTTTCGGCACCACTGTGACACTCTGGTGGATACGGAGTGAAATGACGATGCGCATGCTGGATGAGTTACAGAGGATAAAATACCCAAATTTTTCTGAATTTTACTCTGTAATTTATAATGACACCATGATGTTAGGACCAGTCAGAACTCTGCGTTTCCATCCACTTTGGTAAACAATTTGCTTTTCAAACTAATATGATTGATTAAGGCTGAAAAGCTGAAATGAATCATTAAAGCAGTGACTGTGTTTATGTCCAAATTATTATATGTAATTTCTTGCCGTGAGTAGCTAGTAGGCATTTTGGCAGTGTTCACATCCTTCGTAATGAGCTGTAATGAACTCAGTGGGTTGGGACGCGCCACAGAACGTCATTGTCTTATAAAAGCCTTGGCTTCAAGACACAGTATTTTGAGTGGAAATAAAAACTCTTCTTTTTTTCATGGCAATTTTTTTCACACAGAATGATGAATTTTGAGTGAAATACTTTCTTCACCTTTTCCAGACCTTGTTGGTCAACAAAGCCGTAAACCTTTCTTAACGCCGCCAAGAGCTGTCCTTTGTGGCGAATACTTTCATTGATAAGTTAACTAACCTTGAATCCAAGTTCATTTTAAAGTATTTTCTTTCCAAGGAGACATACAGATTTGTGGTGTTTTTTTGTATTTTTTTTCGTGCCTCCAGCCTTCTAGAAGACCTTTACGCTACAAATCCACCTCTTTGTCACCCAGCTCAGTAAACGTGATTCTCCTGGATTGAATTTTCCTTTCGGCTGGCACTAAATATGATTTCTGTCTCCATAATCCAAATCTGCTTAGCGGTGAAGCAAGTAAAGGTGCAATTCGGTATGCAAATGAGCTTGTTCATGCCTGCTATTTTAAATGTCATTGTTAACAGATTGCCAGTAAACAGGAAACAAATTCCAAGTGCCATTTATTTCTCTGCCAATTAGTGGCCTTTAATGGCGTTCTCACGAACTCAAGCTTTTTAGGCGCTGTTGATTTCGTTAACTTTGGTACATAATTCTGAAATTAATGCAACAATAGTAGAGGCACATAATTCACTACAAATATTACCTCAGGCTTGGCGAAAACAGTCTCGTCATTTCCAATCTGTAAGAATTCACATGACTCATAACTAGCAGCATCAATCTTGGAGCTGACAGTGAATTGAGTGGTTTCGCAATAAATTGATTTTCAATTCATTTCCAAAATGATTCTTTATTTTACATTTTAAACTTTAGTTTAAATTTAACTAATGCAAATGATTCACAATGGATGCAGTTGCATGAGGATGAACTTTAATTGATGCATTGGGAAAATCTCTACTCAACTCATATAAAATGTTACAAACAGTCAAGTTTCATTTAAGGGGTGGAGTCAGTGGTCAGAACTTTTTCCTCCAACTTCATCTATCTGAAATCCTGCTCTCGCTGCTGATTAGAATCGCTCGGAATCCTGCGTGAGATCTGGTTGTCTTTAGCTGCAGCAGGCCTCATCAGCGTGGCAGCTCTGAACGGTGTATTGTAATGCACATCATTAGAGAGAAACTCACAGCCCTATCTGTTCTCCGTCTTTCCCTGATGCCAATTGTAAAGCCGAGCTTCGTCACGATCCGCTCTAATTGTACGCGGCGCTCCGGACTGATTAGGAATTCAAACTTTCGTAGCATGACCCTCGTCGAGCTGCTCGTCCAACATCTCGCTCCTGTCTGCTGCTAATTTAGTGAGGCGAAGTTTTAGTCTGCCGAGCGGAACGTCTTCGCCAGATATGAAAATGGAGCCTGCGAAGCCAAAGATCACCCAGAGAGACGGAGGTTATGCTAATTCAGCCTCGCAGACACACGCTGTCAAATGAACAGTTAAGCGAGTGCCAGGCAGATAATAGAAAGGAATGTTTAAAGGAAGAGTGATAAAAATGGGGAGCGACAGAGGCAGAAGGAAGAGTACAGTGTGTGAACCAGGCTGTCAGGATTCAAGCGCTTCCTCATTTAGAGGACACGGAGCTTCTGGGTCATGAGATACAGTTATACCTCGGGAGACATTTGTGGTTTGTTAAGTTTATTCCAGCCAGGTTAGCAGAATTTGTACCATTCACACAGTTTAGCATCATAATTTATACCACAACGCTGCTGAATTCTCAATTCTGATTGGTTAGAAGGATTAATAGTGCAGCTGCAAATCATATAAACGGATTAAACATGTGAGTGATCGTTGATGGAAGTTATCTGTAATGAGAGGTTTATTTAACATTTATGCAAGGAGTCTCCAGTGTGAGTCTTCAGGACAGAGGAGTAAACGCTTTCTTGGTAACATGACAAGCTGCTTTTTTGTCTTATTAACAAGAGAGAGAGAAAAGAGAAGCTGGTGAGGAAACGTCTGAACTCTGGATGTTCTGAAACATTAAATGTAACCTTAAATGGATAAAAAAAGTGACTTTGTTCTTTAATCAATGAAAATTGCTGTGGTAGAACAGGAATGAAACACTTGTTGATACAAGTTAGAAAATAAACAACTTCACACTCTTCACACACTTTAGCACACCACCCCTACTGCTGATTATTTTCCTATAACAGCATGACACGGAGTGTTTTATTCCTTACTTCAAGTAGACACATTTCTTACATGTTACTAATGTAAATACTGTCCTACTTCAGGTTGAATAGGAATATGTGAAAGTTACTTGTTAAAATAGGTTTATTTTTTTAGTAAACTTTTGGAACTTGGATGTTCCATAATGTTAAATGTTATTATAAATGGATAAAAAGTGTGATAAGTGGAGGAGATACAATATTTTTATTTGAATAAGAAGTTCCCATAAGAATGAGTTGTGTTAAAGCAAAAGTCAATATTTTCTCCAATTGTTTACACGGAAAATTGAAATTATTGTGATATTTTGTTTTTATCTTTTTTTGCCAATTCTCTTTAAAGGTGCCAATATTTATGGAACTTTATGTGACTGTTATGTAAGGTCCTTTCTGACATAAGCATGCCAACAAACCTGAAAGATGAGAGAGCTTCATGAATACTAAGTGTGTGCAGAAATATTAATTACCTGCTTCAACAGACACTCTGTTGGCACAGACCTGTATATAACGTGTGTGTGTGTGTGTGTGTGTGTGTGTGTGTATACACACACACACACACCTGTGAATCTGCCTTGAAATCCTCATTTTGCAGCTTTCACGATGGTGTGAGTTACTGTTTCTGTCACTGTTGTACAGGTTTGATAGCATGGATATTGACACACACACACACACACACCCACACAAACACACACACACACATGCACTGGGATTTTGTTAGTGCTTTGGAGCTGGGATTATGCCACAGGTTATTATATTCGCCCTGCCAGAGGCCTTATCACCTTCCAGCGGTAATGGAAGGATGGAGAGAATGAAAGAACAGAGAAGGAGGAGGGAAAGAAGAGAAAGACTAAGGAGGAAATTCAGATCCATGTTAATGGCACCCCTCCATGTTTGATCGGCAGAGACAGATGTTTTTTGCAACTGCGACATCTCCTGCTGTTCTTGTACTATCACTCACATCTCTCTCTCTCTCTCTCTCTCTCTCTCTCTTTTTCGTCTTTTCGTCTCCGAGGCTCTGTAAGGAGTTCTTTCTCCCCTCAGCTCTTGCTCTTGTGCTCTGTTTCCCAGGGGACTCATTACAGTGTGGCGCTTGGTGCAAGATAATGGAGGGATAATGAATTTCCGAACTAATCTATATTAAAACTGTGCTAAAGTCAGGGACGACAGATAGATAGCTAGAGAGAGAGAGAGAGAGAGACAGAGAGAGAGAGACAGAGAGAGAGACAGAGAGAGACAGAGAGAGAGAGAGATCCGATGTCCAGAGAATACACTCCTGCAGAAAAACAGCCCACCTATTTGAGGGTCATAACTTTGTTTATTTCCTCAATATGAGAGTTTAACTTTTCTTCATGCATGCCTCTTTTACTTAGAGACACAGAAACTAAGCCTCCTTCACTTAGACTCAGGCACAGAGGTCACGCCTCTTTTACTTAGACAGACGGACATAGGCCACACCTCTTTTCTTAGACTGAGACACTGTGGTCACGGCTGTTTTACTGAAGCAAGGAGGTCACGCTGCCTATACTTAGACTGAGGTAGAGAGGCCATGACTCTTTCACTTAGACTTAGGTGCAGAGGCCACACCTCCTTCACTTAGACTGAGACACAATGGCCACACCTCCCTCACTATGACTGAAGCACTGAGGCCACACCTCTTTTTGACTGAGACAGAGGCCATGCCTCTTTCACTTAGACTGAGGTACAGAAGCCACACCTCCTTCACTGGGCCCGAAGACCACGCCTGCTTCAGAGGCAGTGAGAAGAATAAATATAAAATTAACACATTGAGTTCCAAACTAATTCTAAACCAAATAAACAACTGCATAATCAAAACGCCTGTCTCAGAAAATGCAGCCACACTTAATGGGCTGATTTCTGATGTAAAACAAATTCCCCAAAGCCTGCTCGTACAAATTTTTGCACATAATTAAGCAGCTTCTGCAAAATAAACATGTAAAACTTTTCTCAACCATATGCACTGACAGATTAGTAAATTAAGTTTACTATAAACTGTCAGCTTTCATTTAGTGCTAGTTATACAGCCTCTCTGTGTGTGTGTGTGTGTGTCTTCCTCTCTGTCTCTCTCTCTATGTCTGACTCTCTGTTTCCCCTCTCCCTGTCTCTTTCTTTCTTTTTTTCTTTCTTTGTCTGTCTGTCTGTCTGTCTGTCTTTTTTCTTTCTCTGCCTCTCCCCCATCTGTCTTTTTTCTTTCTCTGCCTCTCCCCCTCTCTGTCTTCCTCTTTCTCTACCTCTCACTGTCTCTCTCTCTCTCTCTGTCTGTCTGTCTCTCTCTCTCTCTCTCTCTCTCTGTGCGCATGTGCTGAGTGTGGAGGGAGCGCGTGGAGAGCTGTTTGGCGTCTTGCCAACTTTCTGCACCTTTTTCTTTATTGCTTTTTCCTTTTCTTTAATTTGAATATTGAACGTTTAAGTTGTAATTGAGTTAATAATAGCCAGTAAAAGTTGAGAATGGGTGAGAGTGAGCAGGACACCATGATCTCTGAGGACGGTGGAGAGATGCTGTCTCTGCGGCATGGCATCAGGTGTGTGCCGGAGAGTGGAGCACAGGTGGAGGAGGTGCTGTGAGCAGTGGGAGAGCTCCTGACAAGACAAAACCTCATCAACACACTAATTAAGAGTGGAGCACGTGTGAAAGGAGCTATGGTTCCAGTTACCCCTCTATCTGCCCCCGCGACACGAGTAGTGCTCTCGAACGTGCCCCTGTTCATAAAAAAATGAGCTGATCATGAAGGAGCTGGCCCATTTCGGGACGTTTGCCAGCCCCATGAAAACCATTCCACTGGGGTGCAAGATCTCCGAAGTGAAACACGTCCTGTCATTTCACAGACACGTTTTCATGTTTCTAAATAATCATGATGAGACACGTGAATGCAAATTTCAAGTGCAAGGATGGTGACAGCAGCTACAGCGTCTTTGCACCACTGAACACCTGTTGTGCACAATTGTGCCTTGCGTTGGGCTGACCCCCCATCCAGGGTGTCCCCCGCCTGGTGCTCCATGTTCCCTGGGATAGGCTCCAGGCTACCCTGCAACCCTGTGTAGGATAAGTAGTATAGAAAATGGATGGATGGATGGATAGATGGATCCATTACTGTTCTGTGGCTTTCTGTGAGATCCATTTTGGCTATAATTTAATTTAATATAATTTTTGGCTATAATAATTTCTAAAGGTGCAAAAATCTCACGTGTGTGTAATGCTCTTGTCCATATTTACAGTTCTGTGCAGGTTTAATCGATATTTCTCACCTCTTTGAAACTCCAAACAAACAGAGCTGACATGTCCAGAGCTGTGTTTCTCTCAACAGCAGCTCTCTAAACTCTCAAAACACTAATGCACTTTCATTTTACTGAGTGCACCAAGGACGGGACTGTAATTCATCACCACGCCTGTGGAGAACATCAGACTGTAACATGAAGAGCTAGTTAGATAACACACACACACACACACACACAGAGTTAACAAAATATACTGTCAAGACTTGGCAACGAGCTGCTGAAAGAAAGAAAGAAAGAAAATCCTACTTAGCTAAGGAGATGGCTGAAGGAAAGAAAGAAAGATAAAGAGTTTGAAAGAAAGAAAGAAAGAAAGAAAGAAAGAAAAAGGTTTTGGGTGCTGGACAGTCAGGATGTTCTCTGTGGGAATCGGTGATTAGTAAAGGATCTAGGATGTCTTTGATGGGGATGTGTGAACATTCCTCAGGTCCATAGCCTTCCTTGTGCAGCAGGTAATACATGATGTTACCGGGCTATTGGAGTTGAGGAGTGTCTTGATGCTGTAAGCGGGTGATCTGTAAAGGGGAGGTGGTTCAGCTTCAGCTTCATCACCTGGCTGGATGGTGGAGACAGACAAGGCTTGAGCAGAGATGTATGGAAAGTGGGTGCTTGTTCTTGTACTATAGTGGCATTCTAATCGGTAAGATACTGGGTTATCTTGTTTTATGATTTTGAATGGATCTACAAAACTTGGACTGAACTTTTGAGAAGGCAGTTTGAGTCGGAGATCTCTCGTTGACAGCCAGACCATCTATCTAGGGTGTAGAGGTTGATGTGGGCAACAGCGGGCATCGACTAGTCCCTTCTAGCATCAAATAGCACTTCGTAGTCTGACATGGGATGATTCCCAATTCTGTTCACTTCTTTTGATCTAGTCTTTGATTGCAGGGATGTTGGACGGTTCTCCAGACCATGGGAAGAGTGGTGGCTGGGATCCCAGCACACACTCTAAGGCGGTGGGACTAGTGGATGAAAGCACCAAGAAGTTCTGAATATACTCTGCAGAACACCTTCCACACCTTCCAAGGAGTTCTGTGTGTACTGTTGCAGATCACCTTCCAAATATGAGAAGTGAACAGTAGCCTTCTATCAGAAACAATATCATAAGGGAGGCTGTGGAGTTTGAAGACCTCCCTGAACAATACCTCTGCTGTTTCCATGGCTGTGGGAGGGGCTTGGTCAGGGGAATAAGCGATTGTTTATGGTAAGAATGGTCTTGTGAATTGGGGAGGTCGGCAAATTTTGTTTCCACTAACTGTTGCATTCTAGAGATCCTCAGATGTACAGAAATGCGGGAGATATTTACCTACTGCACGACCTTCTCTTGCCTCCGTGAGCCCTATGTTACAGTCTCAATATTAGTCATGGTGCTGTTGCTAACCTGCCACATTAGCTTGAGTTATAGCGTACAGTCCAGCTTGGTGTAATGAGAAACAGCTGCTGAACAGACGAGGGCTAAAACCCCAACATGGGGTCAGATCTGTTCTCCAGGTCAAAGGAAACTGACCTCAAACTGACCTCAAACACACCGACCTCACACATGCTGGTACGACAAGATCAGCATGGCAAAAAACTCATTATTCCCTTTTAGCAGGACTGAGATTTATAGTAGATCAACATACGCTCTAAATGTATAATTAACTTACTGATTTGTTAGCATGTTTAAGCCAGCAATTATGCTAGTCTGCCAGATTGTTAGCATGTTTTCACTAGCTGTGGAACTCCAGCAGCTACATTAACTCACCTATTTGTTAGTGTTATCTGTTTCTACACTAGCCATATTACTACAGCAGCTTTGTTCGTTTGTTAGCATGCTAACACTAACCATGCTAATGCAGGTCCTACTCCAAGTTTCTCTTTTGTTAGCATACTCATGGTATCCATGCTATATTTAGCAGTTATGCTAGTTTGCCCATCTGTATTTTACACTCACCGTGCTACTTCCTGTCTGTTAATATTTTTTAGCTTATTAATGCTAGTTTGTCTATTTGTTAATGTTTTTATGCTAGCTGTGGTACTGCAGCAGTTATGCTAGTTTTAATTTAGTGTTATTTTTTATGCTTACCAGGCTGCTTTAACATTATGCTAGTTTGTCCACTTGTTAGTGTTTTTAAGCTAGCTGTGCTAGTGCAGCACTTACAGTTGTTGCTACTGCAGCATTAATGCTAGTTTACCTAAGTATTAATGTGAATACGATAGCCATGCTACTATAGCAATTACACAATTTCGCCTAATTGCTATTGTTTTTATTCTAGATGAGCTACAATGGCAATGGTATTTAGCTTATTTGTAAAAGTTTCTTGATGAGTTTACATAAGTTATTTATGTAATATAAATTAATTTGCCAAGCTGGCCTTTTTTTAGTAAATTGTCCAGTTTTTAGAGTTTTAAGCTAGCTGTGTGTAGCAATGCAATCGTTTCACTAGTTTGTCCTATTTTTTCATAGTTGTGCTTATCTTTTAAGCTTTACTACACCAAAAAGTATGGCAGTTTATGAATTTGTTAACATTTTAACATTTTTTACTCTCCCACTGCTAGTCATGCAAGTAGTTTTTTTCATTTGTATACTTGATTAGCAGTCATTTTGCATTAATGCTTGGTGCATTTCCCCAATTGATACAGCTGATTGAAGGCAGGAAGGCATGTCTTATATTTCCAACTTATTGTCTTTACAGTAGAGTACCAGGATCATTCCGGCTCATCCACACATCCCCTCTGGAAAGAAAAATGCCATGATGGAGCAGATACACTGTGTGAGAAGAGGAGAAGATGGATACAAGGCTAATATCTCAAAGAGACATGTAGGTCAGATCGCATCCAGAATCTCCTGCTCGCCATATGGCACACCCCAGGTCCACACTGCATTACGACACACACACACACACACACACATTGTCCAAACCGAATGTTGGACATTATTCAACATAGCCATGTACAAGCTGATGTAGGTGTTAGAGCTAAGCATAGATTTGTAATTAATTTTTATTTCACTGCGCCCTGTGTGTATAATGCATCCCGGTTATACTTAGCTCTGAACTGCCAATTTACACTCAGCAAACATTAGTTTATTATGATTCAAATAAAATCAATTCAACTCAAGTACTTGTCTGACTTGAAGTACATTTGGAGGCAAAAAAAAAATTAATATAAAAAATCTAAGAATAAACAGTAATGGTAACAATAATAATAACACTATTAGAAAATAATCAATGGTGTGTGCATGGTGTGATGAAGCAGAGTTACAGTTACCACAGCGAAGTTGATTATTTTCCAATAACATCATGTCCAGAAGTGTTTTATTTCTCTTGTACCACAGCGATTTGCCATTATAATTCTTTATTTATTAAAAAATGACACATCATACTTTTTATCCATTTGTAGCTACATTGAATGCTGTGAAACAACTATGAAACAGCACTGTGGTATTAAGCCTTAGCACCAGATGTTTGTTTGATATCTCAAAATAAGACACTGATTTACCAATTTTACCACCTGAAAAAGTTGCCCCAACCTTTTTTTTTCATCTAATTTTCATCTGAAAATTAAACACCCCCCGTGGTCTCTTTGCCCATTTGTGCAACGAACACAAGTACATCGTAAGTAAGCGTGTGTGAATAGAGACACGTCTATACAGAAGGATTCTCTGAAAGTATACTGCAGTTTTATTATTTCAACCAGTTCTGAAAAAACTCCAAATAACTGAACATCTGATGTTTAGGATATTTATGTACAAATGGCACAGAGAAGTGTAAAGATATTCATTTATTGCTTGCTAATTATTGTATCAGCTTCATTAATCCAAACCTAAGGAGTATTTTCAGAAGGTGTTTTTACACCATATGCTCTAAATCACAATGTTCACTCTTCCACCTGCTTCAGAATGCAAAATTATGAGAGTTTAATTTAAGGTGAAACATGGGGAAAAAAATCTGTCACCTAAGACGTGACAGCTGCAGTTGTGTGTGTGTGCTGTGCATTTATGACACAGTCGATTGGAGTCACTTTCTCTGTCTAAGAGAAGATACAGTATAGCGTTGGCATATGTGATTTATGTCTTCATTTATTGGTTAAAATCTGTTCTCGCTTGTCTAAATATCGCAAAGTTTGTAAGAACAAAATGGTAATGAGCCATTTGGGGGCTGAAAGAGTCGACTCTTTGCTCAGATGAGTCAAATAATATGACTCATTAAGAAGAGCTGAGAACAAGGATTCCAACATGAATATTATGTATGATAAATAACAAGGTAGTTCCTTCTTTATACTTACATTACAGCAGCTATAAACAGGCGTTCTCTCACCAGCCTCTCTTTTTTCTCTTATTTTAAGTTAATAAAAAAAAAAAACCAGAGTTTGTCATGTTACCAAGAAACCACAAAGTGTAAAACTCCTCTGTCCTGAAGATGTCAGAAAAAAAACAAAAAACAAATTATGCTCTTATATAACTCCGATAAAAGCTTCTAGTTATTTAATTTATTTAATTTTATACCACAGTGCTGGAAGTTTATACCCCAGTTTATACCACAGTGCAATTCTCGATTCTCATTGGCCAGAAGGTGTTAATTAATTTTCTGTAACAACACCTCTGGCAGTAGTTCAGCGCCAAATCACAAGTTTATATTAATGCGCTCGTTCTTTTCTATAGTAACAACATTAACAGGGACTTGTACGGTAGATGCTCCTTATAAACAAATTAAAAATGTGTGTGATATCACTTCACTTTTTCTGTGAGATGTATATTTAGCAGTTATAAAATGAGTCTCCAGTGTCAGTGACAGTAAAAGTAAAGCTGCAACTCTCCAGGACAGAGGAGATTAAGCGTTACGTTTTCTCAGTAAGACGACCAGCTGTTTGTTTTTTTCTCTTATTAACTTCAAGAGAGAGAAAAAAGAGAATCTGAGGAGGGAACGGCTGTTTATAGCTGCTATAACGTACGTGAGAACAGGAACTAACTTGTTTGTAGACGTTCCACAACATTAAATATAACAATAAATGACAAAGTATGGCGTGTCGTTAGTTAATAAATGAAAAAAAAAATAACACTGACAGATTGCTATGGTAAGTCTTTTATTTCTTATCCGTTTCTCTTGTAGACTGTTCTGTATTAGGCAGTAGTATAGACTCTTGGTCTAAGAGCCACACCTGAGATGAATGATGGCAAGAAAGAGAGAGAGAGAGAGAGAGAGAAAAGGAGTGAGCAAGCGCTCTTAAAGTGATTGTGTTTTCTCCTCAGGGTCCTGTTCTGGCCTTCCTGGGAAACCGTGCACAATTATGAGTGCTGACGGGCCCGAGTCCGTCTGAAGTTGATGTCTTTATTAAAATAAAGTGCCGCTCCATTACCGCTGAGCCAAACGGATGAGTGCGGAGCGAAAATGGGTTTGGGGACCATACCGAAATTCTGTGTTTGTGTGCGTATGTGTGAGTGTGTGTGTGTGTGTGTGTGTGTGTGTATAAGTATATACTGACTTCTCCACAGGAAGAGAACAAGTTCTGAACTTGACCAGATATTTCCTGCTGGACTTTTCTGTAATATATACTGATGAGATTAAAGCAGAAAACCTCACGCGTTTTCTATTAGCCTGGTGTGTGTAAGTACACGTCTATACGTTGATAGCATAATGGAAGTGCATTTATTATTTTATAACGGTTACAGTAAGGCTCGTGTGTCAGCCTGTTAGCTGCTAAGCAGATACTTTCTCTTTATGATTATTTAGAATGAAGTAGTTAAAGCTTCCATAATTATATCAGGTCACTTCAATGTTTCCGGGAAGAACTATTGAGGGAAATTGCTGAGAGAGAACGAGATGGACAGAGATGTAAAGAATGAATAAGATAGTCTGAGTGAGAGAGACAAAGAGAGCGAGAGTAAGAAATAGTAAAGTTTCGTTCACGAGTGAGTCGACACTTTGACTCATTTTCTGTGAACTTTGAGAGACGACTTCCAATATCCAAGCCGTTTTTTTGTGGTTTCTGGCTATGACGTCACACTTGCAGTGTATTTTAATCCAAATCCTTCCATGGAAACATATTTTCCAACGTCTGAGTTGTTTTTTAGTGTGAATTTATTCATCTTAAGTTAGCAACTCCTGGTCAGAGTCTTGTTTGCTTACTTTAATTAAATCTGATTAGATATAGCGCTGAAACGTGTCATAATTTATTAGCAAAAGCCTTATCAAAATATCCGATTTTTTTTCTGATATAGAACAAAATGGTAACGAGTCATTTGGTAACCCATAGAGTCGACTCTTATAGGTAAGCCGAGTCAAATGATTTGACTCCCTAAAAAAAAAAAAAATGTGAGAAGGAATTAGTGAGAGAAAGAGATGGTTGGCCAATGATTCTTTAACTTTTTTTTTTGTTATTGCTAGAATAAACCAAATAATCTTTTTTTTTCTTCTCATAATGGAAATATTTATGGTTTATTTATTTATTTTTTATTCATTGTGACATCAATCTTCTCGCACATCACTCTAAAGAACCATTTCTGGGATTGTTTTAAAGCATGTATCAGAGCACATTGAAGGACAGAAAACACGCTGCGTACACACAATCAAACTGAAATTGACTTACGCAGAGTAAAAAATAACATTTTAAATTCATACCCTCTGTTTCTGACCAATCTGACCAACACACATAAACTGTGGGAAGAAATGTCTACTCTATTGATGTATTCCCATTTTGTTCCCAGTGTTCCCGGGATAAACTCCGGATCTGCATATGAATGAATGAATCGATTTGACATCATCGCTATCACTCTAAATGGACAGTCTTTCAGATATTTCTGACTAAATCTGTTTTTAATAACAGTTATTGCCATTTTTGCTAATGCTGTAAATACATATGCTCATGCCATAAATAAATAAAAATAAGTAACCGAATATGATTAAATTACAGAAAAGTAATGACAGAAAAAAGAAATAACAATTGAGAGAGAGCCAGAATAAAAGTGTGAAAGAATAAAAGACCAAAAGAGAAGGAATGAAAGAAAAAGAAAGAAAATATTAAGAAAGAAAGATTGACACAAAGAGAGAGTAAAAATCACGCCACAGAAATGAATACCTTTGATCTTTGTCTCCATGGCAACACCAGGCCTGATTTGGACCTTAATCTCTTTTAATGCGAAATGTTTGTTAGCCCCCTCCACCCTCACACACACACACACACACACGCACACGCGTGTTTCTATTAAAAGTCTAATACAACATTTTAATGATGATAATGATGATTAATAGTAATGATTAATAGTAATGATGACGCTCTCTTTCTTTCTCTCTCTCTCACACAAACACACACACACACTTTGAGCATCATAAAGTGTCTCTTACTCACACGGCCGTCACTGATTTCCATCATCAAATAGTTGGTGTCATTTTTTTTGGAAAGAAAAGAACAAAATCTGCTCCGTTTCTTGAATCGACGTCTGCTGCTGTTTGCTGTTTGTTCGTTATTTCTTCCGCCATCTGGAAGTTTGTCTTTCTTGTTGCAATTTACGTCATGAGTGGGAATCTGGGGAGAAGAATAGGTACATATGAGCCTCTAGGACACAGTGGATTATATCGGCTGATTCCTCGTTTCTGTGATGCTGATAAATTTGCTATTTGGTATTTAATTAGTTTTGTTACACATGTTATTGGTTCCGTTAATGATGTGATGTTCTGTGCATAATGATGCATCAACTGTCTGATCCACGCTTTACAACAGAGCCTTTTTTTTATTATGGATAAAATCATTCAGTCAGTCGTGTTTAATTAGTATTTGGTTAAAGTGGGCTGACAAATAGTGAACATCAACAAACCTTGTTTTTAAGAAATGCAACAGAATTTTGAGAGGCAGAATGTCATTTTGGCCATGCTTCGGTGCTAACCATCTCTCTGGTAGTGTTAGCTTAATTATTTCCTCTGAAGTGAGTTTAAAACTCAGGCTACACTGTTAGATTTCAAGTATGACACCTTTATATTCCACATTCTAGCTTTCTAGCTAGCTGACTAGCTGAGCTAACTGTCTTGTTACGGTACCTCCACGCAGTTAGCTGGCTAGCAATATGCAGGCTACATTATAATTCACATTATATTAGCACAGTTCCTTCATTGATTAGCCAATGAGTACCAATGCACATTGTCAAATATGGATGCTGTACATAAGCTAGCTAATGGCTAAGCTTGACAATTAAGTTAGCTACTGTGTAGCCATCAATTTCTTTATACAGTCAGTGGGAATGATACAGAAACATCAGGAATGTTAACATTTCCCTCAGATTTGCTCAAACTAAGACTAGCTAAAATTACACTTAACATCAGTTGCTAAAGGTTTTCTAAGAAAAATAAACATCACACAGCTCACACCTCAGAGCTGTCAACTTCTCAATTAGTCATTTATGGAAGTGTGTACACACACACGATTCATGAGGACAATAAAAGCATCTCATCACACCTGTCTAATAACCAGCTAAATGAAGTTCACACATCTGTGAGGAAAATAAAAATCTGATGCTGCTATAGGAAGCTCTTATTGGATTAATGTTTTTTTCTGTTCCTTTGTTTTGATTTTGTTCAAGTTCTTTATCATTGGCCTGGCTTTTGTGACTTCCTATTTGGGTTTTGTCAACATTATAACCAACTATATCATTATTTAATAATTTAAAAAAAAAAAATATATATATATATATATATATATATATATATATATATATATATATATATATATATATATATTAATGTCGGTGAATTGCTGTGATATCAGAAGAATAAAACGTCACAAGATGTGCTGTTCTAAGAAACTTTGGAAAGCGCTGTGACTGTTACACTGACACTGCCGACTCCTTCCATAAATGTTATATAAACATCTCCATAAAAAACATCACCACATCAACTATTTTTTTTTAAAAAATCGTTTTTTTTTTTATTAGATTTGGATTATGTGGCATGTCTGCCATGAATAACTATAGAAACAATAACATATTTAAGAACAAGTGCATTAATATAAAACTATAGATCATGTTACAGCCAGAACAGAGCTGAGCTGTTATATAAAACGAATTCACACCTTGTGACCAATCAGACCCAAGACTTCAACCATGCTGTGATATAAGATGTATTAATGCTGAAGTATTTATTAAAGAACAGCATTGCTATTCCCAGTTCCAGTGCCTGGACTTCACCTTGTGTATTAGTTCACAAATATGATGGGACATTGTGTTTTTGTATAGACTATACAAAGTAAATGCCATCGCTCTTGCTGATTCTTTCCCAATCTCTCTCTCTGAGTGAGGACTGTGTCGACTGCGTAGATTCAGCCAAATATGTTACCAGGTTAGACCTACTCAAAGGTTATTGGCAAGTCCTACTAACCAATCATGTTTCTGACATTTCTTATAGTATGCAGTGATGTCGTTCTGAATGACAAAAGTCCCCACTACCTTTCCACATGGGATTAAGCAAGTTTCATGTAAAATTGAGGTTTGTTAATATTAACTGAATGGCTTTCATCATTCACGTACATCAAACATTTAGACCATCTTTATAATTTTGTTTGAATAATCTCTGTTTTGAAGCTCCTGTGTGAGGTGAGTTGCAAGATGCTGTGTTCTCGTTTTCTCTTTATTAAAGACTTTTGTGTGCTTTCATCATTTGCTTTTGCGACATCAAAGGTTTTTGGACATAAAAATGATCCATTTCCTAACAGACCTGAAAATGTGGGATGCATTAATATGGAATTTCTGAGTTCACTTCTAGTAATTCTGCTTCATATCTGAGATTCAGTGCTTGAAAAAGTTTGCAATATGCTCTACAAATCACATATTAGTTAATTAATCTTGCAACACTGTAAGTTTGTAAAAATAACTCACAAAGCACAAAACTTATATAACTCGATTTAATTTAATTGTGTTTAATTGATGATTTGAAAGCTGTAACTGCTTGTCATTTTCTCTGGAAACTAAAACTATCTGGAGGACTAAAAAAAATCTTAAAATTATGGGGTAACATGTTTCACATAAAGGTTTTGGATTTGTTCCTTTTGTTTTGGCAGGCTTAATTTTAATGATTTCATGCCAACTGATCTGGTGATTGTGAACTGCCACTGTTGGACCCTTGAGCAAGGCCCTTAAACCTCTCTGCTCCAGGGGTGTGACTGACCTTGCACCCTGACCCCAACTCTTAAGAAGGTGGGAAGAGAGGAATTTCACTGTACTGTAATATATATATATATATATATATATATATATATATATATATATATATATATATATATATATGACAAATAAACGCTTTTTTTCTTCTTCTATTAGAGCCAAAACATTTTTTTTTTAAAAAGTCTAACTGATCACCTGATATTTCACCAGCACAGGAGGAAAAAATGTATACAAATAGTAGTTTGATGATGGGAAGCAAGCCTGATAGACAGCCAGATATGTCTAGGTTCAGGGTAAAAAATAGTTGTGAGTGGGGAACTGAAGAAACTGTAGAACACAATTGTCATAGGATTCTGAGGAATTATTTGAGGCAATTGTTTGGATTTGTCAGTTTACTGCATCATATCTAACTTGAGAACTGAGATTTTCTTGTTGTTTTGTTGCTGGCCTCTAGCAATGAAATGAACCTACATATTGTGCACCTACATAGAAAATGAACAGTCAGTGGTCACTTTGTTGCTTGCTAGTGTGAACAGACAAAAAAGTAGTATTACTTTACAAGGTACAGATGCTCTTTACAGGAATGATCCCATCAATTGTATATCTTTTATACCTCCAGTGTGTATTTTTCACAGTGAAAGTGAGAGAACTCAATTAAAGTACATTATTGAGCCTCATGGACCGCTGGTGTACCTCTGAGGATTCGTGTGTACTGCTATACAGAACATTTCACCTTTTAGGGTTTGATCCCTCTGCATCCTGGACATTTGAATAAATTCTATTTCTGGAGCAATCCAAACCAGTCTACGTGTGTTTGTATGAGTGTGTAGGTTCTTCAGAGCACTTACCTGTAGAGCAGATGGGAAGATGGAGGAGGAATGTAGGGTTAACAATGTCAGATCTATTTATCTGTGGTGCAATCTCAAGTTACAGATGCAGCACAGTTCGTTGAAATGATTCACATGCTGATCTACATGGGGTGGGAACTTTTTCTTCTTCTCCTTTTTCTCTCTTTGAAATCTGTGAGAAAACCACAGACACACACATACACCCACGTGCACACACCCACGCTGAGACAGATGGAGTGTGTTCTTGTGAAGTATGAATCTTTAAAAAGCCCAACGAGCTCCACTCGAGAGCAAGCAATGAAAGTTTGATCAAAGTTCATGCTGTTGTCACAGTGATTAGGCTGGATCAAACGAGCAGTGTGAGGTCGGGAAGAGGGATTTTTGTCTCTCTCACACACACACACACACACACACACACACACTTTGCTGGACACACACTCTAGCTGACACTGAGCAAACAGCTGGAGGAAGAGGTTTTCTTTAAGCAGAGGTGGTTCTGCTGGCCCCTGGTCATCAGCACTAGAACTGACATCACCACTTGAAGCACTGAGCAGGAAAAAAGCACCGTATGCAAATTAGCCCCAGTCAGGCCTTTTACAGCAGTGTTTTAATTAACCTCCATTTGCATAATCATTAGGTTACACTCACTGTTAAAATAATGCATAATAAGAGACATTTCTAATGTGTCAAATGCCTGGCCCTGGGGTTCATCCACACACGCGCACACACACACACACACACACAATGTGTCAGCGTGGCATTAAAATACAGCATGAAGAGCCTCACACAGCAGAAGGTTGAAGTTCAAGTGTGCTCACTAAATATCAGTCTAGCATTCAGCAAATGGAAACACTGCAGAAGAATTATGTTAGTTCTGTTTGAGGACTACAAAAACAGTTATGTCAAGGAGAAACAAAAAGACTTCCATCGATTTTGGAGCTGTAGAAAAACCAAAAGTCTCCGCCTTTGAAGGTCAACTCACCTAAAGCCATTCTGCTACTGGTCAATGATGCAAATGTCCTAGAAATCTAAACTCGCCACAAAGTTTCCACAAGGCAGTTTGAGGATCTGACTTATTTGGATATGACCCGATGATCATAAAAACACCAGCGCCACAATATTGTACCTTATTTTTGTGTTTGCATTATAATCTTTTAAAAAATAATTACTGGTAAATATTAATCAGGGAGTTTTTATGGTTGTCAATTTTGCATAATGTTGTCTGTGTTAAAGATATCTCTTAACAGTTCTGTCTCTGATTGCTTGTAAATGTAGAATAAATAAAAGATTGATTATGTAGATGCTCTGGTTAAGCTGAAGACTGGGCATGTGTTTTTATCAAATTTCTTGGAATCTGATAATGGTTATAATCCTATATAAGATGTCACGGTATGGTGTTTACATGAGTGAGATTACAAAGTCTGGTAATTACAAGCCTCGGATAATGATTGTGTTGCTGGTGTACATGTATGTACACTCAGTAGTAGATTTTGCTTTGCATTTATACAGGATTTACATTTAAAATAATCATTATGTATTTAGATGACAGAAATACTAGCATTACTAAAAGGAATATCATAGCAGGCAGAGCCAAAAACTACAGAGCCCCTAAGGGGACATGGTGACGGAAAAAAAAATATGAGATCAGAGGAAAATATATTTTTATTTAAATTTATTTTATTATTTATTTCAATGCTTTTGTGTTCGCTCGCAAAACTTTTCTCCTGTGAACTCAAATATCTTTGCAATAGAAGTTTCTTGGGAGAATGCAAAAGTTTTGTGAGCGAATGCAAAAGCATTCAAATATAAATTTTCCTCCCATCTCACATTTTTTCCATCACCATGTCTCCTTAGGGGCTCTGTAAAAAACACAGAATGCTACCACAAAACCCATAATGCATGTTGGTGGAAAAGATGGTTAATTGTTTGTTTCGGATGTGCATCAAGCAACAGTAAGAAAACCGGGAGGCAAAAATCCAGTATGGTGGCTACTTAGTAATTATCCATGACTTCATTATTTTTACCGACCAAAGAGACCACGGTCTTGTTTTCCACTGGCTCACAAGACCAAAGCTCAGAATTGGCTCAAACGTTTCCAGCTCTAGTGGGAAAAAAATGTGTCTTTCACAACGCGCGTCCTTTCCCCTTCTGTGAATTTGCTTTTCAGCTAGGTAAATTTTATTTACGTTTAGTCTGAGCACTGATTTAGCTAAGAAAGCAGAAAACTCAACAAAAATTGTGGATAAAAATCAAAAATTCCACAACAATACTGTAACTGTTGCCCCTCAGCGTCCAAATGTCTGAGTTACTAAGACAGACTTTATAAGAATTCAAACAAGCCAACTTGTAAATAAAGTTATGACTGGTAATGGTTAAAGAGAGGGGTGGGACCAGGCTCGTAGCTTTACTTACTACTTTATCATAACTCCAATGGAGATGAAGATGAGTTCTTCATTTCTTCTTTTCTCCTTTTCCTCTTTTCATGCCTGAAGCCTGAGTCAAGCCTTTATAAAGGGGCTGGAGTTCATTTTTGCTGCTATGTGATTAGAACATTGTCCCATCCATCTGGATCCTGGAGAAAAGGCTAAAAGTGATCCTCTCCAGGGACTGAACACACACACACACACGCACAAACACACACACACACACACAAACACTTTTAAGTATAAGGGTGTCTATCGCCATCTCCCCAGTGCCTTCTCCGTCTTTCTGACTTCTCTTATTTTGGCTGCAAATAGAAGACACTTTGAATTGCCTGCAGGTTGTTAGCATATGCTTAAGGGCAAAATATGAGTTTGAAGCTAGCTTTCAGAGATGCCACACACACACACACACGCACACACACACACACACTCAGAAACGTAACTTCCCAGAATGACACCAGCACACTTATGAATCTGTTAGAATTCATGAAGTTCTATGTTTTTCATCAAAGCAGATCCACAGCATATCTGCAATCAAATCTCCTCACCCGCACCGCCAGGCGGATTTTAAGATTTGATTATTTTATTATTTATATTTTTCCCTGTGCTTTGTGGATAACGCATTAAGCAGCAGCGCTGCGGGGCTATTTAGATTTTATGATCTTTTTTTATGTGCAGAATTAATTCCTAAATTGAATAACTCGCGGCCTTCTGCACAGGTTTGCTCTCATAATTAAACTGCATTTTCTAAAATAAGCCCCCTCTGGCTTGGGGCCCTCCTCAGCCCCTTCATTTGCATGAGAATAGATCTCTTATCTGATTGGATATTAAATTACTCCAGCCTCGTCGTGACACCGGAGCAAGCCAATCGCACCGAGGTCAACACCGCGGGTAACCGTGACAGCCCGTTGCCAAGCTGATTTGTACCTGTTAATGACCCGTGGTGTTAAATGAAGCATGGGTGGACGATGGTGAGAATGAAAGTGTCATCGTTTGAAGATTTGCAGTTGGGACTAATTTGCTGAGGCGGAGTGCGGCCGCGTAAAAAAATTTGCGATTTCGTTTTAAATGACTCCGGCAGTGATCAATGTCGCATTAGTCATATTGATGAGGGCATTGACTCGGGTGAATGATGAAGCACAGAAAGCTCATCTGCCTTCACCCCTGTACCGGTATCAATTAAAATCACATCATCCTCACTAAATGTTTTATTACAAGACTCACATTAAGATAACGACATTAGCACAGTCTAACTGTCATAGAAAAGTCTACGTCCACATGTATGTAATTGTATATCAAAGCCTAATATAGTCTGGTCAATGCATATTTGTTGAAAAAAAAAAAGGTTAATTATTCTGATAGATTCTGTTGATTTATTTTCTGTAACAGCAATTCACAGGTTTAGATATATTAATCTGCTGAATCTAATACGTTTGTAATCATTTCTATAGTAGCAGCTCATTCCCAGAGACTTGTATGGCAGATGCTCCAGATTAACAGATAAACAGATTAACAAAAATGTGTAATTGTTGATATGGGGAAGTTTTCTGTAAGGAGATGTTTATTTAACATTTATAGAAGGACTCTCCAGTGTCAGTCAGAGGAAAAGTTGTAGCTTTAAGATTTCTGACAGCTTCAGGACAGAGGAGTTTACGCTTTGGGGTTCCTGAGTAACATGACAAGCTGCGTTTTTTGTCTTATTAACTCCAAGAAAGAGAAAAAAGTGCGGCTGGTGAGGGAACGAGTGTTTATAGCTGCTGTAACATAAGTGAGAACAAGAACTAACTTGTTTCATGGAAGTTCCACAACACTAAATCTAACTATAAACCTCATGACTAGTATAACATGCCTTGTTTTAATAATTGCAGATTGCCGTTGTATGAGATGAATAAAATACCTCAAGAAGCGTTGTTATAAGAACTCCAGGGTGGTAAAAGTAACTCCACTTGCGTTGTTGATTATTTTCCCATAACAGCATGTCACAAAAAGTGTTTAATTCCTTACCTTACTTAATTTTTTATAAAAAGTGTCATCATAATGTATAATGTAGTTTGTCGTACTATTCTACTGTTCTAACTGATTATAACCTGTGCAGAATAATAAAGAACTTTAAAAAATAACAATAATAAAACAATAAATCCATGTTATATTATTATCGAAAACTGGAGTAAACAAAAGCTTCCTTATTCCCATAATAGTCTCACTGGCTGTAATTAAATCTCCTGTGTTTTAATTGCAGCTGCCATAATACACAGAGCTGGACTGCTTCATGATTTGAAAGCTTTCCACTAACATCTACATGCAAATCACGATGGCACGCCTTTTGATGTTTCCTGCCTTTCTTTCAGATTTGGCATTTAAAAGAAGAAAAAAAATCCATGCCTTTGATAAGGTTTTTTTTTAATATTCTAATGGGAGCTTACTGTTTCCCAGCCTGTGAAGATGTGGATCAGTTTCTCAGATTTAAGCTGGTTGCAAAGCCACAGACAAATGGTCTACTCTGAAATAAGAGCCGAGAGCCGCTCCAATCACGCCAGGACTGGAGAAGAAAAAAGAAGAAGAAGTTAGCACAGCTCGCACGCCAGAAAAAGTGATGAAGATCTGATTGGAGAGCGGAGTGATTCCAATCCAGTGCAGTTGATTGAGATCTCTACCAGATTCCTGATGAAGCTACTTAAAAAAAAAGACTTTTACTCTGAGTAAAAGTAGGATGAAATCTAAAGGTGCAGGGGGAAAATGTAGGTAGGTACGTTTTTGTACAGCACTGATGGAGTGGTGGGTTAATTTTTCTAAATCTCATCAAGATTCTGAAAGCTAGCAGTTTGGGATGCTCTTGTGTCCCATCCAGGGTGTATTCCCACCTCACACCCAGTTCCACCAAGACTCTGACTATGATCTATACACTCACCGATGACTTCATTATTTATAAGAGGTCAGACAGAATGGTCAGACTGTTTCCAGCTGACAGGAAGGCTATGGTAACTCAACTAAACACTCGTTGCAACCGAGGTGAGGAGAAAAGCATCTCAGAAAGCAGAACTGCTTTTCTCCTCACCACGGTTGCAAAGAGTGGAAAGGCTACAAGAAAATTCCACCTGACCTTTTTCCAATCTTCACCTGCACACTTTCGGTTACCTTATGTACACTTGGTGATCCACAAATGCTCTCAGATTTGGAGAAAATAGCTTCCACAGCTGGACTCTTTTTTTTTTTTTCTCTCCACATAAAGCCATAACCCTCCTCAGCCTTGCCATCATGATGGATGTGAGGTTACTACATATCATGACAGCAGATCTGCTCTGAAGAGTGATAGACAGTGGATACTGAGAGGAATAAACGATGGTACAAGGGTCAAAGGTTTGAGTCAGGAATGCTACCGGTTTGTACATGAGTCAGTAATGGAATCATCGACAATAAGGAGGCTGCAGATATTGAATCCAAGGTTAGGCTCGAGTCACGGTGCTACAGCAGACCACCTGTTCCCTCTCGGCTATGCACACCGTACTGACTCTGATATTCTTCTAAAGAAAGGAAGCTCCACAATGCCTTCTTTCATATAGTGATGAAAAAGAGCACAGCATGACAAAAGCATCCAGAGAAAGCTGCAAAGAGCTTTCAGAAATTCAGAAATGGGAAAGAACATTCTCTTCAATAGGCAAAGTAAAGCTCAGTGGTAGCACAGAGATGTCCGGTGTTGGAATATTAGCTCTAAAATGCTCAGCTTTGTACTTGGATTGGATTCAGCCTTACTTGGACAAAAGCATTGGCCAAATGTCTACATGTAAAATGGCACATTTCTCCCAATTGTCAGAGGATGAGAAACTAGAGCTCAACTTCAGACAAGAGTAGACTATCTATTAAAAAAAGCAAAAAGCAAAATTAGATGGTGTCTGGAGATTCATTCATCTTCAGTAAGCACTTTATCCTGTTCAGAGTCATGAAGGATCCGAAGTCTATCCTAGGAACACTACGTGCGAGACAGGAATACAACCTGGATAAGCCTCGAGTCCATCACAGTGCACCATTCGGACACTCAGCAATCTAGCGGTGACTTAGCGTAGTTAGGCAATCTACTGGCAGGTTTTTGGGAGATTTTTGGGAGATTTTCCGGAGGAAACCCACATGGACATGGGGATAACTTGTGATCCTGGAGATGTGAGATTGGTGTGATAAACCACAGTGCCATTCACAGATATATTCTTTTAACATTTTCTGTTTAGCCCATGAAGGCCTTGATATGTAGCAGGTTAAGATGAATAAGAATAAGGCTGTAGTTACATTGCATAGCCTTTACCACCCTGTGATTATTACAACAATTCCCATTTGGGTTGAGTCCAGGCTGGTTGGTAATCTGCAGATTTCTGGGAGCTGTCTGAATCCACGATTGACAGAAAATTGAGAATTGTTCAAGGGCCACAGACTTTAATATTTCAACTCTCAAGTTTGATATTTCGTGGTCCATTCATCTGTGCATGTGTCCGAGATTGTCATTACCTGATCATTCAAGAATGAGTGGTTTAATGTTCGTAGAATTTATCTAAACAGAGTCGAGTTCATAGCAAGGTCAACTGTCTGAAATAGTTTTTCTTCAACAGCTTCTTTCCTGTTATATTTTAAGGTTATTTCAGGCATGCAAATTAATAACAAGAATGACGAGACTTGTTGGTGGTCAGAGGCATCTCCGTCAAAACCGCTGGTGTCGAGTTCTACTTGTTCAAAAAAGTTTGGGACCTAGTCTGTTTGTTTGTGAAACAGAGAATTGGAAAAAATGGTGGCCAGGCATTCATGGCTGCAGTTGAGCTTCTCATAGGAGGACAAATTAAATAATTAGTGCTTACAGTATATGACGTCAATGTGAAGAAACAACATGTGGAAGAGGATAAAAGGTTTAACCTGAGGTGAATAAAGATAGCATTGGTGCCTCCATGCTTGCTTTGCTATTGCCTTGCTGCTGTTGCCGGTTTTTTTTCTTTACTTTTTCTGTGATGTGTGATCATTTCAGATTAGTGGCAATTTACAAGCTGGGAAATGTGTGATCCCCAGTCATTAGTGTGTGAGTTTCAATTTTTCAGGTCTCCATAAAAGTCTGAAAAAAAAAATCAGTGGATAAAACTCTGATGGCATAATCTGTTCTTTCTTAATTTGTTGTTAAATTTGGTAATGTATCCAATATTAAGAAATAGTTTGTTACACATGTACGTGGTTAATTAGTAAGAAATATAAAACTTCTGGGGGTGTGATGTATAGAATAAAAAGAAAATAATCAATGATGGGGTCATTGTTACTACTCTGAAGTTGATTATTTTCCAATAACAGCATGTCCTGAAGTGTTTTATTCTTCTTATATCACAGTGATTACAGATTTTATTTATAGTATATATATATATATATATATATATATATAGTTAGGTTTAATGTTGTTAGTTTGAAGTTCCATCACAAGACAAAAAAAAAAACCATGTTGGACAAAAATGACAGTAGCACCCATTTGAGTTGCATACAGCAAAAAAAACATGTATTGAGTTGCCAGGTTATTATGCCAATACACAAACGTCCACATGTGTACATCGCTCTGGATAAATCTGTCTGCTAAATATAAATGTGCATCTGCAAAGGTGCAAAGACCCCTAAGTGAGACGCATCACTCTGATGTCAGCCATGTTTCCTGGCTGCATAAACATAACTGGAGACTATAGTGATTTTTAAGAGCAAGCCAGAATTCTGTTTCTAAATTGTCGTGTTGTGCTGAATCTGAATCTGGTGTCAGATTCAGAAAAGTGTTCATAAACACATTCATCTTTACCGCACACTATTATTCCAAGCCAACAGAGGACACTTGTGGTTGCAGGCAATTAGGAAGGATAATGTGTCTGAGGAGCTCTGTCTTTGCAGCGCCCGTTTCATCTCAGCTATATAACTAACTATCATACCAGTGCAGTTGGCATGCTAACTAAGAATTTAACAGGCTTAGCTTGCTTGTTAGCTAACATGCCTAATTTGTATTTCTTGCATGCTTCACCTAAAATCTACATCAGGAAACTAGCTAGCTAATGCTTACTAAGGAGTTGCCTGCAATGGACACGTTTAGCTAGCTAATTTTATTTTGTTTACAAATGATTTTATGGCATCTGATTGGGCAGCAGCTCTGCTTTCATTGCCACAATGTCCACAATGTTGTAATTGTGAAACTTTATGTCTTGAAGAGACTCGTATGCCTTCAGTTTCTCTCTAGTATAAACACACGTGGAGTTTCTGTGAGATATATACAGTATATATGTCTGGTCCTTGCAGGCTCGACCACGTCTGTACACTGAAGGGTTAACTGTGAGTTTATATGTCCCTGCTTTCTTTTTTTTTGCCTTTCTTCTTTCTTACTTCCTTTTTTCATGCTGATAGGACTCTAAGGTGCTGTGGGATTCTTTAAAGGCCACGTTGATGAGAGTGAGTACAGCGATCATACATCCTGATCAGTGGGTATCTCCCCGGGCATGCTCCACAACCAGCCAGAGGAGGAGAGAGCTAGCACTCGACTAAGAGAGAGGGATGGCACTCTATAGAGCAATCGATAGACCCATGGCCTCAGACAGGACCAGGCTCTCTCTGGAGAGAGGAAAGCCGAGCCACACATACACACTTTCTCACACAAGCATACACACTCGCATACACACACACACACACCACTTTCTCTCAGCTGAAGCACTCAGATCAGCTCTTTGCTCACCTCCGTAGGCCATGGTTAATGGTAAGAGGCCACTCGGATGAAAAAAGCCCTGACTTTAGCGGGCATGTCATTACAATCAGCCTCTCTCTCGACACTGTGTGAGTGTGTGTAGGTGTGTGGAGCTCTGTCTGCTGGAATTTACATCTTTAACCGATAGCAAAGCTAGCAGTTTTAAAACTTTGGTACTTGGTTGGTACAAACGACATTTTTATGAGCTTTCTATTTTCTGATGTTGCCAAGTGTGTGATTAATGGAGGTGTTGCAGTCAGTACTAAATCATATTATTTTTCTTTTTCCTTTGCTCCACTCCTCCTTTTAGCACGAGAAGTGACTTAGGAACCTGTTACACACAGCGGTGGTGACTGCTCAGCCCAATCCTCCTGATAATCACTGGACTGATTAAAGGCTCCCTGAGGACCGAAAATCTCGCCCTGAAGACGTGTGTGTGTGTGTGTGTGTGTGCATGTAAGTGAGAAAGAAATGCTTAATGAGCACAGAGTGTGTCTTCATAGATAAATGTCAGGATTACTCTCTCTCCAGCTGAGACGAGAGACGTTCTGACGGAGAGGAGGAAAATGTTTGATAAATTCTTCTCTTCTCTTCTTCCTTATCTTTTCTCTTTTATTCTCATCTTTTACTCATTTTGATTCTTCTCATTCTTCACCTTCTTCATTTATTGTTCTATTTTACCTTCTTTTATCCTTCCTTATGTCTTTTCTCCTCATCTCCTCATTTTCTTCTCTTCTCTGTCCATTTCTCATTCATCTTCTTCTCTTCTCTTCTCTTCTCTTCCTTTTACTCTTACTACTTTTTTCTATTCTCTTTTCTTCCCTCATTTTCATTCTTCTCCTTCTTCATCTTATTTCTTCTCATTGCCTTCTCTTCTCCCTCTTTTCTCCTTTCTGATCTTTCTTTTTTCACTTCTTTCTCTGTTTTTCTCTTCTTCTGTTCTCTCCTCCTCTATAGTTATTCATTTCTCTTCTCTTCCTTTTCTCATTCCTTACCTCTCATGCACTTTCTCTATTTTTCCCAATTTCTATCATGCCCTGTTCTTTCTTTTTTCTTCCTGTCATCTTCTCATCTCCTCTCATGTCCTCTCCTTTCCTGTCCATTCTCCTCCCTTCACTTTCTCTCTTTTTGTCCTTCTCATTCTCTTCTCTTTTATCCATTATCTCTGTCTTCATTCTCTTTTCCTTATTCCTGTTATTTCTATCTTTTTCACACCTCCCTTTATCTTTCATTTTTCATCCTCCCCTTCCTTCTCCTTTTCCATCTTGTCTTTACCTTTCTGCTCTTTTGTTCTCTCCTCTTTCTTTATCACTGTCCTCTTTTCTTATCTTCACCTCTCCTTATCTAACTCATACTCTCGCAGATTCTGAACTTTTCCTTTACTCTCTCTCTCTCTCTCTCTCTCTCTCTCTCTCTCCCCCCTTTTCTCCTCAACTACTTTGTAATCTCCTATTTTCTCCCCTTTTTCCTGATGGATGAATCCCGCCAGCATATGCAGACTGGTTATGGGGCTATTTAGGTTGTTTTATGAGACAGAAATGGTCGTGAAAATGTCTGATGCTGCTACAAAGCCTGCAGTCCTACACAGAGATAGAATTAGATAGAGAGATAGAGAGAGGGCAAGGAAGAGACAGAGAAAGAAAGAGAATGAGATGCACCCTAGTAGGCAGAAAGCCGTTTGCTTTTATAGTGGTGGAAAAATGCCAGTGCTGAAAGACTGTTTGGAGCGAACCTAAAGATCAACCCGAGAGTGAGTCATAGCAGAAGAGAGAGAGAGAGAGAGAGACAGAGACAGAGAGGAAAGGAGAAATAGATCAGCAATGAATATTTTTCCCCTCCTCATGTTTATAATGCATTCCTATTGATTCTCAGTCACAAAGCACAGAGCTCTCCATCCATCGTGCATATTTCTCCTTTACCGCACACTGAGCCACCAGAATGAATGTGTTTAGATTACCACACACACACACACACACACACACACGCGCGCGCGCGCTCATGCCGGTCCTTTTCTCTTTGGTCTGTCACCCACTAGGGATTTCCTGGTCTGACACAAATCAAAATAACGGGATGCTCCGGTTGATTTCCCTCAACATTTGCACAAGGAAAAAAAAAAACCTGTAAATACGTCAGTGGCTTTGACCAATGGTGCAGATAATTACAGCGAGAAGAAGAAAAACAGACGACTCCGCAGGGAAGACAAAGTTCTCTTTAAAGAAAAACAGGCAGTGTTTAGATGTTTCGGAGCCTGCGGGGAGAGAGAGGGATTCGCATCTAGGCCTCACGTGTGATATCACGCATTTATATTACGCATCAGCGACTACAACCCCGATTTTCATCAGGAAAAAGATTCAAATAAAGGACAAGAGAAGATATTATTTCTCTGGTGTTTATTCTCAGTACGAACATGGTTGTGTGTGTGTGTGTGTGTGTGTGGTGGGAAGAGTGTATCAGGTGCACCGGTGTTAGTGTTGCTGGGGTTTTAAACACCTCCATTTCACAGCTGTGTTAAAATAAACCTCCACAAACCAAAAATAAAAGAGGAATGAAGCAGAGCTCCTACAGTCGTGCCTTTTCTTTGATAGATGAGATGCCACATCACTGCTGAATTCTCCACTCTGATTGGTCAGAAGGTGTTGATTCATTTTCTGTAACAGCAGCTCTGACGAATCACAGGATTATATTAATAATAACACACTCGTTCTAAAATGTTATCATTACTATAGTAACAACTCTTCTCTTCTTTTTTTATAATTCCCTATGTCCTTTCTGCTCTTCTCTTCTATTCACTTCTCCCTCCTTTTCTCATTCATTCTCTTTCTCTTCTCTTTTCTTTCTTACTCTTCTTCCTCCTTTTACCCTTCCTCATCTCCTTTCCCCTCTTCTTTTCTCTTCTCTTCTCTTCTCTTCTCTTCTCTTCTCCATTTTTTCATTCATGTTCTTTCTTCTTCTCTTCTCCTTCATCATCATCTTTCTTTTCATTCTTCTCTTCTATTCTCCTCTTCTCCCTCCTTTTCTTGTTTGTCTTCTCTTCTTTTCTCTTTTCATTCCTACTCTTCTTCCTCTTTTTATCCTTCCTCATCTCCTTTCACCTCTTCTCTTCTCTTCTCTTTAAACAGCTCATTCACAGAGACTTGTACAGCAGATGCTCCACATAAACAGATTAAAAAGTGTGTGTAATCATGAAGTTTTCTGTAAGGAGAGGTTTATTTAGCAGTTATGGAAGGAGTCTCCAGTGTCAGTGCTTTGTAACAGTCAGAGGTAACATTCTAGCTTTTTCTAAGCTGTGTTTCTTTGTCTTATTAACAAATTTCGCAAGAAAGAAAAAAGAGAGGCTGGTGAGGGAACGACGGTTTAAAGCTGCTATTATGTAAGCAATAACAGAGACTAACTTGCTTTGTGGACATTCCACAAAATTAAAATGAATAAAAAAACATGATGTTGCATATTAATAAATAAAAATTGGTAATTTGATGTGGTATAAGATTAATAAATGCTTCAGGGCATGGTGTTACAGGAAAATTATCAACTTCAGGGTGTTACCACATCCACAAGTCACATCTGTTTTACAGTTCTACTCAAAATCCTGGAAAACATCCTGTTTTCACGCTTCCTATCTTAGACTAAATGACCTCCTGGATGTTAGACACTCTGGAGCTCAGTGAAGCTCTACACAAATCCACAAAAGATTTCTTTCTTCAGTTCACATCTTTTTCAACCTTTGATACTGTTATTCATCTCCACTTCAGGATCAGCAGCTATCCTCTGACCTGATTTTCATCAGATCTACACGTTTGACCCAACCACATACCCCGAAGCTTTCAATTTCCTTACCTCACTACAGGAGTTCCTCAGGGCTCAGCTCTCGGTCCAATGTTGTTCTTAAATCACAAGGCTCACAGATCAGATTTTATAACTTCTTTTGGTACTGAATAACTAATGACACACAATTTCTGTTCTCTATTCTTTCCTCCACCTCCCAGGTCTCTCAGAAGATGTCAGGCTGACAACTATTCCTGGATGGAAACCCATCATCTGAAACCAAAGCTTGAAAAACGGAATCGATCTACGTACTGGATATCAACTCCCCTGTGCTGGACCTGTCAATCACAATCAGCACCGCAGCAGTCTGTCTGATACATACAGCAAAGAAACTTGGTGTGATTCTATGATAGTCCTCACTGCAGACCCAAAATCCAGAGGGAGGAGCTAGACCTGACCCACATCCTCCTATAACCTTAATCCCTAGCCCCTTAACCCCATGCGATGCTGTACAACACGGAACAACAACCATATTTAAAACACACAGAGCTTAAAACACACAGAGTTGTGTCCATCCTCCTGGTTCAAATCAGGTGCATGTTGAGCCCTTGACTTTGGTGCGACTCCATTCAGGTAGGAGGAGCTGTATCAAGGCTGACTCCACCCCCTTTGCTGCAACTCCACTCAGGTAGGGCGAGCTGGATCAAGTCGGAGTCCACCCCCTGGACTTTTGGTTGAACTTCACACAGGTAGGAGAAGCTGGATCAGGTCTGACTTCACCCCCTGGGATTTAGTTTAACTCCGCCACAGAGAGGTGGCGCTGGATCTAGTTTGACTCCACCCCCTGAACTTTTAGTTTTGCAGTGAAACAAATAGTATGAAGAAGCCATGCTGGAGCTGATTTCTTTCTAGTCCAGACTGTATTCATTGTCTTTGCACCAATTCTGGTAAATTATTCTTTTTACTGAAGTGTACCTGACTACTGTCAGTGTGCGAAAGTAAGTGTGTGTGTGTGTGTGTGTGTGTGTGGGTATTCTGGGCTTGGACAGGAACAGGGGATTCTTCTCCCACTGCTCTCTAATGAGAAGAGCCACTGTCCTCCATCACACACACACACACACACACACACACAATACAGACTGAGCCAAAAGCTCAGCAGAAACAGCAGACTTAATGATGGAGAACTGCTCCATCATGATGAAGTGTGTGTGTGTGTGAGAGAGAGAGAGAGAGAGTGTTTCAACACTGCTCTCTACCGCGGTGTGTTGATGTCTCTTTGTTTCTTTTTGTGTATTATAGAA
>CM040460.1:2441306-2485947 GCA_022758105.1 Pangasianodon gigas
GAGAGAGAGAGAGAGAGAGACGGCCAGAATTTTTTCTTTTTTTTCTTACCGAGCCGTTCCATCACTCATTAGCTTTTATGGAGGTTTGCCTTTTCACTGCTTCGCTAGAGTGTAATGTGAAGCCTGGGGCGCATAAAGGGCAGTTAGCCACAAAGATCGTACCCTGTGCGCGAGTATGTGTGTGTGTTCTCTGGAAATAAGGACACTCCGTGGCTGTGAGCTCTGTTAACACACACCTTCACACACCATTGAGTGTTTAGGGTGACTTTTAGGAGGACGTTTGTTATTTTTCCAACCAGGTGGAGAGAAGCTTTGTTCGAAAGCTGTGGCTGTCTGGAATAACAAAGGGAATGACTTTATTATAGAAACATTAAACATTTTTAAAGAAATTCTTAAAACTTCCTTTTACATAATAAAAAAATGGTTATCTCCTGCTGGTCGGCAGATTCACATGATATAGATTGTATTTTATTCAAATTTATTAATACAACATTTAATTTTCCCAGTACTTGTGTAGAAATCTGATTTGAAGGCGGGGCCACATGTGAGCTCTGGTTGTGATGTCACAAAAAAGGTTACTAGAGGATGTTATAGGAGAAGTGCTCTTATAGGAAAATAATCAACGGAGTAGTGCGAGGAAGCGGATTTAATTTTAATTTAAGTTTAAGTTAAAGTTAAGTTAAGTTAAATCTCAAAGTGTTTTACTCTTCTTACACCACAGCAATTTCCCACTGATTACAATTTCTATTAATTAAAGAAAATGTACTTTTGATGCATTTATAGTTACATCGTCTGCAAGATAAGTTAATTCCTGCCCAGTCATTCCCTCACCAGCCTCTCTTTTCTCTCTCTCTCTCTCTAGAAGTTAATAAGACAAAAAAACACAGCTTGTCATGTTACTGAGAAACCCCAAAGTGTAAACTCCTTTGTCCTGAAGATGTCGGAAAACTTTGGGAAAAGTTCTGATGGTTATAAAGTGCTGACACTGGAGACTCCTTCCATAAATGTTGAATAAACATCTCCTTACAGAAAACTTCACCATATCAACAATTTATAGCTGCACTACTGTCAGAGCTGCTGTTAATGCAAATAGAAAATTAATCACCTTCTGACCAATCAGAATCCAGAACTCAACAGCACTTTGCATACTCATGAATATTCACTGATTTCTGCATTCTTTATTAGGAAAAAGCTGTAGAGATGTTCCTAGACTACTCATTTTTTTCTGCTGATTTGCCCTGCCTTGGGTGTGTGTGTGTATGTGTGTGTATGTGTGTGTGTGTGTATGGGAATCTTGCGAGGTTAACCACCAGAATGATGTCCTTCAGTGGAGGAATCGATTCTCCAACGCTGCTCTGTCTCAGACACTGCAGGAATTTATCACCATTAAGGACATGATTGACATTCCGGCAGCCATTTTAGCAGGGATGGCACTGGATATGTGTGTGTGTGTGTGTGTGTGTGTGTGTCTGTGGAGGGAGGGGAAGGTTAATAGAGAGCAAACTGCATCTCATGTGTCAGTGATTATGTAGGTCTATAGCGTTACAGTATTTCAGATTGTGTGTATGTGTGTGTGTGTGTGTGTGTGTAATAGCGCCTTGAGGTGAACACACACTCATACTTCTGCTTAATTACATTATCACACTCATAATTATATTATCAACAATGCAATTATATTAATACGATTATGTAAAAAATACACGTGTCATGTATTTAAATTCATTTTTTTAAAAGAAATTTCAATACTGAGGCCGGTCAGGAGGGAAAACATTTAAACACTTTAAAAATGTAATAGAAATAAAGTTTATATTTTATTACTGTAAATTTAATGATTGCAAGTTTTAATACTTATTTATTCTTATTCACTACTTATTGCTTCAGGACCCTTGAGAAAACTCTTGATAACTTAACAGTAAGTTACATTGCATAAATAATAATAAAAAATACCACAAGCATTAAAGTTATGTTATATAAATACAAATATTAATTAATTAATTGTTTAATTAATTAATTAATTAATTAATTAATTAATTAATTAATTAATTAATTAATTAATTGGTTGCTCCAAATAAGTTAATAAAAATAAAAACAAAATGAAATGCTATAGCCCTATAAAAACAAAACATTAAAACAAATAAAACAATACAAAAGGTGACATTTATGTTAAAAAATAACCTTCAATGAATTTGTATTAAGTAAGTAAACAAATAAACAAACAAATACATGCATTAAATTAAATATTACCAGGATTATAGTTGCCTTAAACAAACAAAAAACAAACAAAAAAGTCACAATACTACAATTACTTCATTAATTAATTGCACACTTTTTTTAAATGCTACAATAGTAAAAGTGTTATAATTGTGTTAGAAAGGAAAAAAAAAAAAACATTAAAACAAAAGAACATAAAATGTCACATTATTTCTTTTAAATGACCTCAAAAAGCCAGAATACTGGTAGGATTTAAATTTGCAATGAATAGTAAGTAATAAGCAAGCAAGCAAGCAAACAAACAAATAAATAAATAAATAAATAGGTTGCTCCAAATAAATAAACATAACAAATAAAATTCTACAATACCCCAAAAATTATAGTTACCATAAGTAATAAAAGAAAAGAAAATAAATCACAATTCT
Source organism: Pangasianodon gigas (assembly GCA_022758105.1). NCBI lineage: Eukaryota > Metazoa > Chordata > Actinopteri > Siluriformes > Pangasiidae > Pangasianodon > Pangasianodon gigas. The sequence goes on from CM040460.1 coordinate 2,443,943, forward strand.
AGAAGGATTATGGTACGGGCTTCACTCAGTAATTGTGACTGTACTCCTACAAAGATCAATGCAGTAGGTTGATCTAATAATAGCTATGTGCACCTACTCTGACACTCTCATGGCCACGCCTCTTTATTATTATCTTTGGTGAGGCACCATTTCTTTGAAAATTCCTGCATGAGCCTGTCTCGTGTTTCTGGCGTCTTTTCATTACAGTATGTCCGCGTTTTGATGATGGATTGCCTGTTAAAACCCGGGCCTGCCCATTTTCTTGACATTCATGCATATTTTGACTCTAATTCTGGGAAAACGTGTAATAAAATTACACTGCAAATGCATATTCCTGCCTCTGACTCACCGGCATTAAACTCTAATGCGCTCTATTATATTAGAGACGTATAACACAGTGATGTATAGTGACTCAGTGCGATGGTGAAACCTACAACTGCACTACATCTACTGGAGAAGTATTTTAAAGTGCTCTTAGTAAGTAACTTTTTTTTAACTAAGTACCTAATTACTCTTCGGGATACTCTACAGGGCACGTAATTGCATTCGGACGCTGGAAAACCATTACGCAGCATCCATTACAGCGCTGATTGTAATAAACGCAGGAGCAGGCAGGAGTTATAGAGATCTTTAAGTGGACAAAGGCACTAAATTCTCTCCCTCCTGTCACCTTCAGGCTGAAACAAGTTCCTTATCACCGTCTGGACGCAGAGGCACTGAGGTTCAGGATCCTCCCTGCGCTCCTCCTACCCCTCCTTCCCCCGCCTTGTGGGCTGACTCTAATACCCCTCCATTCATCACCATAGACACCGCAGCATTATTACTGTAGACGATGTGTTCAGGCTCCCCAGCCGAGACGCTCGGTGTCGGACACTCGGGAGGCAGGCTAAGCCTGCAGCATTTGCATGTAATTACCTTCCTTAGCACTAATGCTAGCCATCGCTCTCCAGCGCTCGTGCTAAATCCCTGCGCCTCATTAGATGGCGAGATCATTACCACGGGCAAGGAACGTGTAAAGCAGAGATTCTGAGATGGGCTCGAAAAAAAATACACTCCGAAGTTTAGACATACTAGAATATATATTTTTATTGTCTTAAAGACATTGAAAAAGGTTCATGGTTGAAATTTAGCACCCATTTGTACAATATCTGAATTTTCCACAAACAAGTCATTTTCATTTTTAAATTTTAAAGGAAGGAACAAGCTTATTAAGAAATCTGCTTATTTCAAAAGTTTAGGAACAAAGCTTCATCAAGTATACTGTTAATAATTTAAAATATAACTTGATTTGATTTGTTTAACACTTTTCTTGGTCACTCGATAATTCTGTATGTTTTATTCCAGTGTTAATGTTGTCATTAATATTCTAAAATAATAAAACTAATAAAAATGAAGACCTACTATGAACAGGGGTGTACAAACTTTTGATGAGCACGTAAGCTAAAAACTTTGCAAAGACATCTATGAGTTTCTAATGTAATAATCATGAACAAATTAAGTTATTATTTTAACTAGTTTAAAGTTTTACTTAATAATGAATAAGTCAAGAATTGAATTCTGGATTCTGATTGGCTAGAAGATGTTGATTAACTGTATGTTTATATTAATGCGCTCATTTCTATAGTAATATTTTATCATTTCTATAGTAACAACTCATTCACAGGGACTTGTATACAGATATAAACTAATCGAAAAGGTGTGTAATCATTGATATGAAATTGAAATTTTCTTTAAGGAGATGTTTATGTAACATTTTTGGAAGGAGTCTCCAGTGTCAGCGCTTTGTAACAGTCAGAGGTAAAGCTGTAACTTTAAGTTGTCAAACACAGGAAAGCCTTCAGGACAGAAGAGTTTGCACTTTGCAGTTTCTTGGATGTTCCACACGTAACTATATTAAATGTAATTATAAACGGATAAATGTAATGCAATAATAATAAATTAAAAAATTGTAATTGTTGCCAAATTGCAGTGGTATAAGAGGAATAAAAACATCGCGACATGCTGGAATAGGAAAAAAAAAAACGCTTCTCCACGTCACCCCATCTTTGATTATTTTCCTACAACAGCAGAGTTTTATTCCTTACATAGTGAATACTACAAAATATTTACTAACTACTTTCAAGATCCTTTTCTAATGTTGTCATGTTTACTGCGGTAAAACAAAACTTATTCATTATCCAGTCCTGTTTTGTCCTTGAGCACTTCAGGTCAGTCAGAACGAACTTCACTCCTCTCACTACAAGTGGAATTTGTTTATCTGAATAAAAGCATGTTTGGTGTTTAACCGCAGTAGCATAACTGACACTTCTCGCTAATGATGTGCATTCACCGTCTGCATATTAAGTGTTTTTTTTTTTACTTTACAAGAACTGTTTATTTCTTCTCACGGGTTATTTTAGGAATTCGAGGCCGATTAGAATTGAGCCTGATTCTGGCGTGTGTTCTCACTAATAATGATCATTCACACATGTACACTCACATGATGGGCTAGTACACACACACACTCCTAACACACAATTAAAACCTTTCTGCATCTGTTATTCTGAGATATTTTCAGATTAAGAGAAAACATAACACTGCACAATGGAGAACGAAACACTGTAAAATAATTGGGCACTAAAATAACAGCAGGTTTTCTAGCTGATTGCAATTTACTGTAAACTTGTCAGTTTTTAAAGACCGTAAGTAGAAAACTGAAAAATCTGACAGTCTTATATACTAAAAAAAGACATGATAAAATATCTATTATTTGGAGTAATTAGGTGGTAAGATGATACATGAAACATGATGGTAATAGTAAAACTGTACAAAAAAGCAAAGAGAGCAAAACGTCTATTTTACAAAATATTTCTATATTGTGTCACAATTTATTGAAATAATCTTAAATGATAAGCAAAGTAAATGATTTTTTTTTTTAGTTACACTGCGTTGATTACATTAACGTTATCAACACAAACTGATAGATTTCTAGAAGAAATACCAAAACTGTAGTAAGAATTTTCACTTTCCTTTATCTCCAAGGTTCAGCTGCATTTTGTAGTAATTTACAGATACAGGATATTTTTAGCTAGATGCAAAAACAAACACAGTTAAAGCAAATATAATTTCAAATATAATGGCACTTCTTCTTTATTATGGAACACATACATACAGTTCTCTTGTTACCAACTAAATAAACAGCAGATCATTCAAATATTTAAACAAAACTGACATGACGTTGTATTTACTGTTTATAGGTTGCTAATAGGTTACTGCTTGCTAACTTTGAGTGTTTTTCCACGTACACTTCAGTTTCCACTCTACTTTCCAGCCACATGGAATGAATCCTACAATAACCAACATGAAAAAAAGGTCTGAATGAACATGCTTGTGGTTGTTAAGTGGCAAATTTCAGACCTGGTAATGAAACAAGCTCAAATATTTATACCTGGAGAACAGATTTCATTAAGCTAGGAAAATGCTTTAAATTAGTTTTTGCTAATTTACATTAGATTTCATATTACGCAGGGATTTAATCAATATTAGTTAATGCTGGTGTATTACATTAATATTTTAACAAACTTTAATTAATAGGTGTATTAACTTACTTTGTTAACATTATTTTGTTTATTAATGTTTGTTAATCTTCACTAATGCAGCATTTTCCCCAATTCTGTGTTATTTTATGACGTATTATTTTTAATACTCAGAACCTGCAAGATATTTCAGAGAAATTTAGCCTGAAAATAAATCTCTGGTATTTTGGAGTTACTTGAGTAATACGTAGACTTTAGAGAACAAAGAAGGCATTATCAAATTGTGGAGGAAGGAAAATATAAAACAAAATACTTTATCATATACTAGCAGGAAAATTAGTAAGCACTAAACCGTCGCTTTCATGGCACAAATGCTTGTCAGAGGAGTGGTACTCTCAAGGGTCCACCTTTTGTTCTTATCGTCAGAAAACCTGCAGGATGCTGTGGACCTTTAAACCTCAGTTTTGGTACATAATTGGACCTTAAGGACCCCTGTTGTAACTGTGAGGGTAAATTCACAGTAACTTGTGCCTTTGGGAAACACTGCTGTACCGGTACTGTACCTTTTTCTGACAGTGTAATATACAGAATAAATTCCCAGTTCTCTTGTCCCGGTTTAATGTGTTCTCGTGTTCAGTGTACGTTCCAGTAAAGTTACGGCATGAGGAAATGAGAAACTGTGAATCAGCAGGTGATTGATAGTGTATACAGTGTGGGGAAAGAAGTATTCAGACCATTTTGGTTCTGTTATTTGATGTATTTCCAGTGCATACTGTTAGTATCCACTTCAAATTTGCGCACACAATGTCCGTTGATTTCGTACTTATAAATATCAACAAAAAATATCAATAAAAAATGTATTCATAAGTATAAAGAAGGTTTAAACATGAACAAAATTTAAACAAAATTGCTGAGGAAAAAGTATTATCATTAACATTAACACTAACATTAACACTAACATTAACATTAGGACTTTGTTGTAAAGCCATTGTTGGCATTTACAGCTTTGACATGTCTAAGTCTTTTTTTTTTTTTTTTTTTTTTGGGTATTTGCAGTATTGTGGCACATTCCTCTCAGCAAATCATCTTCAATTCCCCACGGTTAGGAGAGTCCCTCTGAAGGACTCACAATTTCGAAATTCTCCATCAATGTTCAACAGGTTTCGAGTCAGGAGATTGTCTAGGTCAGGCAAGGCCTTCTTGAGTTATTTTGGCTGTGTGTTTGCACTCATTGTCCTGATGAAATATCTATCAACTTCACAGATATTCAGTTTCTTGTCTGATGAGATGAAATTCTCCTCCCGGTACATCACTCCATTCATGTTTCTTTTGATGATGTTTATTGTCTCAGTACTGTTTGCAGATAAGCAGCTCCATATTGTGATGCTCCCACCACCATGCTTCACTGTGGGAATAATGTTGTTCTTGGGATCATATCCACAATCCTTCCTGCTGAATGATTGCAGAAGGGTTTTTTTTAGCATGGGGTGTAGGAACAGAGATGATTGGGTTCTCTGTTGTGTAACTGTTGTTCCTGCTGCTTTCAGGTCATCCTGCAACTCTGGTCGAGTGACTGCTGGTTTCTCTCTTGCCTTCCTTATCATTAGTCTGAGAGCGTGTTCTGAAATCTTGCATGGCACACCTGTTCAAGGATAATTAGTTGAGGTTCCATGAACATTCCACCTGCATATTATCAAACCGATTGTACTGACAGTGATATTTAAGGTCTTTGCTGTGACTCTGTAGCATTTTCCATGAACATGTTGAATATTGTTGTCCCTGGGAACTTTAGGAGGCTCCTTCACTTTCACTGTGATTGCAGCTTGTAGCAACCAATGGTAAGGTCTTTTATTATCACCTTTACATTAAAACTACTGAAAAAAAATAGTAAATAAATATTCAAATGTAATGTTTTTTTTTCTTCTGAAGTTGAAGGCTTTTCACTTGGACAGAAAATTATTAATCGATTAATACTTGAATAAATTATTGATATTTTAATAAATTATTCATGTATTTAAATTATTAATTTAATTAATGTAATGAATAATATTAATAATTTAAAAAACAAATAATGCATTTGTTTACAGGGCAGAAAAAACACAAAATAAGACAGAAATAAAGTCCTTGAGGGCAAAATTATTATTCTGAATAACAGATCTGGTAAATGTTAAAAGAGGAAAAGGTCACAATAAAAGTACAAGTTAAGCATAAATCAATATCTGTGGCATTTTCTTAGGAAATAGCTTTTAAATTAATTACTTAATAAAAGACATTCAAGGATCGTGTCAAGAAAATTATATGTAATTATTTACTTTTTAAAATTATTTAATTTTTAAAATATGTTAAAACATTGTCGTTTTTAATTAATCATTGTGGCATTTTATCAAGACAATTATTATTTTTTCTTTGATCTTTTGAAAACTTTTTTTTTTTTTTTTTTAATCTTTGTCTCTTGGCTTTGACTGAATGGCTTCTACTTTTAATTAGGGTCTGCAATGAGTTCTGCAAATAATTGCCATGATTTAATTGCAAAGCTCAATGCCCTCTGTAAAGCCATCAATAACAAAAGAATCCTGATTTTTTTTTTTAATGATAATTATGAAACTATAGCACATGATCTATCATTCATAAGAATGATTCATCTTTATTTTTATTATCTTATCATTCATATACCTACTCATATACCTACTATAGTCTACTGTTCATCTGCGGTCTTGTCATTTGGGTCATGTTTATTTCTTCATTATAAGGATTTTATCTTATGCTTCATCCACTAAGACAGAAGAAAAACAAGCTTTTAATTGTGTGTTAGCGGCATTCACATTTACTATCCCATTGTGTGAGTGTACATGTGTGAATGATCATTATTATTGAGAGCACACGCAACAATCAGCCTGAATCCCACACAAATAATTGGCCTTGAATTCCTAAAATAACCTGTGTGTGTAAAAGAACTAGAAAATAAATGCAGCACCATGCTTAAACAAAACAAAACCTTTTTTTTTTTATTTTTCAAATAGACAAATTCCACATGCGATGAAGAGTGAATTTTTTTTTCCCAACAGATCTAACATTTTCAAGGACAAAACAGGACTGATTCTTTATCTTTCTTTTTTTAAGCATTTTTTTTTTAATGAGCCAGAAGCGCTAGTTTGAGAGACATAGGAAGAATAAAACACTATTATTGTGGTTGTATAAAAGTGATACCAAATCAGACAGATAAAAGTGGACCAAATCAAACCAAATAAATATATATACACACACACACACACACATATATATATATATATATATATATATATATATATATATATATATATATATATATATATATAGCCAAACTGAGCCAGTAATGGCGGTCCATTACAGTGGATGAAGAGATGATAATGAATATACAGCATTATACCACAATGTGACCACAATGAATTCTCTAATCCGAAGGTGTTGATGCATTTTCTTTAACAGTACAGCTCTAACAGTAGTTTGGGCTGTAACAAAAATGATTCTCATATGTTATTTTTTCTATATTAACAACTTACACAGGGACTTCATCTAAAGCTTAACATGTTGTCATTTAACAAAGAAAAAGGTACAATCATTGAAGTTTTCTGTTAATGTTTGTTTTGCATTTATGAAAGGAGTCTCCAGTTTCATTGCTTTCTAACAGTCACAGTAAACCTTCAGAACAGACGAGTTTATGCTTTGCGGCTTCTCGGTAACATGACAAGTTGCATTTTTTTGTCTTATTAACCTCAAAAAAAAGAGCACCTGGCGAGGGAACGTCAGTTTATTAGAGATTAGAGATTAGAGAGTTATTATTGTAATTCTAGCCATAAAAAAATATATACACAGTAGAACAAAACAGCGTTTTCCATTGCCTTGGCGTGACATTACAGATGTTGTAATAGCAGCGTACACAATTGACAACATGTAGTGCAAAATAGCAAACTGTTAATTATAGCTGCAATATTGAAAATGATAAAACATATAATGTGTCATTCTTTAGTTATGACCCTGTGTGATGCAAAAACAGCCCTGTGTAAACACACGTATCACACGTTATTTTATGTTGAACGAGAGAGTTTTATCACAGGGATGTGTAAATATGTTTTTCTTTTTTTTTAATCTTATCAGAATACGGCATAATACAATATTTACAAATAGCTACAAATTTAACTCTTTAGCTACTAGATACATAAAAGAATCCCCGACCTTCTGAGTCTCTGACATATTTTAGCGCTTTGATTCATCTCGTAGATTTTCAATCCTTCCTGCTGTTTCATAGTATTTCAACTTAACTCCTCAATTTAGATTTCTCACAGTGCTTTTTTCCTGTATACCATTAAAAGCGTAATTATTTTGTATAAACAGCTATCTAATCTACTTTGCATAACCAAATGGAATCGATAATGAGCTTGGTACACAGTGTCTTCGTATAACAAGCCCATTTTACATGAATAAATGTTTGCTAGACAATTTGTTCACTTTATAGTCAGTTAATTTAACCCTTTAAGACAGAAACAGATGTATCAAAATTTCATTTTAATCCCATTTCTATTAAAACTCCATCCATCCCTGAGCTCTTCCCCTTACTAAATCCCAATTTAAGCCCCCTGATTAAGTCCAGTTTCTCTCAGCAGAGGAAAATTGCTAAGATAAAACCATCTCTCACCTTTTATGAACTTTAATGCTTTTATTTCTTCAGGTTTACAGTGATTCCTTGCTGACTGGTGTGAATCTGCCTTCTCTGTCCCATTTACAGCTCATTTAAAACTAAAAGCGACTCTTTTTTCTCTAACTTGAAATCTCGAAGATCAGCCAATCAGCTGTTTCTGAATGTTCCACAGTCTCAGGTAATAAAGCCCAGGGCCGGGTGTATCTCTGAGATATCAGCACTGAAACCGTGGAACAGTACAGAATGTGCTTCTGCTGTATCTCTTTTTATATTTCAACTCCATCTTTTATTCATGCTTCACAATTCACATTGGATTTAAGTAGAGATTTAACAGGAATTATGTTTTCTGATTTATTGTAAATTTGTCTCGTGTGTTTTCTGTGTGCTTTAGCTAGCATTGTCTCAGTGATCCGGGGAATATCTCTTGTGTTTACAGTACCATAGACCTAAAAATGTGATATTTAAATGGATAAGTTCTCTTGGATGTTTAATCATAGACTGCAAAACTGATATCTTAGCCCATGAATATTTGTTATATAACAAATATTAGACCATTAAGCCCATTTATAGACATTTTTATTCATTTTAAGCTTGAAATTTTTTAAACCTAATACTATTGACAGATCTTTTTGCTTCTTTCTAGAAATACACACTTGTAAGAAGCAAAATGTTATGCCAGTAAAACAAGACAGTTTTAAGATTAAGATGGGTAAAAGATGGCTATTTTTTTTAACACAAAGTTTCTCAAAGATGTTTATTTTATGACGTCTGCATTATTGAGTCAGTACAAAAAAAATTATAATATTTTCCAATTATTACTTCTCCAAAAAAAAAAAAAAAAAAAAAAAAAAAAAAAAAAAAAAAAAAAAAAAAAAAAAAAAAAAAAAAAAACCAGAAAATTACAGAAAACTGCTTGTATGTCAGTAAAGAAGGCAACAACAAAAAAACACATAATGAAAGCTGCTGTTTTTCTCCAAGACACTCAGTAAAACCTACTGCCTAATTTCCTAATAAAACTGCACAAAGTGCACCTGAGACTACTAATTAAAAAAAGGTTGTCACGCCAAATATTGACTGTTTAGTTTATTACAGCTGACTGCTCTTTAAACTATTTGTTTATGTAGAAACATTTAATTGCTTTATATTTTTGAAGGCATCTTTGCTTTACAGCATTTCTTTGCATGTGCCTAAGACTTTTGAACAGTACTGTTCCAGCTGTTCCAAATAACCAAAACTTTTTTAAAAAGTGCTAAGTTGGTACTAAACTGTTAAGGAGAAAAGTAAAAACAGTTCACAAACAAACAAACTAAAACAAGATGTAAAAATGGCACATTGTCAGTATCTACAAATTTTACAAATGACATTCTTAAAAACCATGAAATGTTTGAATGTGTCTGTGCACAAACAGCATTTTTAATCACTTCTTAATTAACATTACCATTAAAACTAGTTGTAAAATGCTTCATTTATAACTTTGTTTTCCAGTCAAAATTTTCAGCCTTTTCTGGCTGAAAACTGAAAGTGGCGTTTTCGACTAATTTGAAAACTGAGTCATGGCAAGAGCACCAGTGGAAAGTTTATTAATGTGAGATGGGAGGAAGAGGGCGGGGCTTCCAGATGTGTGTCAGTTAATATCAGCGCTTACCGTCAATCATTCCAGATTCACATGTCAATTGGCTCGATCTGCTGTTTTTATTGGAGGGGAAAAAACGAAGAGTGGCGTATTTTTGAGTGATAATTCGTACTAGCATACGAGCGCCCATGCGAAATGCTCAAATGTCGTCAAGTCTGTTAACCTCTGTGTGACACTTTGACTTTCAGCTCCATGGCTTGCAAAACAAAGTGCTGTGTGTTTTCCTCTGTTCTCATTCCACAGCATTTAGTCATCGAGAAGCATCCTGTGGAGATCTGAATCATCCCTGTTGAAAAGCAATAAATAAAAGCAGCTACGCGGCACGTTTTTAGCGACCCGGCACTGAATCCCTTATATGGAGGTGCAATGGTTTAAGGCAAGGCAAGACACTAATTAATCCGGGAGAGTTTGCACATCGTAAGGCAGAAGGATAAGTCCATTAATTTTAGCCGCCATGAGCCAGGGGGGTGAAGTTTGCGAAAGGTCACACATGACAGCGTTTTAAGCCTCCGACATAATGAGAAAGGAATGGACATGAGTGTGTGCGTGGACGCGGCACTTATTAAGAGGACGGGAACGAGGCCAGAGCTTTAGTGCAGCTTCTGTGTGTGAGTCAGAAGGAGATAAGGTATGTGGGGTGGGTTGAGTGAGAAAAGACAGCTTGTGTGTGTGTGTGTGTGTGTGTGTGAGAGAGAATGAATAAGTGTGTGTGAGAGAGAGACACACACAGCCTGTAGTCATGTAACAGCCTGTGACCTTTTCATTTCCACCATATGTGATTCGTGCTGTACTTGGGCAGGAGCAGAGCTGACCATTACGTTAATGCACTCGCTCTTCCTCTCAAAAACAAAGATAGGAACTCACATTTAGTACTTTAGTTCATCTACGTGATGAAATGGCTTCACCGCTTGAAGCTGACACAGTGTGGAAAGTTTTATTGCACCTCAGTATTTAGCTTGGCTATCTAGGGATTTAAGAGCATTGCTAGTGAAGTTATTATATCTCTAGTCATGACACTGTAGCAATGCTTCTTCTTAATTTTATTGGCTTGCAATTAATTAAACAATTTTATAATGCTGTTGAATTTGAATTTTCTGATACTTCAGAGGTTTATATTAAGGCAATAGTAAATCTATAGTAACAATATATACAGGGACGTGTACGGTAAACATTTCACATCAACAGATTAAAAAAATGGTGGTAATCATTGATGTGGTGAAGTTTTCAGTGAGGAGACCTGTATTTAACATTTATGAAAGGAGTCTCCAATGTCAGGACTGTTATTAAATATTAATAAATAAAAAAATGTAATTGTTGGTAAATTGCTGTGGTATAAGAAGAATAAAACATTGCAGGACATGCTGTTATAGGAAAATAATCAACAGTAAGTACACTTCGTCACACCCTGTCGGAAAACATACTGACTGAAAGCTTACAAATCGCTGACACTGGAGACTCCTTCCATAAATGTTAATGAAACATCTCCTTACAGAAATCTTCATAATATTTCAGTTCAATTAGGAGCAATATGATATAAAATGCTGATAACACATCAGTCAGCAGCTACACCTCACTGATGATGTTCATCCTCTTTCTCTTTATCACTGTTTCTAATTATCTTTTTTTTTATATATATCTGCTTCTCAGCTGAGAGCAGATCTCCACACACACTCCTGAATGATCACACTGCAGAAACATTACCCTCTGTTTTTTTATTTTAAACAGTTTGTTCTCCATGACCTTTGTCTCAGCTGCACGAGAATAAATTATCGTATCTTTTAGACATCAGCAATAGATTCCTTAGCGTGCCAATTGTGAGTTATACTGCTCGACTTTTGTAGGTCAAAATGAACACATTAGCTGCCAATAATTTCTCCTTTCCAGGCGACCCTGGAAAGGATCCTCTAAGAGCGCATTACCTCGAACAAGCCTGCATGCAAACTCAGTATTTGCATATTTGCTGAATATGAATAAAAAGTTGTTTGAAATTTCTACTAAACCCCATCTGTTGTTTTAACCTCACTGGTTAATAACTTTATATATGAGATGGATTTTGCAAATATAAATTTGAAAAAATACAAAGCCCAGTTTAGTGCCCTTCCTGTTAACAAGGATATCATCAGCACCATTTTGTTCATTCTGTTTGACATTTTTACTACATATAGTTCTGAAAACTACAGACTATGTTTGTCTTTCGCTTGAATCTCAATCTGAAGTGAAGTTCGAGCATTTTAAAAGTGAAAAGATTTCATTTCAATTCCACTGAAAGGACCTACCTAATCTACTGATTCTACAACGTTAATGACAAATTGTAATAATAATAATAATAATAATAATAATAATAATAATTTTTAAGTTTATGGCAGGAAATAAGTTCTCATTTTGATTCTCATCATGATCCACATCCCTCTCTGTTTCATCAGCTGAGCTAAATATCACTAGCGGCGTTTAAACACGAGTCTCATCATCGTCTCTTCACTCCACTGTTCTCTGTTCATGCTAACATCAGTGCGGAAAAAAATTGCTGAGTCATTCATTCGCTTCTGTTCCATGGGATTAATTTCTTGTTCTTAATGTCTTGTTATTACTGTAGGTCATTTAAACATTTTAAAACTGTATAAAGTGTGTACTTTGTGATTCTCTGTTTTGATGATGATGGAATGGCGCAGGAGCATAGCGGACATTTTGAACTGATTAGGTTTGTGTCAGTAACTATCCAAAACCTTGATCAAATCATGAGCAAATCACAATTAGCCATTTAGACATTTTAGTTAAAGTGTCTGTTTTGGTAATTAGACTCCAAGGCAAGGAAAGAAATTAGCTTAAAAATCATTTACACGTCATTTTTTTATGTGAAAAATATTTATGTTCTCTTAAAGTAGATGTTTTCCAGAATTTCCCAGACAACCCCACATATATTGATGAGTCAATTTAGTGACAATTCAGACACTCTTTTGAATCATTTGGCTCATGTATGTCAAAACACATCCACTAAGTGTCTCATTTAAAAGCTTCAAAAGTGTATTATACTGGCACTTATGTGAGTTTTTGAATAACTGAAAATCCTGTTTGTGTGTCTACAACTTACAAGATTGAAGGCATTGATGTAGCTCTACATCAGACACGGGTACAATAGAGACACTAACAAATCACCCAAAAATGTATTCAAAAGACTCTTCAAAAGTGTTTTTCTTTCTTTCAATCATTGCCTTGCTGTTGCAGCTCAAACAGTCAGAAAAATCTCCTCATCATGAGTGATTTACTGCCGGTCTGCTTGTCCATCACTGAACACATGGACGTGCCGTCTGCTGATCGTTTCTATTCACGAAGAGAATCAGCTGATGAGCTGCAGAGAGTATCAGAAAGACTCATCCAAACACTGAGATCATCAACACACACACACACACACACACACACACACTGTGTGAGAAAAATATACGTATGTGTATACATGAATCAAAGAGTTGGAGTGGGGTTAGTCAGAGACAGAGAGAGAGAGAGAGAGAGAGAGAGAGAGAGAGAATATAGCAGAATTAATATATCATTTCCACACAAACACAAACACAAAATGCAGCCTAAAGCAGTAGGAGTGTGTTAGTGTGTGATTGATGGAGTGATAATGAGCTGTGACTGTTCATGGTCAGACACTTTCAGATACATAAATCTGCAGTCATGCCTCTGTGTGTGTGTGTGTGTGTGTGTGTGTGTGTGTGTGTAAAAAGGTTGTTTCTTTCAAGTGTCTTTCCCTTCACTGGAACTAAGAGGCCCAAACCTGTTCCAGCATGACAATGTCACTGTGCACAAAGTGAGCTCCATGAAGACATGGTGTTTGAAGGTTGGAGTGGAAGAACTCGAGTGTCCTGCACAGAGCCCTGACCTCAACCCCACTGAACACCTTTGGGATGAACTGGAACACCGACTGCACCCCAGACCTCCTCGACATCCCAACATCAGCGCCTGACCTCACTAATGCTGTTGTAGCTGAATGAACACAAATCCCCACAGCCACACTCCAACATCTAGTGGAAAACCTTCCCAGAAGAGTCAAGCTTATTATACAGACAAGGTATAAAAGGAATAAAACACTTCAGGATGTGCTGTTGTAGAAAAATAATCAACTTTGGTGTGTTAACAGTAACTCTGCTTTATCACACCATTCCGTCATTGATTAGTTTCCTATAACAGCACAACACAGACTTTTGACTTGCAGTATACATTAATGTTCATTCCCTATATATCAATGTTTTACATATAGTGCAATTCCTTCATGTATTAGAGAATAACAGTTATAAGGTCAAATTATCATGGAACCAATGTCAGCGTTTTTGTTCTTATATACAAAAGAGATAATAAGCCACTTCATTAGCATTCATAACAAAGAGGCCATCTGTTGGGTTTTATCTACACACAGATAATTCTGCACATTAATGTGTATCAATGTACGGGTTTAAATCGATTCTGCCACTTGTGTGAGATGAAGCCTCTCTTTATCTCTCTTCTCCAACATCCTTTTACTTCAGTCTGCATGTTTTATCAGTCAGTGCATTTAAACCATAATCTCCTCCACTGCTGAACATCCCACTGCACATCCACTTCAGCGTATTTACCATAAATACAGCGTTTAGCAAAGCGGCTAATCCCCACAGGTGAGTATCCACAAACCTTCATCAAGTCAGAGTAAAAAATAAAGCTTCAATTAGAACGTTAAGGTTTCCCTATAAATAATTGCTTGGGGAAGAAAGTTTTTGTAACACTTTATTTGAAGGGTACCTACAGTTTATAAATAGTTCATAAAGCAGAGCTGGATAAGGCTTATATAAAACACACGTACAATGATATTGCAGGTTTTATGCAACTTTGTCATTACATGGAAGAAAGAACAATCAAAACCAATTAAAAAGGAGGAAAGAAACTAAAATGATTGATATCAGAGTGTATGCAGATATTCTTAAGTTAAAATTAACATTTATTGCTAATTCAAGATAAACTGTGCAATGATGATAGTGTGAATGTCACAAAATGAAGGTGCTGACAGATGCAAACGCAGGTTAAGCAGGGTTTTAATATAAAAAGCACAGACAAACAATTCCAAATCGTAAGGCAGAGTCAAAGTGAAAAAACAGGCAAAAAGGTCAGGAGATCAGCAAACTGGGTAAAGTAGACAGGACAAAGGCAAATCACGTGAAACACATCGGGTCAATAACACAGAGGCGAAACAGGATCAAAAGGCTTGGTATAGTCAAGAGTACAAGACAATGCTTAGCATATACTTCACAAATCATGAATGGTGTGTGTGTGTGGTTGATTGAACACAGGTGTGTTCAATCAGAAGCTCGGTGACTGAGAGCGGGTGAGAGTGTGTGTGTGTGTGTGTGTGTATTCTGGGTAGTATAGTTCAAGGTGGCCATATTTCTAGGCCGCAGTGGTTGTTGGGAGATGGAGTCCGTGGAGTGCTGTGACGTGACAGCGAATATATATATATAAAAAAATAAGAGTTTTAATCAAAAATGTGAATGAAATTGTGCAAAAACTGCAACATCTTCCACAGATTTCACACCACCAAAGTGTGTATTTTTTAACAAAATATTAAAATATTAAAAGTTAACAAAAACAGACAAAGTATCTGGAATAAAAATTCAGTATATCTAACTACAATGCAAAAAAGCCATCTTAATTTTTTTACTTTTATTCACTGGACTGAGCAAGCAATTACAAAACTATTTCAACCTCGAGTGACTTTAACAGATTAGATACTGGCCATTTTTCTCCAAACATCATCAACTTTGTCTTTTTATGGTGACACTTTATTTAACCACAGTAACTATTCCAATATACTGTAATAAAGGTTGTTTTTGTCATGGTATATTACATAATGATATAAACATCAAGGTTGCAGCATTTGTTTTCATTAAAAAGAAAAAAAAAACCTCAATAATAATAATAATAATAATATACATATATATATATATAAAATGTAAGTTTTATTAAATTTGATTAAAGCAGCCTTTATAGCAACTGATGCTTGTTTGAATGTGCCTTTAAAAATGTTTATGTATGTGTGTGTTAATTCTCATAAAGGTCTTATGTATGTAGGTGTAAATGATTTTAACTTTGCTAAACATTCATCACTTTCCTCAGGCAGCATCATGTCATGTTCTATATTATCTATTGACCCTTATGCTTTCCATCCCCATGCCTCTAGCATTGATTATTTATATTGAATTTGCTTAATAAGAAAATACAACGTTGATGTAAATGCTACTTAAAGTAGTCTACTGAAGATTGGCACTCACTGTTTGACATCTTTTAGCGATCAATAAACCTCTTACACTTTTTTCAGATCTACTTAAGTGATTTAAAGTACAATATTAGTTAGACTCTCACAATTCAGACATAATATGTTATATCCATAATAACTGTCAGATTTAATACATAAATAGTCTTGGTGTGACGGTAGCCAGGGAGCCGGCTGGCAGGGAAACGTTAGTGGATACACACTCCGGCGTGTTCTCTGTGCAAACACAGAGTTGTTCTTTTGAATCTCCTAGCATCATCCTTGTATTCACACCTCAGTTTATTTTTTACGCATCAATGCGTATTAGCATAGCGCTGTGGCTCAGAGAGAAGTCTGAGAGTGGACTCGGAAAGGAGAGAGAACTGCTAATATAAATTGATGAAGCTTTTGTGGTGCATTTCATTAAATGCATGGATGGATTAAAGATGCATGATTGTAAATCATGCCAGTAGAGAGGAGGAATGGAGTGGGACTGGGAGGAGGGAGGCAATGCGCTATGATCCCTTCACCCAGGTCTTAAATGAACAGAGAGAAAAACACAGTGAATAAAACGCAAAGAGCAGCTTGTAATTTAACTTTACCAAGAATCAGTGAACCGTCCACCAATCTGGCACCAATTTAGACTTTTCTTTGTTTAGTGAGACAATGCAGTTACAGGAATTGGTTTGATTGTGGCCTTCTGAAGTCTGTGATTTTAGTGCTCCTCTAGTGATTAAGGTACCAGTAATTAAGGTCGACTCCTCTAACGAAAAGGCGATAATCGTTGGCTGAAAATATCGATTCATATAACATCAAGCCAAAACTAAATGAAATCTACATGCCGTGTAAGATGGCAGAGACCTAGTGTGTTGTATCGATGAACAGAGGTTACAATGACAAACCGTCCGAATTGCCATTATTGGATGGTGCCATGATGGAGCGCCGGAACCTTCCAAGCGGCAGCGGGAGCCAGTGCGCGATTTGCCTAAGTGATCTTGTCAGTATATTAGTGATGGATGAAAAGACAGATGGGAAATCATTGAGCAGTCTGGCATTCCGTGAATGGATGGCTGAGGAAAGTTAGCACGCTCTTAACCACAACATTTTATATTCCACATGGCGCCCAACGTGGGGAGACATTAGCGTTGTGACCATTTCTGAGTCAACACCTGGCAAGGCTTGAATATGGGTGCTGCGTGATGAATTTAAACTGCAACAGCTTTTCTGCTAACACGGGCTGCTATTTCAGGAGATCAATTCCATAAGTTACTGCACTGTGCCAGGAGAAAGGCCATATTTGTTTAGTGCTTTGATTGCCATGATGGAAGGCAACAGAGGGAAAGAGACAGAGAGAGAGAGAGAGAGGGATTGCAAGGCCTCATTGGTGACTCCATTAGTCCATGGAGTGATCCACCAGTACATATGCTTCAGAAGAGTGAAGAGGTCTCCAAAGTTCTCTTAACATTCTGTCACTCATCTTAACCCTACAGTTACTTCAGCAGTGACGTGACGCAAAAAGCAGCTGGTTCTCAATGAGAGCTGTAGACTTCTGTTGATACTAGATGAAGCAACTGTTAGCAACACAAAGTGTGCAGGACAAGTGACGTGACAAAGTTGAGCGAACTATGAGAAGCAAACCGATTTTGGCACTACCAATAAGAGTGAGGGAAGACAATATGTTTCTTTTTATCCTGCTGACTGTGGTAGCTCAGTGGCTAAGGCATTGGGCTACTGGCCTGACGATTTCAAAATTGTGAGCTCAGATAGAAGAAACACCAAGTTGGCCCTATTGGGCCCGTGAGCAAGGCCCTTAACCCTCGACTGTCAGTTGCATCCTGTCTCAGATGTAAGTCGATTTCGATTAAAGCGTCAACCACATGAAATTGATGTAAATGTAAAATGTTTATATATGTTCTATAGCCAGGTTGTGGGGCTATCGCACTAGCCTGGTGCTACCAGTGAAACCATGGAAACTAGCAGTAAACTAAAGATAGGAAAGCCCACAAATGACCAGCACAAAGCAACTCGAGACACTGATCTGAGTCTTATATGCATTATCTTGTAATCTGTTGCACCTTTATGTTAACATTCAGACTTAAGTCTTTAATTTCACCACAGAAAGATGGAAAGCAAAAAAAAAAGTCTTATGATAGAAGATGGGGCAGATGTTGGAGGTCTCGGCATGTGTGTGCACACGCACTAGAGGATATCCAGGTGTTAGACACAGCCCCTGGCAGTTATTCAGTGTTCATAGAACTATAGTTATATTCATACCTAGCATTCTGCATCTGCAAGGGCCATCTCCTGAAAAAACTTTGTGTCTCTACCAATGCATCAATGTACACAGGGGCTTACTACTCAAAAAGTCCCACACAGTGGTTCAATAAATTTCAGGTGAATTTTTTCTTCTTTCATTGCATATCAGTCTTTTGAATGTTGATATAATAGAAGCAAATTCACACTGTCTGTTTAGAAAGTTTTCCAAAAGGCATTGAGCCGTGCATTTAATCACGGCAAGCTAGAAATCCAGCGGACGGACTTTTAAAAACGCCAGCACTAGCACTGTCCCTCTTGTTTACAAATACAAAACGCCTGCGGGAGCTGAACCCTGCTGGAAGATAGACTTTTATTGTTCTCTCTCCATGCTGCATCCCCAGAGATATCCATCCATACACTCTGAGAGACGGGGGTGGCGTGAATTAAATGTGTGGGACAGCACAATAACCGGCCAGCGTAGGAAGCTCTGTCCGCCCTTTTGCTTTATGAAATGTGTGTAAAAAATAAAGGCCACGCACAGGGTTATGCACTCTCTGTCTCTTTCTCCCGTTGATGTGTTTTCCTGTGTGTCCGGAGGGACTGTAGCTCTGTGAGAAGCTCACACATCGTGCTAAATTAGCAAACGAGTCGGCCACGGAGAGCAGGGAGAACACTGCCTACAGCCTAATGCTGTAGCAAAAGCTTAATTATGAAGCTGCCCCATTTGTTCTGTGTTCCCAGCTCTCTCTGTTCCACTCATTAGTCAGGTAGATGGAGGTAAATTGATGGAACGATAAACAGGCAGAAATGTGGCAGCTAAAACAGGCTGGATGTGTTTTAATGGGCTCAGGAATGGAAAGAAGGAGAGAAAAAGACGGTGGCCATGGTGATTGTGAGGTTTTGGGGTACGTCATGTCTGGGATTTGTGTGGTGGCCTTGCGAAACCTTTCACATGGAAAAATGTTCATATTTCATACTATATACGTTGTAGATTTTATTCCAGTTCGACTAAATTCCAATGCTTCAATGTTTATTAACCCATTCTACTGATGGAAAAAAACATTACTGCCAAATTTTAAGTTTACAGTAGAAAATGATGGCTCACTTTGATGATCAGAATCACTCACACGACATTATATATGCCATTTTGTCTGATTTTAAACTGAATTGTTTAGGTGTTATGTCTGTAACTATATAAAAACTTGAACAGATCATGAGAAAATCACACTTAGCTAGCTTAACCAGTTAAACAAGCTTAGAAAGTAGCCAAAAAATCACATCCTTTTGCTGGAATACAGTATATTTACTGAAATGTCAAAGTATGTTAGCAGAAAATCTCAACTTTGGTCAAAACACAATTTTTTGCCATTTTTTTCCCACATATTTTAGGTTAGCAGAATGTTTTCTGAACATGCTTTTTTTCACGTGATGTTTGTAGATGTTTCTGAAGCATTGCTGCAACATCCTGTAGTAGTAGTAATAATGCTAACATGAACATTTCCACAATGCTAGTTTTTATCTAACTATGAACATCGTGAAATCATTATCATAACATCTGCTTTTACAACATTTTTGGAACACCACATCCCCGTCTTAGAACCTGTTGAATATATTAACATTTTTATTGTTCTCTGTTCACTGCATAAACAGCATAAATGATCCGACACACTTCATTACTTGTGCGGGAGATAACCAGGTTTGATGTTTGTTTGATGTTTGTCTCCCTCATTATAAGGCTGAAAAGTTTAGCGACTGGAGAAAGTTAGCATTGTTGGCTGGGATCACACTTATGACTGAGATGAAGTTCACAAGCCAGGAAAGCACTGGAGTAATGGTTGTTCTTCCGCATCAGCATCTATGCTGACTCTTTTCTTCAGCTCTCTAAGGGGTCATCGAGCAAACTTCAGTCACGCTAACAGAGTAAAGAATCAGCACTGAAGATGACGAGAGAAGGGTGACACAGTACTGAAGCAGTATTGAGCCCTGGTGTGGGTTCAAATATTGGTTGAAATGGAAGTTTATCTGGTCTGAAAGAAAGAAAAACACATTTCAGAAAGTGAACTAGCCTCAGGCTTCCCCAAATCAAACTTCTCTAATGCTGGTTAGTAATATGAAAAATTTTCACTAGTTACAGTATGACAGGCTTAAGTTCACAGCTCTATTTTCTGTCTTCATGTCTGTGTGCAAGATGGTTTTTAATGTTCTCAAATGATCTTCCATAAAGCTCTGTTAATGTGCACAGGACGTTTTCCCAAAATAATGCTATTATGCTTTAATTGAGGCATTCATATTTATTAGTTGACCTGGGAAAGTCTGGCTGTGAAGCACTAGCTGTCCAAAAAAAAAAAAAACACAATTGCTGTCGGACCTAAGCCCACAATAAGCTGTAAGTGATTTTTAATTTCTGTAACCATTTCCGCTCAAGTGAATCTGACTTTCTTTCATCCGTAATTACCAATCTCCCCACAGTGCATCTTGCTGTTAGAATGAAGCATGAATGCTAAGTCTGTCATTCAGAGCGCTTATAGAGGGGTTTAGAGTGATGAGATAAAAGCGCTAAGCACTTGACTTATCAGAGGCATAGCTGCAAGACATGCGAGACAGACGATTACCTGGAAGCCCAAGCAGGCAATCATAAAACCGCTAATGGGCAACATACAAAGCATCACAAGAAAGTTCCCTGAAGGAGATACATCTTATTAGCATGTGTGCAACTGATCAAAATGAAGAAGGCTAGGTATCAAAAGGTCAAAAAGGAAAGAGGAAACAAGAAACAGAGGTAAGAGATAAGATGACAAGATAAGACAAGATAAGACAAGATAAAATAAGATAAGACAAGATAAGAAAAGATAAGCTTGATTTAAAGAACTGAAAAGTAATATTATCTCAACGTCATTGTTAGGAAGAAAGCAGCTAGAGGAATTGGTATTCTGTTCAGAGTTTAGTTCTCTTGCTAGAATTTGTTTTGTTGGCATTGGGTGCCCAAAGGCTGTCTTCTAAGCTGATGTTGTGGGGTTTTTTTTGTTTTTTTTTTTTAATTTATACAGCTGACAATACAATAAAATCTAAAATGTTAGCAATGGTACTCTTTTTGAGCCTAAGGGATGTAACAATGGTTTCGGGAGTCAGATAGGTGTCAGATCTATGCAGTCTGTGTCTAACAAGGTGTTATTTTGCAGCTGAATCACCTCTCACAGCGTTGTACTACAAAGCATCACAGTCAAGACCAAAAAGGACGAGAGCAAGATCTCAAAAGACCCCTGGTTTTAGAAAAATAATGAGGTGTACAATTAATTACAGACTGCAGCTGCTGGGGTCGTCGGTTTGATCCAGTGTTCCCGGGATTGGCTCCAGATCCACCATGACCCTGACCAGGATAAAACACTTACTGAAGATGAGTGAATGAATGAATTAATGAGTGAGTTATTTATTTGGTGTATCATCATTGTAGGATTCTATATAGGAGCTTTAAGAGAACAACTGATAAAGTGTTTTGGGTTATTCATTGTGGTAAACAAAATAAAAATAATTTATTTTAAATTAATTTTTACTTTATTTTATAAATATAAGTGTGCTTCTGTGACTACAAAAAAACATATCCATGGATACAATAAAAAACAGGTATTATTATTTTTAATTAAACTATAATTAAAATGAAATAAATAAAATTAAACATACAAAGAAACAAATAAGTAAAAAAAATAGTAAAAACTGAATTTGGTCTGATTTTTAAAAGAAATTTAATTAACACAATTAAGACTAATCATTTAATTAGGACTAAACTAATTGCACCCTATCAATCAATTAATTCATCAATTAATCAAAAGCCCTCAGACAATACATTTTTTTAGCTAATTTAAGTACTTTAGAAAGAGGTAAGTCTTTAGACCTCGTTTGATGACTGCCAGTGACTCGGTTGTTCGGACATCTAGGGGATGTCCGGAAAGTTCGTTCCACCTGAACAGAACAGAGAAGAGTCTTGATGCATGCCTTCCTTGTACCCTGAGAGATGGCGGGACCAGTCGAGCGGTGGGAGAGGACGCGATAAGTGCTTTGAGGTAAGTGGGTGCTGGTCCGTTTTGGCTTTGTAGGCAAGCATCAGTGTTTTAAATCTGATGCAGGCAGCTATAGGAAGCCAGTGGAGGGAGCGAAGCAATGGGGTAGTGTGGGAGAACTTAGGAAGGTTGAAAGCCACCCATGCAGCTGCATTCTTGATCAGTTACAGAGGTGAATGGCACTTGGAGACAAACTTGCCAGGATTGAGTTGCAATAGTCCAGTCTCAAAATGACAAGGGACTGAACAAGCACCTGAGTGGCCTGTGTGGATTGAAATGGATGAATCCTTCTGATGTTGTAAAGGAGAAATCAACATAAGCGTGTCAGATTAGCAATGTGAGAGGAAAAGAACAGTTGATTGTCTATGGTTACCCCGAGATTGTGTGCAGTAAGGGCGGGAGATGACAATGATGAGAAGATTGATCAGGGAGGTAACTGTAACTACATGGATTTCAAAGGATGAGATGTTGGGATAAGACAGGGAGAGAGGTGTGAAGCACCATCTGCAAGACAACAGCAGACCTGTACCACCACCCTTGTCAGCTTCTCGTGTGAGGAAGCATAAGCAGAGGATAGGGCAACCGGTGTAGCTGAGTTCTGTGGAGAGATCCAGGTCTCAGTTAGTGCCAGAAAGTCAAGACAGTAATGGGAAGCTAAAGCTGAAGATGAGATGAAATCAGCTTTCTTTACAGCAGACTGGCAATTCCAGAGCCCAACTACCACTACCGTTTGAGACTGAGACAACAGAGGAGGGTAGTTCAGCCTCTGGTTTGTGGATGAGAGCTTCTGGGTCTGTGAGAGGTTTGAGGCATATGTCTGCAGCCTAGTCAGGCATGGGGTCAGTGAAAATAGGGCTGAGAAGGAACTGGGAACACTTAACTGAACAAGAAGAAATAAACACTTCTAAACTTGGCACTTTCTATCTAAATTTATGCGTCTAACCATTGCAGAATATGCTTCTGACCAATAACCTTCTATATATCTTAGTAAGCCCTGCCCACAATTCACACCTTAAGGGAGACTGAAACTAATCTTGATTAGCCACCTGAGAAAACTAATTAGCATAGACCAACAGACACTTCCAAGCAACACTACAGAATCAATTGTATTGAATAACATACAATACAATTCGAGCCAGCATAGCTCATGGATGAGGCGCAAAGATCTTTTTCATAGGCAGTGTTTCTGAGAGCTTTTATTAATTTTTCTTTCCTTCACTCCAAATATGATCCCAAACCATATTTTAAAGCAAAAGAAAATCCAATTTGTTGCAAAAAGATAAGCAATCCATTTCATATACTCTCGGGCTTCCTGGTGAAGCCAACAGGTTAATCTGGGCCATTCCGTCCCACGGCCGCTTGCTTTAGTGATTCTCCCGAGCAAACATCAGGCAGCATAAGCGCTACCATACATCACACACACCGAGTGGGAGCACTTACTCATGCAGGTTATGCTAATTTAATCTCTCGTTCTTCCAAACCTCACAGCAAAACTGTAGGTTTAACCTTTAGGAAGAAGTTGTGTGTTTTTTATTTATTTCGCATGCATCAGCAGGTCGTCGGTCTTGGCATGGAGTGTGTGTTTGTGACTGTATGTGTAACTCTGTGAATGTGTATGTGTGTGTGCATGTGCATATGAGGGGATTTTAAGCTGTGGATATTTAGTGGGTACGTACTGCTGTTTGTGGTTGTGTGTGTGTGTGTGTGTGTGGTTTGTGGTGCATTTATTCCTGCAGGTTATGCTATTTTATGTTCTTATTCTTCCATACCTTAGAACAAAATAAAACAGCAGGTTTAACCTTAAGGAACAAGCATGCTTTGCTTGCATGCATCAGCAAGTCCTTGTTCTTGGCACAGTGTGTGTGGGTGAGAGAGAAAGAGAGAGAGAGAGACTCTTGGCATATTTGCTGGCTCATTTTTTAAATGAACTGAGTAATAGGTCATACTTACTTTCTGTGTAAGTCTTATGGTTAATTCGCACTTGCTAAATTAGCAGTCAGATGACGTACTGTAGCAACAACATCGCTAATGTTAACTTCGTCAACTTGCTCAAGTAGTCTGTCTGGCTAGTTTTCCATGCTAATGCTTATATAAGAGGACATAGAAATCATTAAATAATCCTTGTCTACCTAGTAAATTCTTTGTAGGTAAAATTACAGAGACTGGCATGAATAAGCAAGAAGCGAGGCTGGGGCTGATTTCTTTATAGCCCAGACTGTAGATTCATGCAACCTATCAGTGACAGTCGTGTCAGGTGATGACCCAGAGGGACACGCCCACTAAACTTGCTGTGCATTGGGGCTCATTTTATTTAAATTTAACTGTATAATCCTTCCATCAGCTGAACCATTTTGATTGATTTTTTTTTTCCACTGAGGGCCAGATGTGCGTACGTGAGAAGGAGTAGCGCAAAATCTGAACATGCGCTCATAACCCATGTTGCCAACTTAGATGCCTTGTTGCTAGATTTGGTGACATTTTAAACAACTTTATCAACTTTATTTTTAAAAAAAAGAGCTTAGCAACAAGTCTAGTGACTTTTTGAGCAGACTTTAGCGACTGTCCTGCATCAACCAATCACTGATCACTGTTGTTTTTCCCACCTGCGCACTTTTTTCATCAGTTTTAACTACACTTTTTTCATCAGTTTGTTTACAAGTAGTTTACGAGTTGTTCTATCTGTAACCTGTTCCTTTATGTCTATTACCACTGATTTTTGCATTCTGGATAGAATGTATAGTATTACTGTACATATGTAAATCCGGTGAAAGGTAATTTTTGGTGCCATGACCAAAGATGCCTTCTTTCTATAAGAAATCGATTAAACGAAATTTGTATTCTCTTCTAAGCATCTTTGAAAAATCTTCCTTCTTCATATACCCTAATCTTTAATTTGATATGCAAATGATCATGATGAATCAGTGAATATGCAAATTAGTATATGATCTCAGCTGGTCATTTTTGGAGTGTGCTTTAACTCCTTTTCTCTGACAAGAGTTCGCAACATAGCTCACGTTAGCATGGAATTTACTAATGCTACCGCACGACCTACACCTAGCATGGACTACTACATGTTCTCTGCATGAGAGACAGTGTTTAAAATGTTGTGCAGCGAAAAAAAAGTGATTGTAGCAATGCTCTGTATACTGCTCCATCTACTACACTGTTTATTTCCACTTGGTCTTAAGAGAATAGAAAATAATGGGAAAAACTGACCATTGCTAATTGCGCAGATTTTAGTAAACCAAACAGAATATGTTCTCCATTTTAAGCTCCACCTTTTTTATATGAACACCCCACTTTCTTGTGTTATCCATTTCTCCAGTTTCCTCCCTTCTCCTAAAAACATGCTGGTAGGTGGATTGGTGATTTTAAATTGATCGTTGCTGTGATTTTGTCTCCCCGGGATAGACTCCGGATGTATGGCCACCCTGACCAAGATAAAGGCTACTGAAGATGAATGAACAATGAAGGATGTATCCTAATTATGCCTGAAACCCCGTGCAGAAAATAAACCAAAGTGGCTGACAGGAAGTGTTACACCACATAAAAACCAAATGTGAAAATAACTCACTGAACTCGATCTTTAAATCTATCATGAAAGCAGCCTAAGCCGTAGCACTCCCACGCTATTAATCTTCAGTGAACATCATTAAACCTTAATCATCATTCCTCAACATCACCATTAGAGAAGTGGGTTCGCTCCGAATCCATGTTTTTGACTGACAGATACTCAGGGTCCGTGTGCATTTCTGACAGATGGCTGGAGATTTCAGCACTCTAGCTCATATTTTTTTACATTTTGCTGGTGGGTAGAAGTTAGCTAGAGGCAATAATGTCCCAAGATGCAACTGCTGAGTGAGGTTGCCACCTGTGCTTGCGTGCATACTGAAGCAGACGGCCTTTTGAGTGCTGTTTGTCTCTCACTTCAGATGCCCCTACAATTCATCAGCCTCTCGCATCTGCTCACTGTCACCTAGCCATCCATCTCGCACACACACACACACACGTGTGTGTATGTGTGTGTGTGTGTGTGTGTGTGTGTGTGCGCTCACATCGCCTACTGAGATCTTGTCTCTGGAAATGATTTCACACAGATTATACCTACGCAAAAACGCTCATGCATTATGTATTATCCAAGAATAATAAATGTATTATGAGAATTTTTAAAAAATGGGAAAGGTTATGTATATTCAGAGTCGGGTTATGCACCTGCTTAAGTTGATTTTCTGGGATTTTTATTCAGATTATACAAATTTATTTATTGTGTGTAGTTCACACCTCTGAAGGGTTTTTTTTTTCACCGTCCAAGACTGAGTTTTACAAAAGCGAATAATCCACCGGCTTTAAATACAATCACTTGACTTTAAGCCTAAAAAAATCAGGGAAAGAAAATGAGGATGGAAGAAGGAAATATTGTTTCATTTCCATGCCTCCAAATGTAATACAATGTAACATAAATGCAAGAAATAATTTAAAAATGAAAAATCAAATATGAAGATAAATTATTGTTTAGATTGGAAGCACTGAAATAAATTTAATACAAGTCTAGTACCACTGCAAATTTAGTTTACTTTAACAATATGGCTTCCACACTCATTATTTCTCAGAATATAAAATAGCACTTGATCTAGCACATGATATTATTTTGCATTTTATTTATTTTTTTATATCATGCACTGACAATTTCATGAAGCTACGAGATACTAAATTGAGGTCAAGAAATTGTAATATGTGCAAGGAATGTAGGATATTTTATCACACTTTTAAATCTCTATTTACATTTATTGAATTATTAAAATAATGGCAGTGGTTTTGTTCATTCTATGCATTCTCACATGTAAAGCAAATTTCACTATGGTTTCAAGCATAAGCTGACAAAGCACTTATGCACTACACTTACAGCTCACTTTAATTCATAATTTTGTCCATAAAAAGTCAGCAGTGCGTAAAATCAGAGTGTAGTTTATTTGATCAGGCAAAAACAGGCAAGGATAATCCATAATCACAATAATTACAAAACCAGGAAGTACTCAGAATGTGAAAACACCATAGAACATGGAAACAATGAAACCACAATTTGGACTTTAAGACAAAAACGCATGATAAGACTTCTCAAAGATACACACACACACACCCATACACACAGAAGGGTATAAATAGGAAGACTAACCAGGAACTAAACTGAAAACAGATGAAAACAATGTGAAACCCAACGAATGACAAAACAAGGGCTGGAGACAAAACCAGGAAGAGAAAACAAACAATGTTAAAATAAGAGTCCGAGAGCCGCAGTGAATTACATGAGAGTGATACGTATTTAATCTTAGCCTCAAATGACAGTCCATAGTGTTTTGAATGTACAGTATTTACAGCCCAAAACAAAATATATATATAAATTTCAGTGT
The DNA here is from genome assembly GCA_022758105.1 of Pangasianodon gigas. NCBI lineage: Eukaryota > Metazoa > Chordata > Actinopteri > Siluriformes > Pangasiidae > Pangasianodon > Pangasianodon gigas. The sequence goes on from CM040460.1 coordinate 2,471,759, forward strand.
GATATATTGTGGTTACATCAAACTGTGGCACAAGAAAAGTGAACTTAATTTCAGTGTCAGAATTGTGTATAGCTGTTGCATAACATCTGAAGTCTGAATACTGAATAAAATTTCAGTATTAATTTTAATATTAATATTATTTAATATTAAATCCTCACTATGCACTCACAACAACTTTCATATAGCCTCTAGAGGAGAAATTCATGGCTAATAACACTCAACGCTGATGTGTATTTAGTGCCATGGCACCTCGGGAATGTTTATTCCTGTCCTACTTCCTCTTTCTGTCCTTAATTACATTATAATGAGGGTTCATTCTCCAAAAATTAGGACATTATTGTGGGAAAAGAAAACAGCATGCACAAGGTCCCTATTGTCAAATCAAGGCCATTCTCATCTCTTGCAGCATTCTGAGCGTAATAAAATGTAAAGTACACATTCTTACACACAATATCGCTACAGAAAATGTGTCATTGAATTTGCCCTTGCACAAAGCAATCTGATGCTTATCTGCGTGCTGCGACGGGGCCAGTTGGTATGTGGTATCTACACACTGCTGGAATGAATCGCATAATTCCTCTCACTCCATGCAGCAATAGACGGTTACCGTGGAGTGTGGAGGAAGAAAAAGCCTTATCGATATTTAAGCTGGGGTTTTGTGCGTGAGGGATTTTACAGGAGGAATTTGCCGCAGCACTCGGGTCAGAGAAGAGTCAAACTCGAGCGTTCTCTCTCGCTTCTTGTTATTTGCTTCAAGCATAGAACTGAAAAACTGTTTTTTTTTTTGGTATTGTATAAAATCTCAGATATGAAAATTGAAAGATGTGAATATAACAACATTAAACAGGTGAATGGAACAGCACTCAGGATCTTCCTGTAATGTCTAGGGGTGCCAATAATTTGCCAATAATGTATTTTTGAGTTTAATTTTACAGAAAATATCAGAAGTTTCTTCAACTGTTTACATAAAATAAATAAATAAATAAATTTTTGCTTGCTCATCTGATTTCAGGTGATGTGACCTGTGAAAGAAACAGCTTGTTTTTGTTTGTTTTTTGTATTTTTTTTGTATTTTTTGTTTGGTGTCTAAATATTATGTTCTGCACATCTTTGCTTGGCCTGTTGCAGCCTGAACACCCTGTTAGTTTACTCATATATATACATATATACATTCACACAGTCAGCTCCAGAATTATTGGCACCCTTAAAAATAATTGGGGAAAAATGACTGTATGAAATAAACATTACACACAATGATTAAACCTTGTCACTAAAAAAATAGAAGAAAAAATGTATCCTTGTTCTTGTCAGAATTCTTTTTGTAAATATTATATGCACACCCTTAAGAAATATTTACAAATAAATGCAAACAAATTAAAGAAAATACTTACCATTCTTCTTAAAAAAAAATCCTCATAAATAGTTACATTTGTAATAACTATAATAATAAATTTTATTTATATAGCGCTATTGGTACAATAAATGCAGCTATATGCAAAAAAATAAATAAATAAAATAATAATAATGATGATAATAATAATAATAATAATAATAATAAAAGAGAAGAAAGGGAAAATAGAGAAAATAAGATAATGTAAGTTAATGTCATAGAAAGTCTAAAAGTAAATAATTAAAAAATAAAGTAATCATAAAATACATAAGTAATTATGTGATTTGGTGTTGGTTTAGAAGCATGTATTGAAAAAATATACTGTTTTTTCAATATTGTCGCCTAATTTTAAGTGTCCAAGCCTGGAAGAGCTCTCCTGGGATCGCTGTCAATTTACAGCAATGCTGTTTATGCTTCTGGGCCTCTGACATGAAGTTAGACATTTGGGTGATATATAGGAATGTCTCTGGTGCATCAGAACAGCCATCATTCAGACACATTACTGCAGGGATGACAGTGATCGAACGGTTTCACCGGGGAAGTTACAGCACTGATCTCCATCATAGGTAGCCAAGAAAGTGTATTTAAAGTACTGATGAATTTAAATAAATCATGAAAACTCATCAGACAAAAAAGACAGTTCTGAATAATGGAGTAGCTGCCAGTTTACTGAGTATTCAGATTTGAAGTAACTAATAAATAAGGATCTGAGTGGATACATATACTGTATATGGTGAGATGAAATACTGCAGCCTGAGGACCATGGAGCAGAATTTATTCATGAAATGTGACTCATGAGTGAGAAAGAAGGTGAGGGTTGAGGGCCACACTCAAGGGACCACAGTGGCTCTCCAGCAGTCCTGGGATTTCAACAGTGTCTATCTTTCACTCAAGGCTGCTTTACTAATAAATACAAAAACACCACAAATGCAAAAAATAAGGACAAAATGGTCGATTTTCCCCAACAGTAGAAAGGGTGGAATTGTTTTTATGCTCATCTCGCATACATGACAATCAAGCTCAAGGTTTCGCAAGCCGAATGTGGTTATGCTTAAAATAAGTAATATGTAAGGACAGAACACTCAGTCATGCTGTTCTAGGAAAATAATCAACGACAGCGTGGTGTGATGAAGCAGATTTCCCAAAGTTGATTAAACAGCACATCCTGAAGAGTTTTATTCCTCTTATACCACATTCCCCAACTCTAACAATTTTTATTCTTTAACAAACAGCACATTGTACTTTTTATCCATTTATACAGTAGTTACTTTTTAATGTTGTAGAACACATGAATTTATGTATATTATTATTATTATTATTATGTATTTATTTAAGTATAGAGAAAAGTGAGGTGGAATTGCGGGAGTGGTGCTGTCTGGGTGGGAGGGGTATATTCTTTCTCCCCTGTCATTCACAGTGACACTAACCAATCGTGGGTGTCTGTGAGTTCATGTATGCGGAAGAGGGCAGATAGCACTTTCCTCTGAGTGTGTTACGCTGCCCTGTGATGCTTCGAAAAGCTTGAAAAGATGCATTTGGCTTGTTTCATGTGTCTCAAAGGAAGGATGTTTTAGGCTGGCAGATGTGGTATTATGGGGAACGCTGGCTGGTCATTGGGTGAATAATAATAATAATAATAATAATAAATAATAGTAATGAGAAAATAATAAAACAAATAAGCCTGCAACGACACTTAACAGCAGCAAACACAATGTTGTGGGGCTGCAGAAGAACAAGAACACATTCACCATAATGGATATTCACCTTAAGGACCACAGAGAACCTGAACCTGAAGGACCTGAACAAAGTGATAATCTACTGCTTGACCACGGACATCTCCTACATTCTCTTCCACTGGAGATCCACTTGGCAACCCAGCTTCTTGTACAATTTCAGGTTCACTTAAAGACTCAAAAAAAAAAAAATAAAAAAAAAAACCTTAAAAAGGAAAGAAAGCATCTCCAAACTGTAAGCTGGTTCACAGTAAATACACCCAACAATACAGATGTTTTTTTCTTCTTTTATAACAAACATTATAATTAAAGTTAATTAAAGCAATGCACAGACAATGCTGCTCTCCACATTCATTAACAGAGGGAGAGAAATAAAAAGAGGAAATGAGGGAAGAAGTGGAAGAAAAGTGGGCCGTGGTGCCATCTTATGTTTGTGTGAGTAAATTTTCCAGGTTTGGTTTATCCGTTGTTGTTAAAGGCAGCCTCGGCTTGTGTGGCACCATTAAGTGTGTAAAATCTTTCATTAAGGCATAATGAGGTGTGAACGGAGCTTATTAGTGAGACTGCGTCCATTGGGAAGGCGATACATACACACCACTGATTGACAGGTGAGATGAGTGACAGCTTGGTGGTGTTAATTAGAGCCCAGGTGCCAACACAGGTGGGGCCAACTCAAAATGCATATACACACAAACACACACACACACACACACACACGCACACACACACACGCACATTCATACCTGCCTGCACTCAGCAAATAGCTTCACTTACGTATAAGTCTCATAGCACATAATAAGCCAAGTTATATTCATATTCCTAAGCAACAGAGCTCAAAACTAAATTTTATAGTCTGACTATGTCAAACTTATTTATGTTGTGGCATATTTATATCGTTTATGTTGGACTGGCATCCAATCCAGGGTGTTTATTCTCACTTTTTGTCCTGTGTTCCCGGGATCCACCGCGACTGTGACCAGGAGTTCTGAAGATGAATGAATATTTGTATTATTCTGTGTGTGTTGTTATAATGACAGTACAACCTTTATACTGCACATATAATTCCTGAGTACCAGCAACCTTTATATTTATATTTAAATGTGGCCTTGGGTATTTGTGAGTGTGTGTGAATCTGTTTAATTGTGGCTTGCGCACTAGTTTTAACCACTTGTGAAATGATTAAATAATTATGCATATAGAAATTGGGATGCATCCAAATATGAATACATTATTCTGAATGAGCAGTTTGATACGAGTTGGAAGAGCACTATTCGTTTTTGTATTTTTTTATTTTTTCCACAGGGCAGCGTACCACACTGGGAGGAAAGTGCTATCTCCCCTCTTCCACACACATGAGCTCACAGCGTACAGTCCATGATGGGCTAGTGTCACTGTGATTGACAGGGGAGAGAGAGTATGCCCCTCCCACCTAGACAGCATGCCTAAGTTTCCTTTCTTGGCTCCCAGTCACAGATGGCTGTGGTATTGTTGGAATTCAAATTCACGATCTCTGGATGATAGAGTAAAAGCTTTCACTCCAAGCTGGATCTTTATTTTTTTATGGAAAGCTTGCCAAAAAGGTTTACAGGGCATCTGGTGGAGAATAGAGGTGTGCACCAACATCGGGATCCTTCAGGACATGACAAAAAAAATGTCATACGAGTGGGAGGTTTTTACTTTCATGTGGGTGTGAGTGAGGGTTAAAATATGAACATGAACACGCGTGATGTAATTACAGCAGTAATTCATTCATCCTTAGTAACTGCCTGGTCAGGGTTGAGGTGATTAAAATTAGGCTACTAGTTTATTCATATTTTGGAAAACAGAACCAACTAAACTAGTTAGAAAATACTGAAAAGAAAAACAAAACTGTGTGAGCAAATCTTTTTTTTTTTCCTCAACAAAAACCTCTAGCTGAGATCAGTTATGAACCTGAGTGGTTCAGCTGAGGTGTTGAGAAACTGTCAGAGCCATAATTCACACACCATGAAAAAAACTGATGACATTTCTACATCTGAGTTTTGCCCAGTGTTTCCCAGTCTTTCCAGGGGCATAACTGTAAAGAAAAACTTAACTTTTCAGATTTCATATTTAAAAAAAAAAAAAATCAAATAAAGTCTTTCCTGCCTCTTTATGTTTAAATCTGAATACAGGTGAATATTTGGAACATTAAACAAATACAGATAATGAATACAATGATTTTGCACTGATTTTTGTCTATAGCCAATAAATAAGCTCTTGGTGTATGTCACGTTTCCTTTGTACTATGGCTACATTTGAATTGGGAAGTTGGAACTCGTTTTTCAACCTCTGTGCAATCAAGCTAAAAAGCAGAGAAAAAAACCTGGACGTCTCCATGTTCATCTTTTGTTAGAAACAAGCTTCCTTCCTTCAGGGTGTCCAAAAAGTCGGGAACCAACAGGAATATGTTGAGCAAATATGTCGATCCGAATATATTGAACACAAGCTGCAAAAACACGATACAGCAGCTGAGAAAATGTGTACAGAGTACGGGTGAACATGGAGAGCATATGCTGTAAATAATAAGTACAAAATTAAGTATATGTAGTTTTATTCTCATTGATTCCTGACTTTTCAGACACCCTGTATATTCACTGTTATAGACTTAACAAGCAATTTATCATTTAAAAGTGAAAAAGAAGTGTTGCTGTGTTTACTGTTTATGCTGTGAGCAGCCATGTTGATTTGATGTCACTTGCTGAACTCGGGGACGTTTTTTTTTCCTATTCGGAGATAAGACCTTTAGCCAAACACAGCATATGTACTTTTACTTTGTCATTCTGTTTGACTTCCTGGTTCTCCCTCTGTCTCTCACACACATTTACTTATTTACTCACGTCTATTCTCTCATGTTCATTATGAAGTTCTGTACGTTCTTTCCACTTGCAATTCTGAACAGTTTTCATGTGTTTCTGGTTTCTACCCTTTTCTCATTTCCTGTTTCTGCTCTACTTCTCCTGTTTTTGTCTATCGCATGATTACCTGAGCTTTGCTTTGTATTAAAGATTTTACATCTCGTCTGACTCCTCTACTCCTTTACTCCTTTTTTCTTTTTCTTCTGTTTTTTTATCATTCTGTTGTCACTGAGATCCGTTTACTTTCATTTACATTTAATCATTTGGCAGATGCTTTAATCTAAAGTAACTTACTACTGAGGCAGAATCCAATCCAAGCTTAATGCAGAGTAATTGAGGGTTAAGGGTTAAGGGTCTTTGCTCAGTGACTCAGCAGTGACTCAGTGACAGTTTCAGATTTGATCTCATCAATAACACAGGACCTCAACCACCGAGCCACCAGTGTCGCCTGGAGTGTGTTAAATTTCTCTCTATAGTGATTATTATTACCCTTTCTTAACCCGCACTGCGCTCTTACCTTAGTTACCTCACTGACTCTTTCCATCCTGTCTTGCACTTTTCTAATTACAAATTCTCACCTTGTTGTCTTTGCATGTAAACATGTAATCAATCTTTGGCTGCAATAATATGCATAATCAGAATACCATCTCATTTGGGATACTACCCATGTTCATGTAATTAAAGTGAAAGGAAATGCATCACTGATGCAGGTCAGTAAGCTAACAGCTAATCAGCTAATCAGCTAACACACCAGATGTTGCAGCATTTCTAGTTTGCCATTGCGTGCACTGTGTAATTAATATGCAATTAATAATGAAGGCTATTTGTTGCACGGTTTTGGTTTTGTCATCTTTCAAAGCAAGACATCTGGTTTTATCTCTTAGTTTAATAGGAACAAGCACCATGTTCAGGACCCTATTGTTTTTCTTGCAAATATTATTAATATTCTTCTTTTTCAGACTTTTTCACCTATTTTCTATTGTCAAAAGCTCACATATTACTTCTACATGTTTTTGAGCTTATAGATAAACAGAAAATAAAACAATGTAGTTTTTATCCTTTTTACGTGGTTATTAAAATAAATTATCCCACACCACAGTCGAATTCCCGAATCTGATTGGTCAGAAGGTGTTGATTGATTTTCTATAACAGCAGCTCTGACATCAGTGCATCAGCTTACATGGAGACTTTTCTGGCGTACAGTTCACATGAACCGATTTTAAAAATGTGTCATGTTTTTTCTAATAAAAATGTATTATTGATGTGGGGAAATTGTCTGAGAGGAGACATTTATTTAACATTTATGGAAGGAGTCTCCAGTGTCAGTGCTTTGTAACAGTCTGTAAGAGAAGTTTACGTTTTGTGGTTTCTCTTGGTGATTTCATATTGCTGTGGTGTAAGAGGAATAAAGCACTTCAGGACATGCTGTTGTAGGAAAATGATTAACTTCAGGCTGGTAACAGTACATCCGCTGATCATTTCCCTTTAACAGTATGACACGCAAGTTTTATTCTGTACTTCACAAATTGGAGCCGCCTTTTTTTTTCCTTTCTGGTCAATGCATCTGAGCTGTTTCTTACAGAATCACTAGAAAACAGAAAACATGATTATTAAATGTTTTTTTTTTCTTTCCCATTAGATGATGGGATTGTGTGCAATCTTCCAGCAAAAATGGCAACACTCGGACTACAGTCAAGGTGCCGCCATTATATTTGAACAGACAATAAAACACACTTCACAGCGTAGTGTTTACTCTCAGCCGTCTAGTCTGATGGACAGCTAACATCCTCTTGCTGTTCTGAAACACTCGGAGCTTTCTTTGTTTCACATTTTTCTCAGAAACAGTTCTGACCATAAATCAGCCTTTAACTCTCTTCAGACCCCTGACCAAACATCAGTGATTGGCCCCCTGTTATTGCTGCTTGCACTTATATTGTGTTGTTTATTTGATTTGATTTGATTTGATTTTTCTATTTATTCATTTGCTCTTTTACTGAAAACTTACAATCACTCAGCGGTAATCTGACCACCCCTTCATCTGCACTCACCCACTTGATGTGTGTGTGTGTGTGTGTGTGTAAGTGTATGCTTAGATTAGAAAAGCCAGTAAAGCAGAAAAGCTGGCCATGCCAAGGCTGAGGGAGATTGACCATCATCAGCGTGCTGTGTTTCTCCTCACTGCAGAGAGCACATGGATACACACACACACACACACACAAACACTGAACAGCAATGCTGGGTCTCAGTGAGAGCATTCTCTCCAGGCTGATGGGATATCAGCATGTGAGCCGAACAGAAAAATGTGTATACACACACACACACACACGCACAGTTTTTAGCCTGTTCTTTCTCTGCCTCCATTTTCTTGTCCATTTTCAACACAAAAATAGTGACCACACAGTCAAATTCTCAATGGTTGTGTGTGTGTGTGTGTGTGTGTGTGTGCTGCGGGGGAAGAGGACTAAAGGGCCAGAGCTCCAGAGAACTCAGGGGATGAGGCCAGATGGACAGAGAGCTGAAGGAGTGGGGACTGGCCTGGGGGTGGTGAGGGGGTGAGCCAGGCAGAAGGTTGCAGAGAACAGAGGGGGCGGAGTTATGTGTTGGGTTGGCATTTCTGACATCACTGGCAACATTCTGCATTTAAATGTATTTCAGAGAGCTGGGAGGTTGGGGTCAGAGGATAATATTAGAGAAGCGAGGGGGCGGAGCCAGACAAAAGGATTTATGTTTTGTATGACTTTATTTGTAAATCATATAACCCTTTTTGAAATTTTTACAAATTTCTTACATCAGGTTGCACTGTTGTAACACTGTTACAAAGTAAAGGGGTGGGTCCAGATCTGAGAGGGCATGGTCAGGGATGCCTTTAGAGAAAGGGGGAGGAGCCAAGAGGAAGCTTGCACAAAACAGAGGGGCGAGTTCATATTTTTTGCTAGGTGTAATGTTGTAGAGAACAAAGGAGGAAGAGGGAGGAGCAGGGCGGGGCTAGAACATAAAATAAAGTTGCAGATTTAGGAAATTAGCATCTTTAACACTAGATATTGTCTCAGAGTACATTTACAAAAATCTGGGAGTAGTCAGAGCTGACACTGGAAAGGAAAATATATGCTTTTTTACGTCTGATTTGACATCCAATCCCTTTTTGACAGGACGTGACCTCTGTAGCGAGCACTATGCTTGTAGTAAGTGAGTTGTGAAGCAGCTCGGTGTTTTCAGGCTCAGTGGCAATGCGGCTGTGTTTGAATGGACGGAGAGCTGCTGGTGCTCCCGTGGTGAGTTGTGATTGTCAGGAAAACCACATTTTGTGCTCGATTTGCTTTGTTTTCTCTGCGGGCAGCTGGGCCTGCGGTGACCAGTAATGTGAGCAAACTGAAAAAGAACCAGGAGAGAAAATAGGCAAGAAATATGTATCATTTACTTCAGTTGTGTTTTAAGAAAACTGGTAGGATTGAATTATTATAGGACAATTTTTAAATGTACACAGCAAGGAATGATCAAATCAGTGGCGTAGCTAGGGAGGACATTTCAGCTGTAAAGCCTCTTCAATTATTTTTATCAGTGGTTATTTATGATTAAACCTGACACACAGATGTTTATATACATAAAATATGAAACAGTGTCAACCACAAACACTTCCCTGTTATATTCCAGGTGGTTGCTAGAGTATTGCTAGGTGGTTGCTATGGTATTTTCCAGGTTGATCTGGTTTTATAAAATAAGGTTTAATAATGTTTAAAAGGACTAAAACATAAAAAAAGTGTGCAGTTATAGGAAAATATAACTGCTTGGTGTGATGTGACCTGCCACAAAGCAGACTTACCACCACAAAGTTGATTATTTTCCTATTACAGTACATCCCGAACTGTTTTTTCTCTTCTTAACCCACAGCAAATTTCCAACGACTGCATGTTTTATTTATCAAAGAATGATACTTTTTACTTTTTATCCATTCATTGTTACAGTTAATGTTGAGTAATGTCCAAGTTTCTGTTATCTCATACATTATAGGAGCTATAAACAGTCTTTCTGTCACAGACGTCTCTTTTCTTTCTCTGCTCTGAAGACTTTCCCAGGATGGAAAACTTTTACCTCTGGCTGTTACACAGAGTCTGGCTGTTACTGGAGACTCCTTCCATAAATGTTAAGTAGACATCTCCTTACAGAAAACTTTAGTCTAGCAATGATGAGACATTTTTGTTATCTGTTTAAGAATAGACAGATTTTGTTAGGATCTGGTTCAGTCTTGTTGAATGAGTTATTACTATAGAAACAATACCGAGCACATTAATATAAACCTGTGATTGGCAGTTGGAACTACTGTCACCTACTGAAATAAAAAATTAATCAACACGTTTGTGAAAATTTAACAGTGCTGTGTTGCATTAATTTTTATGATATGGGTTCTGTTAAATGTGAAATTCAAAAGTGGCTTAAAAAAAAAAATAGAAAAACCAAAACACCCACTCACTCAGTTTGGTGGCAGAACATCAAGTTGAAACACCTGCATGCTTGTGAAGTGAATTCTGCTGGCAAATCTGACTGCAAGAGATGGAAACGTGTTGGAATTTTGCCATTATTTGCGTTTCATAATGTCATTTCTTAAGAGACCTGTTTTATACTTGCTTGTTTTTACTTCCTGTAAACACATTTCTGACATAACAGAGAATTAATTAATTGATTAATTGATTAATTGATTGATTAATTAATTAATGTGACAGCTATTAGGCAGAGAGAGGGTGAAGGATGTGCTCTTCCGCATACATGAGCTCACATGAGAGGGATCTATCTGCCCTCTTCCGCATACATGAGCTCACAGATGCCAATGATTGGCTAGTGACCTTGTGATTGACAGGGGACAGAGGGTATGGCAGAACTCCAATCCAAAGAGCACAGCCAAAACTGCTGTCTTAGCTCCCGAACACAGAAGGCTGTGGCATCGTTGAGATTCGTACTTGTGATCTCTCAACGATATTGTGAATGTTTCTGACTGCTCGGTCACTCCTGTCTGAAAGTAAAACCTCCTGCTTAGACGACTGTGTTGTTGCGTCCCTCAGGATCCTGGTCTCAACGCACATCTCTAGTCTCAACCAGATGCCCTGTGAATCTTTCTGGCAAGCTTTCTAAAATAACAAAAAAGCAATAGCTCAGCTCCGTTTGTATCCGTTTAGAAAACATTATCTGTTCATTCTGAATGATGTATTTGTATTCGGTTACATCCCTTCTCTCTAACATCATTTTTTATTCAGTATAAATGTATATACTGAGTTTATTAGGCGACTTAGTAGCTCATTGTAAAGAACATGGAAATTAAATGCTTCTGAAATGTATAGGACTGAATCAAATTTACACACACACACACACACACACACACACACACACACACATACACACAGAGCAATACATATTGTATATCTCTCCAGTTTGGAAAGGCTTCATTAGCAGCATTAGGTTTTGAGTAACCACTAAGTTAGTTTTGAATCAATATCCATTAGCAGTGATTCTAAACGAATCAATACTCCAGAGCAGTTAACCTGAATGTCACACACACACACACACACACACACACACCCCCACACACACAGATTTCTAAACAAAGCTAAACTAATACATTTATTATTAGAAATAGAAGCACACCGTATATATTAGTTGCATGTCTGATTTTTCCCAGATGGGGAATGCACTGAATGCTCCCATCACATTAAATTCATCCTGAGGAAGTTGCCATGTGAACAGGAATTTGTCCCAGAGAGGTGATACACACAAACACACACACACACATGCCTACTTACTGTGATGAGATGCAGGTGCCTCTCTTAATGAGTACAAAGGGACCGCTTTACAGTAAATGTGCAACCATTCACAGTCAGCGTCATTCCCAATCTCTCCCAGTTGTTCCTCTTTTTTGTCTTGAGCACTCAGGTATGTTAAACGCTCTCTTTGGGACGAGTACACACCAAGAAATACTAACAAATCCTGTAAAGAAACCAAACACAGGCGGACTTGCACGGCAGACACTCCACATAAACAGGTTGAAAATGTGTGTAATCATTGATATGGTGAAGTTTTCTGCAAGGAGATTTTTTTTTTAATTTATGGAAGGAGTCTCCAGTGTAAGCTCTTTGGACCAGTCAGAGGTAAAGCTGTAAAGTTTTCTGACATCTTCAGAATCCCTGTTATTGATTATTTTCTTATAATAGACTCTTATCTTTTACATATTAGTCTATACATTAGCAGTTTGATGTTAATTTGCACATAGAATTCATCATAATTCATAACGTGATGTATTTCATATAAACAGCATTCTAACCCCATCCTCAGCCAAATTTAACCTTAAATATGTACAGAATTTATTTTTAATAGATCTCCAGAAACAAGCTGCTGGAATTTATTGTTCTTTACAGAGACATCGTAAAGCCGTGATGATCTCCAGACGTGATAAACATCTCCAGTAGAACTCCCTACCGAGGAAATGCGCTCAGCATCATTAATCAGTAAAACACACTCCCTTCTGAGTTGAACAGTTACAGTTAAGCCACATTTATTTTATTTAATGATCAGCAGATCTGCATCAGAAGACCCACGAGATGTCGGATCTAACAAATCTACAGCATACTCCTTCATCTTCACAAAGAGCTTTTTGGCTTTTTTTCAGGTTTTGAGTCGCTGTACTCCATCTGACCTGAACATGGTGTCACGATTGCAAATGTAGAATAATTTGCACGACTCCCCTTAAAGTTTGGGATAAATGGTGGAGCTAGTTCTCAGAGCTTTTCTTAAAGTCTTTATTTAAATAAAATAAAATCCAAATTAACTTATTTATTTAACTATTCATTCATTTTCAACAGCATGTACCTAGTACAAAACTAATTTGTTAATTAATTTATTTATTTCTTAATTTATTTGGTTGGTGTGACAGGGTACAGCTACAAACATTTACAGAGTATCAAGATTTTTTATTTATTTATTTTTAAACAGGGTGTATATACATTTTCCATTACAAAAAAGTCACCATCCCATGCCTCTTTATTAAAACTGATAACATGACAAATGTCATTATTTTACTGATTAACAAATGTTTCATAAATGTGCATCTGTCTGTGTCAGATATAGTTTATTTTCCACGTAATGGCCATGGGGAAGTTGTGAGATCCTGTAGTTACTTAGCACTTCCTCAAGTTAGGAATCCTGACTGGCTCTGAGAGTCAGTCTTTTCATCAGAGGCATAAACTCAAGAAGATCCAGTCTGATTTAAAAAAAAAAAAAAAGAAAAGAAAAAACACTGGGCTGGGTGGTTTTATCTTAAATGCTAAATATGTAGAAATGCTTTTGATCATATTTCACTTTGTGCATTTTATATTTGTTGCTTTTCATCACTGGGTCTTGCAGATGCTGTGCACATGCTGCTACAGAAGTGTTCGTTTGTAGGACCTGTAGCTAGTATCTAGTTTACCTGTAGGCCAGAAGTCACAGGCTCCGAGAGCTATCTTGAAGTAATCTGCTTCACATCAGCTCTAACAGCCAAAAAAACAACTTCACACTTTTGTTCTTGGGTCTTTTGAATTTATGACATCTTTTAAGAGCGGGCCTAAACATAAAGCATCAAAAGAACATCAAGAGTGAAAGTGAAAGTGCATGTGAAGTGTAAATTTGAATAAGAACACTGCTGGGATCCTAGCACTGATCATGCGGACTATTATGTAAATAAACTTGTTGATTTAATAGATAGAAATGCTATTTTTAATGGATTTAAAAAAAAATTTTCCCCAGCAGAGTTTACGCACACCTATCCATCCTGATGCATTTTTAAGTGTGTGGAAAACTCTCAGATAAACGAGACAGGAGCTTATGTGCAACTGAAAGATGCTTTATAATCTACAAAATCAGGTTATCTGGAGAGGGACAGGATATATAATGCTGGTCTTGAAATCAGGAAAATTCTGTCTCATGATTTTTGGCGTAAAATGGACATGAAAAATGGACAAGCTCCACTGACAGATTTTGAATGTAACGCCCCCTTTTGTGCCGGTCCATCCAATTTCCTGCAGTATGTTAATTCATGAGCAATAAAAATCAAACCAAGAAAGCAATACACAAGCATTAACCAGTACTATATTCATACTATATTCATATATATATATATATATATATATATATATATATATATATATATATATATATATATATATATAT
>CM040460.1:2486047-2564385 GCA_022758105.1 Pangasianodon gigas
AAAAAAAAAAAAAAAAAAAAAAAAAAAAAAAAAAAAAAAAAAAAAAAACCCCCCCCCCCAAAAAAAAAAACCCACAAACACAAAAAGTACACCAAAAAAGGTAATAAAAAGGTAGATAAATAGTAAACATAAAAAGGAGGTAGAAGTAAACAAAAGGAAACACATAGGGCACATAAAACAAACAAGTAAACAACAATAAAACACCATTATTTGATATCATATAATGAAGAGAAAAAAGTATGATGAAAGATGACAGAAGTATAAGTGTCAGCAAAATCACATAGAAAACACAAAGGAAACAAATGCACAAACAAAAAACAAAAAAAAAAAAAAAAAAAAAAAAAAAAAAAAAAAAAAAAAAAAAAAAAAAAAAAAAAAAAAAAAAAAAAAAAAAAAAAAAAAAAAAAAAAAAAAAAAAAAAAAAAAAAAAAAAAAAAAAAAAAAAAAAAAAAAAAAAAAAACCCCCCCCCCCCCCCCCAAAAAAAAAAAAAAAGACTAGATAGATAATTTTTAAAATACAGGGAAACATGAGCAAAAGCAGAAAGAAAACACTAAACAAATAAGCAAACAAACAAACAAGCAAACAAAACAAATGTAAAAAACCCCCACCCCCAAAAACAGATTAAGGATAGACATTTTTAAAAAGTGGTAAAAGTCAACAAAAACACATAGAAAACACAAAATAAACAAATATAACAATCATAAAATGATTAAGAAGAGAGGGAAAAGTAAACAAAAGCACAACAAAACAGAACAAATAAACAATAAACACAATGTTATGATAGCATGTACTGTTAAAACAGTAAACAGTTGATAGACCTTTAAAAAAGAGGAGATGTAAATAAAAGCAAACACAAAACAAACAAACAAACAAACAAAAACAATATTTTAATAGTATGAATAGTGAAAATGTAGATAGATGATAGACATATTAACAAAGGGAAGTAAACAAACACATAGAGATCACAAACAAACCAACAAAACAACACACAAAAACAAAACAAAAACGTCATTTGATTTATGATGTGTGAAAGAAATGTAGATACATCATAGGCATTTAAAAAGTGGAAACAAAAGCACAGAGAAAACAATAAATAAATAAGTTATTTAATTATTTAATTGTATCATAGTTACATGTTTACAAACATTCATGACGTAGTGAATGAAACAAGCAGATTCTGTAGCTGTGACCGTTTTTTGGTTGTAAAAACGAAAAATCTGAACAACAAGCACCAGTTGTTGCACTTAATCTTCATTTCCTTTGTAATTTAATAGCTTTAAAAGAACAAAATTAAATAAATTGAATAAGGTCACGGCAACCACAGCGCTGCCTGGCAAACATATCCAGTTTCATTGTAATTAAAAATAGATTATCTATCCTGGTCCGGCATTTATCATAATCATTGTCGCTACCTATTTAAAGGCTTAAATAAACTAATGTAGAAATCTATAATTCTTTATGACACAATAGTAATTTGTTTATGGGCCGGTGTGTGAGCTGCAGGCGAGCCGATCAATACGGAGGGAAACACAGTGCAGAGTTTTCACTCACACTCATTCAGGGGAAAACACACTGAAGATGAGATGAACACAATTCAGTAAACACTGAAAACACACACACACACACACACACACACACACTCCTGGATTTTCCATGCTACTCTTCTTTAAATGTTTATTTATTGAATTCATCACGACATGAAGGTGATTACTGAACTCCCTTTCAGTTTTCCTTTTGTGTGTGTATGTGTGTGTGTGTGTCCCCGTAGACAGAGTCCAAGACTCTTCCCGGAAAACCTCATTAAGCTTTAATTCATATGCGTATCCTATTTCCATAATAGGGCATCGATTTTTACTTTGTGCGGCAGACCATAAATAATTTTATTTCAAATATATTTTGTTTTCCCCTTTGTCAAGACTGCAACTGTCTCTCTTTATGTGTGTGTGGGTGTGTGTTGAGCATTGTGTGGATTATTATCTGTTGTACTGTCTTGAATAGTTTCTCTGGAAGGCACCTGGCTGCAGTCAGGCCGTCAAATACTGTTAAATAGGGTGCAGGGGAAGGTCACGACCTTGAAATCAAGGCTAACTGCTTTAGTGTAATGCAACTGCTGAAGAAACCACTTGTGAACAATTGTGTAGATTTACTGTCATCCACTTCCACACTATAGAGACCTAGATAATCCTTCTCAGTAGGGCAGTGCTTGGCTGTGTCTCACTATGCACTATATTTAAACCCTATACACTATCTAGTGCACTAAGTAAGGTATAAAACACTTGGGGGCATTCTGATATTGGAAAATAATCAACATCAACAACATGGTGGTGTGACTGCCAGGACACTTAAAGTTACAGCTTTATCTCTGACCGTTTCAAAGCACAGACACTGGAGACTCCTTCCATAAATGTTAAATAAATGTCTCCTTACAGAAAACTTCAATGATTGTGCAGGTTTTTTAATCTGTTTATGTGGTACGTCCACAGTACAAATCTCTGTGATTGAGTTGTTACTATAGAAACGATAACGTATCAAAATGAGCGGATTCATATAAACCTGTGATTGGCAGCTGCACTAATGTCAGAGCTGCTGTTAGAGAAAATTAATCAACACCTTCCGACCAATCAGATTTGAGAATCCAGATCTGTCTCCATGTTGATGCTTGCTGCTTTGTTACTCGTTGCTTTTGTTGTTTTGTTACTACTCAGGGTTACTTGGTGTGTCGGCCATTTTGAAGTTTTCAGACCACCCAAAAAATGCCTCTGAGGTCTCCGCATAGTTCCACCTTACACCAAGTGTCTAATATAAAGTGCTACTGCATTGCATCTCGTTAGAAATATAATATTTGTGCACTATTAGTAAAAGTGTGCAATCTGAGACACTGCTCTTGACTCACTGGGTAATTTCAGGCTTACTTTCCTCTTTAACTAGGCTAAAAATAATTTCATTTTCCCAGATAAAAGTTGACATTTGGACTTTATTGAATCTGAACTTCAACTGCCGTGAGTGGCATATCCAGGCATGTGACCTAACGTAATTATATTCTTTTCACTAGAGCAATAAGTCTGTCCTGTCCAGAGACCCAGGTTTTCATTGTTCCATTAGACAGAGTAAGACCGTGATTGATTTTTTTTTCTCACCAGCCATGTGTGTTCTCAAGGTCTGCTGACTTCTGACTGGTGCTGAGAATCTGCCGTTTTCACTTTTATTAACAGTGAACTGCTCACCTAGTGCCACCACCTCATGTGCTAGTTGTCCTCGCACTTCTCCGGCTGCACCAGTGCATGCGCAGCCCAGAGTCCTCTGGAGAACCGCTAAGCAATAACAGTGGGAGGAAATAAAGGCGTAATCAAATCTAATGCACAGCACACCGCCTTCTGTAACCCCACTGATTCCTTAATTTATTAGAACGGTGAAAAAGAGAGGCAAAACAGAGAGTTGGGAAAGGCTCGAGAGACGCATGCAGCTATAGTTCTTTTATTGCTTTGAGTTGCCGTTAGAAAAAAAGGCATAGGGAAAGAGAAATCTCAGGATGGTTTCTTCTCCCTCGACTTCATACACAGTCGTTTTGCCTTGGCCTGATTCAGAGGGTTTGCAAGTCATCAATCAAAAGAGGAGAGAAGTGCAGCCTACGCACACCATAAAATAAATACAAAAAGAATGAGAGAGAGAGGAGTGGAAAAGAAAAAGTGAGATTGATTGTAGATTGAAGACTTTCTCAGTTCAGAAGCAGCTATGTTTCTAAACCATTTCTCTACCTACAGATTAATCTATTCATACCAGTTGAATGGGAGAAAGAATGAAATGTGGTGACAAGTGTGAGATCTTCTTTGTGAGAAACTTCCTGTCTTGTCTGTAAGATCACTCCCGTCCTCTCCCAGAGTTCCCTCCTGTCCTCTGCCAGAGACTCCCCCTGTCCTCTGTATCAGACCCTCCCTGTCCTCTGCCAGAGACTCCCCCTGTCCTCTGTATCAGACCCTGCCTGTCCTCTGCCAGAGACTCCTCCTGTCCTCTGTATCAGACCCTGCCTGTCCTCTGCCAGAGACTCCTCCTGTCCTCTGTATCAGACCCTGCCTGTCCTCTGCCAGAGACTCCTCCTGTCCTCTGTATCAGACCCTGCCTGTCCTCTGCCAGAGACTCCCCCTGTCCTCTGTATCAGACCCTGCCTGTCCTCTGCCAGAGACTCCCCCTGTCCTCTGTATCAGACCCTGCCTGTCCTCTGCCAGAGACTCCCCTTGTCCTCTGTATCAGACCCTGCCTGTCCTCTGCCAGAGACTCCTCCTGTCCTCGGTATCAGACCCTGCCTGTCCTTTGTCAGAACCTTTTGTGTCCTCTGTGTCAGACCCTGCCTGTCCTCAATGTAAAACCCCTCATGTTCTCTATATCAGACTCCCCCTGTCTTCTAAGTCAGACCCTTCCTATCCTCACAGTAAGACCCCTCCTGTCTTCTATGTCAGACCCCTGCTGTCCTCTATGTGAGACTCATTCTATCCTTTATGTCAGACCCAATCTTTCCTATATGTCAGACCCCTCCTCTCCTCACTGTAAGACTCCTTCTATCCTCTATGTAAACTGTGTCAAACACCTCCTGTCTTCTTTGTCAGACTCCTACTGTCCTCTATGTCATGCCCCTCCTGTCCTCTTTGCAAGACCCATCCTATCTTCTTTGTCACAACCATCCTGTCTTCTCCCAGGTGATATGCTTACTGAGGTCAAGATGGGCTAGATTTTTTTTTGTGTCCACAATCAGGGCCATTCCATCCTCACTGTGAGACCCTTTCTGTGCCCAAGGTCTGACAAGGATTATGGTAGATCTAGAGCCTATCCCTGGAACACTAGATGTGAGGAGGGAATTCATGGAACAGGAAGAACATGTGGAACTGCACACAGACAGTAATCTGAGTTCAGTGTCAAACCGGGGACCCTGGAGCTGTGAGACTGTGAGACCACATTGCTCGGACCTTTCAAAAACATTCCAGGTGGATTGGCATCACTAAAGTGCCCCTAAGTGTGAATGAGTGTGTACACTCGTGTCTCATCCAGGGTGTATTCCAAGCTTACCCCTAGTGTCCTGGGATCTGGATCCTCCATGATCCTGACCAGGATAAAGTGGTTACTGAGTATGAATGAATGGATATTCCTACTATCAAAACAGTATACTATCAAAGGAATATCTTTCATAGCCACAGTCAGCTGTCAAATAATGGTAAAAGAGCATAGTGGAAGGTCATGGCCTGGACATCATGGCTAACTCCTTTAGTGTAATGCCTCTGCTAAAGGAGCCGCTTGTGAACATTTGTCCAGATTTACTGCCATCATTTCATTATATTATCACTCACAATAGCTCCTTTTATCCACATTTCTTTTATATAGTTCTAGATCAGGAAGCTTTTTCATCAGAAACGTCCAGCTCGAGCATCTCTCAGCATGGAGCAGCAGCTTCGGCCTTTCCCATGATGCCATAGGGCCGCATGATTGATGTATTCCCCAGTCTCATGAGTGCTGTGTGATTGATGTATTCTCCGATCTCATGGGGGCCGTGTGATTGATGTATCAATCTTACGTGATGTGCATCTTTACTCAGACAACAGTAGCTCCCCCTCTGGCATGTTAAACTGCTACAAATCTTTAATATTAAAACACAATTCCTTTTTATCTTCATTGATGGAGATAGAAAAAAAGCTTCTTCCCCTTTTTTTTACATCCAGAGAATTTGTGCTTCGCTCACCTTGCTCCCAATTAATTGTTCCAGAATTTTCTACAGCACAAGCAATTAAAGTAGGACGTTTGAGGGAAGTGGTCTCGAAAAGGCCGCAGAGAAAAAAACTTCATTAGTCCAAAGCTTTTGATCAACTACTTAGAGAAAATCTCTCTCTTGCACTCCCTTTGCCCTCCGCACGCCTCACACCGCATTTTATTTGAAGCAATTAGAAATCTCGCCCAAAGCACTGTTTTAATAATCTGTATTTAACAAGATGAATATGAAATATGAATCTGCAGCACGCTGGCCAATGGCTTTTGAAGAGATCTTAGTTTTTTCTTCAGAAGCCTTTCATGGAGAGAAATCCAGATATGTTTCAATTTCTATCTCAATCCTACAATATCTATTCAGGTCTTTCATGCGTGTATGCATGTAATATTTTCGTGGGTGTGTGTTAGTGTGAGAATCAGATAGACAGGACGTTTGGTGTGTGTTTTAGTGTCTGCGACATTTTCAGTGTCTGCTAGATTATACAGTATGTGACTACAGACATCTCATCACTACTTCACTGCTCACATGTCTGCATGGAGATGCAGGACACTACACCACTACTGTCAGAGCAACACGTAGTCTTAGCGATGGTTGGGGAATGCATTTAACACATAATAGGTAAAAAAAGGAGATGTTTATTTAACATTTATGGAAGGAGTCTCCAGTGTCAGCACTTTTGTAACAGTCTGTAAGTTTTCCAACACGGGAGAGTCTTCAGGACCTTCAGGAGTTTACGTTTTGCAATGTCTCGGTGACATGACAAGGTGCGTTTTTTTGTCTTATTAAGTTCAAGAGAGAGAAAAAAAGAGAGGCTGGTGAGGGAACAACTGTTTGTAGCTGCTATAACATAAGTGAGAACAGGAACTAACTTGTTATCCTAGGATGTAATCCTAGGATCCTGACTTGTTCATGAAATGCTTTCTTTTACAAGCTACCTACATAATATAACTTTTTTAGCATTTAAATTATTTAGAAACTGCATTCATGATTGACGTGACTTTTTCAGCTAATAACAACTAATACCAAATCGAGAGGCTTCTCATTCTTGTTAGCGAGTAGCTCACGAGTTATTTCATTAACCTACTTACGTGCATCTACATACTTTATAGATTAAATTGTCTATATTTTATGTACATTAACAAGATGAGATAGAGGCCTAGCATCTATTAGTGAAACAGTAACACCACTACCACCTCATTACTGGAAGAAAATGTTTGGCTATCTAAATATGATACACAAGTTTGTCAGTAATTATTAGATTAACCCAACTCTATGAATATTAGCCCTGCCCCTCAGTCAACCCAATTCATAATTTATGAGTCAAATTGTATTTAGAGTTATGAATGTTTAAGATTAAAGGTGGAGTTAGAACTCTAACTTTTCTTTATCCATATGAAATCCAATAAAATTCAGGTTAGAAATTTTCCATAGATTTTTTTTCCGACTCAACACTTGTTGGTGCAATAAAAGCCCTATAACAAACATCATTCACAGCGATGGTTTCTTTCATTGTCATAAAATCATAATCATGTATTTAGCCCCCTTTGTCTTGCTCTTTTTTATTTCCTATCTTCTACCTGTGCCTCTTCTCCATGTGCGTCCCTCAATAATTCAGCACGAGCCCAAATGCCTTAAACTCCACAGCTCGGTGAGGTTTAGCGTACAGCTCTCACTAGGACATGATTTCCATATTTCTGCAGCTGGAGGCGGCCGGGGTTTGAAGACCAGAATGCTGTGAAATAAATAAAGATGTCTCCTTTGATCTGAGAGAGATGTGAAAGGGAAGAGCGATACGGGTGCTTTTATATACAAAAAACATAAAGGACAGGAGATAGAGATCACAAGCATGACACGGGTTTGATCCAATCAGATCACCAGGGAAATTTAATGCCATGAAAAAGAATTTGGGCAAAATCATTATCTTTGATCCTACCTTTAATTTGGATTCAACTAATAAATAATAAAGCATATTTTTAATTTTGTTTAGCATATATTACCCTATCATAGGGTATGAAAGAAGGAAAATCAGAGACAGGAACATAATAATAACTGTTTGTATCCTGTGGAAAGAAGTTTGAGGAAAGATGATTGATTTATAATTTTTTTTTTCTTTTTACATGCACCAATTTGTAACGTGACAAGCTGAGTTTTTTTTTTTTTTGTCTTATTCACTTCAAGAGAGAGAAGAAAAGAGAGATTGTTGCGGGAACGACTGTTTATACAGTAGCTGCTATAAAATAAGCGAGAACAGGAACTAACTTGTTTCTCAGACATTAAATGTAACAATAAATGGGTAAAAAAAAAGTGTGATGTGAATGATTTTAAATTGTAAGCATTGGCAATTTGATGTACTTGCAAAATAATCAACTTTTGGGTAGTAACAGGAACTTCAACACCCTGTTGTTGATTGTTTTTCTATAACTGCATGCCCCATGTGTTTCATTTCTTACTTAATACACAAGATCATAGTTAAGCCATGCTCTCTAAGATAAACAGCTACCTAGTTAGCTTAATTAATGTTAACATTACCTCTCTATCAATAGATATAGACATAGTTGAGGTGTTTTTTGTCTAATTAATGCTGCATTCAACTAAAGTTTGTAACTTAAAATTTTCCGACCTCAGACTGGGAAAACGCCCTCTGAACTAGGAATTCCTACTGGGAAAGTCAGGAAGGTCTCCTCAACCTCGAGTTCAGTGTCAACATGGCCACTCACAGCATCAACAGTAAATATCATATCACTCTAAATGAGTTTATAGTAGTATTTACTGTAGATCAATCATCACAGATATATTAGCTGGTTAAATCTATAACACTGAGCGTCCAGGTTAGAGACAGTAAATACATCATAAACTCATGCTCACTAATATTAGCTGGCTAGCTTGTTTGTTGCTAACAAAACACAGATATTCATGGAGGCGTCCATGTTTTTTCCTCACTTTGTAGCTTGAAAATGACGTAAGTCAAACGCAGCATAAAACCAATAACGATGTTTGCTAGGAGGCTAGCTAACAATTTTATATTCTATAAAATATTAGCAATTAGCATTTGTACCCGAATAAACTCAGACCTAGAGATGCAACTGAAGTCAAAGTTTAATTCTAACTTCCTCATGACTGGAAATTAAAAACCATCAGCTAATCTTTATTTCTACCCCATGTTATCTTTATTCTAGCATTTATATTAAATTTCAACTTTGATCTCTTAAACTCATTTTCTTCTCTATCACCTGTTCTTACAAATAGATAAAAGATAAGCCCACATTAGTGAGAGATATTTCACCGCCTTTTGCTTTATTAGCATTTTTTTCTCCTAAAACAATCTCTCATGCCTAGAAATAAAATGCGCTGATAATTCAATTTAATTATCATCCAGCTCCATCCGTCAGAAACTTCTCTTAACGGGAGGCTAATTTTAAACTTTATCGCCACCAAGTCTTACAGAAAATGATGAATATGGGAGTAAAATAATTTTATGTTTCGTCCCTATTACTTTTGTCCCTGCCGAAAGTGAAACTTATATTAATCTGGCAATTATGATTTCATTAAAATCTATAAATGGCCAGGCGTTAATAGCGGATAAATGATCTCATTCGTTTTAGGCGCTCAGATTTCAGGGCGCACTCACACCCACACACACACACACACACACTCCTTCAGGAGATTTTCACAGGCACAGACTTGAAGCTGAAATTTCTTGAAAAAAAAATACTATTTTGATATTGTTGTTGTTCTGTTTTATTTATTTATTTATTTATTTATTTATTTATTATTATTATTATTATTATTAAATTAAAAAAAAAAACAAAAAAAAAACAGGCCAAGTTCCCCAAGCTAGCAATATACTAAATTAATAGAATTTTCTTAAAAATGAAAAAAAGTGAAAATAAATAAATAAATATCAACTTTCTTTCTTTCATTCTTTCTTTCTTTCTTTCTTTCTTTCTTTCTTTCTTCTTATTGTTATGCTATACCTAAAACTCAGACTTTTACACATCAGTTCCCTGAAGTATGGTTATTTTATTGAAAAAATGCACACTTGTATGATACGTGCTTAATTTGCATAATTGCATAAATTTTCATTAATATGTTGTCCTATGGACCCCATTAGTGTTTGTAAACAAAAAGACAGCTTGGTTGTAAAAAGACCTGAGTAGCCTAGCAACCTGACGCTACTTGGATAAAATCTATCTGAAGAATTTATCAATAATGTTATTTAGGAATCGGATTGACATTAGCTAAAACATTATCTGTGTATTATTATGGATTAGCGCTGAAAGACAGGGAGAGCTATTCGGTTTATGGCTCAGCGTGCGTAGCGTGCAATAACATATTCCACATAACCTCATAGAAACTCTGAGTGTTTATACTAGAGAGAAATTGATGCTTACAACTTTGTTGCTTGTGGACGTTCAAGATGAAATGCTTTACGATTACAACATCAAGGACGTCGTGGCACTGAAAGCGGAACTGATGCTCAAAACCAATGCCATGTTAGCTCAACAAAACTAGCAAGCTAAACGTGGCCATTATAGACAACTCCTCAGTAAGAACCAATAAGAGACTTAGATATCTAGCGTTAGCTAGTTAGTTTCTTCATATAGGTTTTAGGTGAGCTACGTAGGTTTGTTAAAGCAATATAAAGTAGACATGTTAGCTAACTCATAAACGAAGCCTGTTAAGTTCGTAGTTAGTTCACTGATATGACAGTTAGCTACATAGCAGGGATGAAACGGGCACCGAAAATATGGAGCTCCTCAGACCAAAACTGTCCCTCCTGTGACCACAACTGTCACCTGTTGGCTTGGAAAGTGTCCGACTCGATAGTATGCTCACTCAGGGGTCCTATTGGAGAATATATTAATGATGAATGGTCACGTCTCAAACTACATACTTTGGTACTACATAGTATATAAAAATAGTAAGCCACCAGTGCCGATTCATATCGATTCAGGGTCAATTCATATGAATATATGGCAGTATGGCATTTTATTTATTTATTTATTTACTTATTTATTTCAGTGAGACAGTGTGTGGTTTGGGACGGAGCCGCTGAGATATTAGAAGGCTAAAGGAGGCGTGCTTATGGCACACCAGCGCTTAATGGCCGTCTCTGAGGAGCTTAAATGAGTGTGAGTGTGTTCTGAAGAGCTGGTATGGAAGATAGAGACGTGGCGTCTGGTCTACTCTGTCTCCTTACGCAGACACACACACAAACCCACACACACACACACACACACTGATACACACACATACACACAAACATTTCCTCTTATGTTTCATTTCAAACAGAGGTGAAACAAACACACACTTCAGAACAAAAATTCACAGTCACACTTTGCAAGCTGGGATGTGCATTGATATACACACACACACACACACACACATACACAAACACACACACACACACACTGTCCCGACTTTAAACGTTATCCGCTTACTCTCATATTGAGCCAAATCCATCTTGGCGCCACACAGTTCTCGGAATTACCGATAGATCAGCAAAAGACGCGCACAAACACACACACACACACACAGGTACATAACCTACTGTATATACATATATATGTACATATAGACAGGTATTAAAAAAGAATAGACAGACACAGAATAATGTATATTACACCAGTGGGTGAATAGTAGTGTGTATACACACACACACACACACACACACACACACACACACACACTGGAGACATCCGGCTGCCACCACAGACCTCAACACAGACCTCAGCATTAATATTTAAGTAGCTCTCCCTCCAGCCTGACCGCTACAGCCATAAATACTCATAAAGACACACACACACACACACACACACACAACTAATACAATACATGCATTTAACAAGAATGATGCCTTTTGGGTTCAATAGATGTGAATAATTTTTAAAATATTAGATAAATTCTAAGGAGGCGAACGTGGCACTGATGTTCACCTGATTTAGAGATGTGGTTAAAATTCCCAAAGTTTTGTACATTGAGTGGAATTTGGAATCAGACAAAATTCCTGTTTCTCCAACTTTTTTTTTTTTTTTTATATATAATTCTGACATTCTAAGTGATCCTCCCTCAAATGTGCATGTATGAGTTGGAGAAGTAAACTTCGCGTATTGCCTTGTGTTGTGTTTCATACATAATACACAAAAGTTAGCATGCAGAATGTGACCCACACACACAAACACACACACACACACACACACACAGTTGTTGACAGGTTGTCCTATAATCTTGAGTGGAACTCTATCAGTTTAACAGTGTGACTATTATCATGTATATCATGTATAAGCCTTGCTGACGAGTGTCTTTCACACTTTCACTCACTCTGTCAGCCCATCTGTTCAAATAGCAGTTCATCATGCTCATGACATTTTCACACACACACACACACACACACACACTTGGTGTAGGTTTTATATATATATATATACATATATATCATAGCAAGTGAACAGTCAGTTCTCGAAGTTGATGTGTTGGAAGCAGGAAAAATGGGCAAGCGTAAGGATCTGAGTGACTTTGCCACGGGCCAAATTGTGATGTCTAGACGACTGGGTCAGCGAGTCTCCAAAACGGCAGGTCTTGTGGGGTGTTCCCGGTATGCAGTGGTTTAGTACCTACCAAAAGTGATCCAAGGAAGGACAACCGGTGAACTGGTGACAGGGTCATGGGGAGTGAAGGCCCGTCTGGTCCGATCCCACAGAAGAGCTACTGTAGCACAAATTGCTGAAAAAGTTAATGATGGCTCTGATAGAAAGGAGTCAGAACACACAGTGCATCGCAGCTTGCTGCGTATGGGGCTGAGTAGCTGCAGAGCGGTCAGAGTGCCCATGCTGACCCCTGTTCACCACCGAAAGAGTCTACAATGGGCACGTGAGCATCAGAACTGGACCATGGAGCAATGGAAGAAGGTGGTCTGGTCTGATCTTTTTCTTTTACATCATGTGGATGGCCTGGTGCATGTGCATCGCTTACCTGGGGAAGAGATGGCACCAGGATGTGGCTGATCGGTGTGTATATCCACCTTGTCCTATATCTCTCTAACACACACACACACATTTCTCTCTGTCCATCTCTCCCTCCATCATTTTCTGTCTGCCTTTCTTACTCTCTTCTCTCTTTCTCTACTCTCTCTCTCGCTCTCTTTTTCCCTATTCCTCTCATCACACTGCTAACACCCTGTTTCTCTCTTTTTCACCTCCTACTCTTACTTATTTTTTTTTCATCTAACTCTCATTCATCTTTTCATCTCTACTCCCTCTTCTTATCTCTACTTCCTCCCTATTTTGGCTTACCCCTCTTCTTTCTTTCTTTCTTTCTTTCTTTCTTCTCAGTATCTCTGTCTCTCAAATTCTCTGTCTCTCTCATTTATCCCTCTCTCTGTCACTCTTTGTCACTCTCTCTCTCCCTCAGTCACTATTTCTCTCACTCATTTTCACTCTCGCTTGCTGTCTGTTCTCTTTCACTTTCTCTCTCTCTCTCTCTCTCTCTCTCTCTATCTTTCACTCCTCTGTATCTCTCTAATTTAACCATTCATCTCCTTTGTCTACCCACCATTTCCACTATCTGTCCACATCTTTTGTCATCTCCACTGTCTTTCCATCCATCCATCCATCCATCCATTCATCCTTCTCTCTCTCTCTCTCTCTCAATAACAAACAAATAAAAGAGCAGAAAGCCAAGTTATTGTCTCCGAGGACAGAATACAACATTTATAAGCTTCCCATTCCCAAGCTTTTAGGTTGGATGCATCACACAGTACAAATATTCACACACACACACACACACACACACACAAATGACAGACGTGTATGCTCACACACTGTCATCTCTCTTATCTGAACTGGAGTGAGACGTGTGTTCAGGCAGAATGTGAAGTGCGAGGCAGAGCATGATGGTGTGTTTGTGTGTCTTTTTGTGTGTTAGATGTGTAACATGGGCTCTGATCTGACTGAATGTTTCCAGCTATGCCCTACTGTGTGTGTGTGTGTGTGTGTGTGTGTGTGATGATGATGATCTGTTAATCCACTCTCCCAGCTTTGATCTCTCCAGATAACACGGTACTGAACATTTATTTTTCTAAACACACATTTGATGCATGTCAGGATACATTGTCAAGCCAGGAAAAACAACATGTAACATGGTGTATAAATAAACAAAATGGTTTGGAATGATGGATTAAAGGAAATGTGAGTGGTTCAGTGCTGTGCGGTTCTTTCCACTATTCAAAGTACCATAACTTTTAGCACCAGACAAGAACTGTGTGCTTCCCATCAGCCACCAGTCCAGCACACAAAAAGGTTCAGTTGTGCCCCCTTTAGGGTTCTCCTTCCACAGTCTCAAAAGGTTGTTTAGTTTGTCTCTCTGGGAGAACTATAGGGAACTACCCTAGCAAGAATTAATAATACAGCTAGCAAGAACAAGTAAGACAGGACTAGCAACAAGAAATAAGGCAGGGCTAGTAAGAAGAGCCAAGTTAGGGCTAGAATCAAGATCTAAGTTGAGGCTAGCAACAACATAGCTAGCAAGAACAACTAAAGCGGGTCCACGAACAAGAAATAAGGCAGTTAGCCTTGTTGCTAGCCTTGCCTTATTTCTTGTTTCTAGCCCCGCCTTTAGTTCTTTTTGCTAGCTCCAAATTATGCCTCGTTGCTATCCCTGCCTGAGTTCTTATTGTGAGCCCTGCCTTAGCTCATGTTGCTAGACCTGTCTTAGTTCATCTTGCTAGCCCTGCAATATTTCTTGTTGCTAGCCCCACTTTAGTTCTTGTTGCTAGCCCATCTGTAGTTCTTGTTGTTAGCCCCACCTCAGTTATTGTTGCTAGTTTGCCTTAGTTCTTGTTGCTAGCTCACATTAGTTCTTGTTACTAGCCCCACCATAGTTATTGCTTATGGTCCTTCATTGTATCTGAATGGTTGAGTTCTAGCTTTCTAAATGGGTTCTGGTGGAAGGTTCTACATAGAACATTTACGTCTTAGAAAAATGGTTATGGAGTCATTGTCTCCTACTTGGAAGTGTGTCTAATAGTGAAGCACTGCTATAAGGTCTGACTATTTAGAATGTTTAAGGGTTCCCCCTGAGGTACAAACCAAAGAAGCATTTAAAGTTCTAAATTTAATCTTTTTAATACCATAGAAGGAGAAACTTAGGAACACTTAAGGGCACACTAAATGAACCTTTCTTGTAAGAGTGTACTGGACTGATGGCTTATAGGCAGCACAAAGTTCTAGTTTGGTGCTTTAAGCTAGACTGTACTGATTTAGCATTAAGTTATTTTTAGCTGTGTTGGCACCCCATTTATTGGCATCCCATTTAACCAAGCGCACGTCCACTTTCAATCCATTTTGCATATTTGGGTCCTGATGTTTGTGTGGTCTAGAGAGAGAGAGAGAACAAGAAGAAGAGAGTGAATTAGATGGATGGATAGTCAGTGAGAGGCAGATGGATAGAGAGATCCATGTGGAGAGAGAGACAGAGAGAGAGAGAGAGAAAGAGAGAGAGAGAGATTTACCCTGGAGATGTTCTCTTGGTTGAAAGGCCCTCCCACATGCAGCAGACAGCCAGTCTGTCTGTTTGATTCATTCCCTCTGCCCTGTGTGTGTGTGTGTGTGTGCGTGTGTGTGTGTGTGTGTGTATGACTCGAGGATTTAATTCATCACTATGACTAATGGGTGGAGTGCCCTCTTGTGGAGTGACAAACTGCTCTACTCGCCACCTTCCTGAGCAACTCTTCTACACCGTAACTGATCCCTGGGTCAGTTCCTGAAGCAAAACTCTGCTCTCTTCAGTTCTGCCTTCTATCCCACACACTGACTCCAGATCACTCAGCAGATATAGTGAACTCTATAGCTGAGAATAAACCTCCAGCCCACTGTATCATCTGTGCAGACAGCAATGCTGAGCAAGTGTGTGAGGAAAGCTGGTGTTTCAAATCCAAATCAGTCAAATCGGACCCAGAAAGTGTGACAGTGATGGATTCACTGTGTAACTTCCTTGCATGCAGTGCCAGGGACAGTACAAGAAAAGAAAGAACATACCTTCTTCTGTATACATGCGAACACAACAGATCTAACCTTTTAACCTAACCTTCTGATTCTAGGGTTTAAGCTACACTGACCAGTCACTTTACCAGGAACACCTGTACACCGGGTGGTTTATGCAGTTTTCCAGTCAGCCAATCATGTGGCAGCAGCAAAATGCATAAAACATGCAGATACAGGTCAAGAGCTTCATTTAATGTTCACATCAAACATCAAAATGGGGAAAAATGTGATCCCTGTGACTTTAACTGTGGCATGGCTGTTGGTGCCAGATGGGCTTGTTTGAGTATTTCAGAAACTGCTGTTTTTCTGGGATTTATACATACAATAGACTCTAGAGTTTACACAGAATGGTGCAAAAAACACACAAAAAAACATCCTGTGTGTTGTTGCTCAGAGAGATGTGAGGAGAATGACCAGACTGGTTTGAGCTGACAGGAAGTCTATAGTAACTCAAATAAGCACTCTTTACAACAGTGGTGAGCAGAAAAGCATCTCAGAAAACGCAACACATCAAACCCTGAGGTGGATGAAATACAACAGCAGAAGACCACATCAGACTCCACTCCGGTCAGCCAAGAACAGGAATCTGAGGCTATCATGGGCACAGACTCACCGAAACTGGCCAGTTGAAGACTGGAAAAAGAACAGATGATTTTTTTCCCCTAACCATCAATTGTCCAGTTTTGATGAGTCTGTGCCCATGATAGCCTCAGATTCCTGTTCTTGGCTGACAGGTGTAGAGTCTGATGTGGTCTTCTGCTGTTGTAGCCCATCCACCTCAAGGTTCGATGTTCTGCAACAAGGCATTTCCACCCACGGAACTGTCTCTCACTCTGTGTTTTTTGTTTTTCTCACCATTCTGTGTAAACTCTAGAGACTGTTTTATGTGAAAATCCCAGGAAAACAGCATTTTCTGAAATAATCAAACCAGCCCATCTGGCACCAAAACCATGCCACGGTTAAAGTTGCTGAGATCACACTTTTTCTTCATTCTGATGTGAACATTAACAGAAGCTCTTGAGCTACATCTGCATCAACAGATATGGAATATCTGTTTGGTGTGATCATTTTATACATAAGAGTCCTGGGAGGTTAATGGGGCAGTTTTAATGCACACAGAAAGAGTTCTTAGGAAGTGCAAGTCTATGGTATCTAACTGAGATTATCTGATGCAGCAGGAGGTGAGTCACTAGATATCTCTGAGATGAAGAAACAGGAAGAGCAGAGGATACGTAGAGCATCAGGATGAATCAGACAGGTTGAGAGGTTGAGGAGAAGGGAGTCAGGATCAGGCACTGGCATCACAATGAGCAGCAGGAGAACACATGCAGCTTGGCAGACAGAAAGAATAGATTATTGGGAATGATACGGGGATGCAGTGGTATAAAAAAAAGTGTATATTGTGGTCAGAGTGTAGAGAGCAGGTCTAGGTATGAAAGCATAACTAAAAGGGAGAGCCAGAAGGTAAGTCAGGCATGAGGGCATCCTGGGACATAAAGAGTCACAGTCCACCATTAACAAATCTGAGTGATCAAAACATGCCAGTTGTTTAGTATAACTCTCTATGCAAATAGAACACCAGATCTGCACCAAAGAGAAAAAAAAAATAGTTAATTCAAAATGCCCACCAAAACAAATAGGTTTTGAACCAAGATTTAAAGTTTGAGACAGTGTCTGAGTCATGAATACTAATAGGAAGTCTATTCCATAGCTGGGGTGCTTTGTAGGAAAAAAAGGCCTGTCCTCTGCTGTAAGGGCAGATGCCCTTGTACAGACCCTTTGTAGTGCTTTGTAGTTTTGATCAATAACATATCCTCATCCTCACACACATGAACTAAGAATACTGTAAAGCTAAAACCCTGTTAGAGAGAAGTTAGTATATCAAAAAATAGTACAAGTCAAGTTTTTTTTATTAGTTCTCATTTAAGTGCTTAGTGAAGAGTTTGGTCTTCAGTCTTCATTTGAAGACCATTGACTCAGCTCTTCAGACATCAAGGGGAAGTTGATTCCTTCACCTGGGGGCCAGGACAGAGAAGAGTCTTGATGAACGCCTTCCTTGTATATTGAGGGATGGTGGGTAGAGTTGAGCTGTGCCAGAGGCTCAAAAGTAGAGTGGTGCAGAGCAGGTGGTGAAGTTCCTTCAGGTAGATGAGGTCCCTTTTTACTTTGTAGGTGAGCATCTGTGTTTTAAATCTGATGTAGCATCTACAGGAAGCCAGTGGACAGAATGCAGCAATGGGGCTATGTGGAAGGAGGTTGAAAAGAAGGTTGAAAAGAAGGTTGATAATGCAGCTGCATTATGGATCAGTTACAGGGGTTAGATGGTGTGCAGGGGAAGACCTTCCAGAAGCAAGTTGCAGTAGTCCAATCTCAAGATGGCAAGGCACTGAAAAAGTACCTACCTGATCCCTGTGGAAGGGAAATATTATGGTGTCCAGAACTACACCAAGGTTGCATGCTTTGCCCGATTGTGTGACCTGAGAGTTCTCCAGGGAGATCCAAAGATCTTGATGTGGGGATGTATGTCCAGGGATATACAGAAGCTCAGTATTGCTGGGGTTTACTTTCAGCTGATGACCTGCCATACATGGTGTCTGCCAGTCATGTAGAGATCTGTGCTAACAATAACTAAACGCCTATCTTTCATCCAAAGACACATCACAGTATCATCCATAATTGCCTGAATTTTACTCCACCTTGGTACAGAAAATAGCAAGACGAAAGCTTTTTACCACTGCTTAATTTCAACTGTTCATAACTTCTTGCAAATTTGCAAATGTAAAGCTGTGTTGATTCACTTTCACATCACTCTGTGAAACTGTACAAAATCCAGAGACCGCTGTGCACCAACTGAGGCCTTAAATCATAATCTGATAGACGTTTTAAAAAACCAACACACTCTGCTGCTTTGAAATGTTGTGCAAAATACACATGCAGTATGTGGTAGTCATGGGGAGGTGAAGAGCGTCTGCTCACTGCTGCCTGAATGACAGATCAAAAAGAAAAAAACAAGTCGTCAGCTCTTTCTCTCCTCCCTTTCTTCTGTCTGCTCCACTTCAGCCTCCTCGTTCTCACCAGGCAGAGGGGGGAAAGGTAAAAGAGGGCGGTGAGGTTATGCTGAAACAGCACCAACAAGGATCTTCTAACTTTGTCTTTCACTCTCTGCTGGATTTTGGATCGAGAAAGGAGAGTATGGAAGAATGTGGTCTGACCTCAAAGTATGCTGTCTGACCTGCCTGCTGGAGTGGAAGAAGAGCTAATTAAACAACAATCCTGCTTGCCAACAAGACACCACAGACAAGACAACATCCATAGACAAGTGTGTGGAGGCAGATGGAAGTGTAAGGTGGGTTTCTGTGGACGTTTGTGATTTTTCAGCATCTATTTATTAGGACTTTGACAGTTTCTGTTAGAATTGTGATAGGAAAAGGTGCAGGAAACTTACTGATTGCAGCGCTCTTACAACATCAGCACTGTGAGCTTTGCTGTCTCAGAATGCAAGCTTTTTCTGCTTTCTGTGACTGTCTGTCAGTGTCTCTGCCTGTTTTTTTTTGTTTTTTTTTGTGGTACAGGAACATCGGTGCATGACAGCCATGTTTGCTATATGGTGTCTGTGCAGCAAATCTGTGAACAAGACTGTTGCAACAGAAACAAGCTTCCATGAGAAATCACCAGATACACCAAAATACACATTGTGAGCAATTTATTATGTACACCACACAGGATTAGCCCCCCAAATACCTCATCTATCAATGGAAAGGGACGACCAAAGGACCACCAGAATCCTTATCCACTCATATCAGCACCATATCTGCCCCTGCTGTACTGAGAATCATCCACTTTGTTTTTGAAATAGTTTTTCGATATTGTTTTTTGAAATTTCAATCAAAGTAAAGTAATAATTTCCTTTGGAATTTTGTTTGGCGGCGGTGGTTAGTGTTGCCACCTCACAGCTCCAGGTTCCCTAGTTTGACCCTGAGCTCAGGTTACTGTTGGTGTGTTTTGCATGTTCTCCCTGTGTCTGCATGGGTTTCCTACAGGTTCTCCACTTTCCTCCCACCTCCCAAAAACATGACAGTGGGTGGATTGACTGCGTTAAATTATCTATAGATATGAACGTGAGTGTGAATGTGTGTGTGTGTGTGTGTATGATGCCTGTGATGGACTAGCATCCTATTCCCACCTCACATCCCAGTGTTCCCGGTATAGTCTCTGGATTCACTGCAACCCTGACCAGGATAAAATGAAGATGAATAGTGAAGATGAATGGGCGAATGAATTAAATTTGGTACATATTATAAAGACATTATTAATTTCTAGCACTTTAATAAGCATTGTTAACATGTGTAATGTAAAACAGTGGGTGATTGGACATGAGTGTCCAAGGAGTATGATAATGGGATATTGTTTAGCTGTATATTTCGTGGGTTGGGGGATTATAGACAATATTTGCTTACTGCTTTATCTAGTATTATTACAGAATGTATTTTATTCTTGAAGTTTATCAATTAGTATTACAGTATTATCTATTATAGTATACAGTATGTACAAAACAGTATTAATATCACAGTACACAGTATACACAGTGCAGTATAAGCATATCCACATATACATATCTGCATATATGTATGGTATGTGCTATTATTATTATTATTATTATTATTATTATTATTATTATTATTATTTGAGTAATTATGGATTGGAAACATCTTCTTCCTGTATGTTATATGCTTCACTTTAAAATTTCTAAAGATAGTAGAAAGAACATGGCTCTGATCAGAAAAGTGTAATCTTCTCGTTCTTATTCGATCTTTCAGTTCGAGGGTTTTGTTTGTTTGCTTGGTTTTGAGAAGACAGTGATGACTAAAGTGGGTCCTGCATAGTCATTCACACACACAATCACACACACACACTAACTGCCTACAAAATTTTGCATGTTATCAGTTCATCAAAATGCAGCAGCTTCCGAAAAACTATCAACAGTGTGTTATATGCCTTCAAGATTTATTTTTGTTTTGTTTTTTCCAAAGTGGCGTCAGTGATTTATACTAGTGATTGAATCACAAAACACACACACTAACACACACACACACACGATAGGATGTGATTGAATGAGCCTGTGTGTTGTTGTGACTTTACCCTTTAGCTCAATGGATTACAGTAATCCATAATCTGATGGTTAGATTGAGCTGCACTTGGAGGGTTTGAGTGCTTACTGACTGCGGGCCATACGGATGAGGACTCAAAAGTGTGGTGTGTGTGTGTGTGTGTGGTCTTCCTATAAACTGATGCTAGAGGTATATTCAGACAGTGTATATGCAGTTGTGTCCTACTTTCTAGCTGTAATACTTAGTTATGAAATGGATGTGAGCCACTTTTCCAAAATTATGTAGCACTGGAGAGCATTTCAACATGTGACTCTAAAGGTTATCTGGTAGCAGAGATAGGCTCTTGTGCCCATTTAATCAATTTGTTGACTTTTTGAGCTCCGCAGCTCGCACATTTCCCGACTGCTTTCACACCCGCACTGGACCAATTACCGAAACCCCTAATTCTGGTTTCTAAGCCGTCCACCAAATCTGCCGCACCATTATCCGCTCCCCATTGATTCTGCAACACAGTTTTGGCAAAACACACAGTTCTCTCCATTTTGGCCTGAGCTCTATTAGTGAAATGGCTTGTGCCCAAATGAAAAACCACACTGCTCCTCGCATCAAGCTCAAAAAACAAAACAAAACAAACAAAAAAAATGCTCATGTATTCGGGGGAGAGAACAATGCAAAGGCTGTGTCTGGTACGTACCCACATTCCCTAATGATTTTTTTTTTTTTTTAGTTCTCAGCTTTATGAAAAGCTTCTACATAAATATTATTATTTTCCAAGCATTTAGAATATTATCAGTGAGCATAAAATTAGATATAATATTTTTACCTGAAGAGTTCTCCTAACATAGAGTATTATTGATTAGTGTTACAGCATACTATAATAATGCTCAAATATCATCTGAAATAGCTGAAGGGATCTGCAATATTTCTACCACTGCAGTATTTATTCATATTCTGAGAGAAATATTACCCTTAAATTGTTTGCTTTTGACTTACTGGCCATTTAATAAACAATTTTCCCCAGGTATAACAGTGCGCAGTTACACAGTATTATCTACTAGCATTGAAATATTTATTCATACTCATAATATTATTTACAAGTATTACAGTATATGTTTGCATTCTCACAGTATTTGGATGATTAACAGTATTCATTTACACAATTTTGTCCACCAGCTCGTAGTATGTATCCATACTCTATAAAATTTATATGGATTTGTATAACATTATGTTTCCATATAGTATGGTATACTAGCATTGCAGTATTTATTCATACTCACAATATTATTTACAGGTATAAGAACATTTATTTACACAGTATTATCTTCTAGCATCATAGTAGTTATTTATACTAACAATATGTTCCCCAAGTATAGCAGTACGTATTTACACAGCATTATCTACTATTACTGCAATATTTATTCATACTCACAATATTACCTACACTTTTTACCTACAGTAATATCTTCTGCTATTGCAGGATTTATTTATACACACAATATGTACAAGTGTAACAGGATGCATTTACACACTAATATCTACTAGCATTAGAGCAGTTATTCTTACTGATAATAGTTTTCACCAAGTGTATATATTTACAAAGTATGACAGTATTCCTATTGTTATTGCAATATTTATTCATACTCACTACCATTTACAGTATACCAGTGTGCTTTTATGCAGTATTATCTACTAGCATTGGAATATTTATTCATACTCACAATAATATTTATAACAGTATGTAGTAACAGTATTATTTGCTAACATTGTAGCATTTATTAATTATCTCAGTTTTGTTTGCAAGTATAACAACATTTATGTACACCGTATGATCTCCTAGCAGTGTAATATTTTTTTCTTACTCTTACAGTATTATGTGCCTTCATATCATTACTACAATACATGACTATAAAATCTGTAAAATATTTCAGAAATCAGTCCTTCATATAGTTTATTGATCTAGTAATTAATGACTGCAAGACATTACACTAAATGAAAATATTTTGAATATAGTCAAATTTGTCAAATATTTCTTATTAGGACTAAACAAATATAAGCCTGGAAAACATATTTCTAAATATTTTTAGTAAAGTGAGGCTAGAATTGGTCTTTTGAAGAAACAAAATCACTTATTTGCAGTTTTTTTTTTCTAGAATAAAGTAAAATTATCTACCAACAGAAGACAATTAGAAATATGCTTAATAAACATATTTGTTTTATGTTAATCTCTGATGTAAGCTGACTCTGTTCAAGACATTTGGAGTTGATATTTAATTTTTTTTGAAGTACAATAGCAAACTCAGTCATGTGCAAGGTAAGATATAATGGAATTTGAGTGTAATAGCGAGCGCTAATTAACATTAACTCCAGGAGGTTTATTTTCCACTTCAAAGTCTATCTTTCTACCTGTGAACACATGCTGTGCAATATTATATGTTTTCTGAAGGGTTGGTGGTTTAGCATTCTCCTGTGAAAAATAATAAAATTACTAACACTACTACTACTCCTTCTACTACTAATAATAGTATTATACTACAGCACAGTGGATTACTTAAATATCATTCTAATATATTATTGTTTCTATAGTAACAGCTAACTCACAGAGACACTCCACATAATCTAAGGCTAATTAAAAACTTTTTTTTTTTTTTTAAACTAATGTCATTGATATGGTGGATTTTCCTGTTAGGAGATGTATATTTATCATTTATGGAAGGAGTCTCCAGTGTCAGAGGTTTATAACAATCAGAGGTAAAGCTTTAAAAAGGTTTAAATTTTCTGATACAAATATATATATATATATATATATATATATATATATATAATGTTTATATAAAACTTCAAGATAGAAAAGATTAGAGCTGGTAAAGGAACGATTGTTTGTAACGTAAGCGATAACAGGAACTAACGTCTTTCATGGACAATCAACAACATTAACTATAAATGTATAAAAAGTGTTAATTAATAAAAATAAAGTTTATTCTTGTGAAATTGCTGTGATATAAGAGGAATTAAACACTTCTGGATGTGCCGTTATAGGAAACTAATCAACTTCAGGGTGATAACGGTACCTTCGCTTCATCACACCACCCAGTTGTTGATTAATTTCCTATAACAGCATGACATGAAGTGTTTTGTTCCTGACTTATACAGCTGAAACTGTATTTTTTATTAGCATCTCAAAGAAAAGTTCATAAAGGACTACATAAAAAGTGTAATAAAAATACAGTGGAACTGTAAAGATGGAACTGAAAAGACACTAAACCTAAGAAAGAAATTACATTTGATGGAAACCTTCTTCTAATGTCTTATTCTTATACATAAACTTACCCAAGATACCTAATTTAAAGTTATAATATTAGTAGGTGTGAACCTGGCTGAGGTTTATAAAGATCTCCACTGTGTTTGTTCTCAGCTGGAGATCTCAGCTCACACCAACTTGTACATTCTCAATAAATGAGATTTGTGAAAACAGAAAGACTCCCTGTTGTTTCTTTGGCTCTATTTACTGATTATACCATAAAAAACAACAAGTATACCATGGTGGTTTCTTCAGGGTTTCAAACATAATAGCTACAGTTGGCTTTTACAGCAAGTCTCTGATCAGATGTTCAGGCTCCCGATCAAACGAGCTCCCTGTAGATAAGCGACGAAGAACAACAATCAGCATCTATGAATTCATTAATTAGCAAACCATGCATGTGTTATGGGTGAACCTTTAACAGAGCTGATTAAATGAAACCTGAGAAGTACAAGCTCAAGTTCATAACATTTAAGATCCACTGTTGTTATTCCTTACAAAAGAAAAAATGCAGGATAGATCTATTATCCTAATGGGAATCCATAAATCCATTAAATGAAGAAGGCTAAAGCAGAGTGTTTCTCTTTCATACAAGGTTCCAGGTAGGTTTTTTTTTTTTAACTGCTAGTGAATCTCTTTAATACTAGAACAATTCACCTTTCACAGAACCTTCAATGAATATGCTCTCTTTGTCAGAGAGTCTTTTACAATGTTAGAAATTGCTGTGTTTTCCTTCAGTGTTGTTGAATTCTCAATTCTGATTGGCCAGAAGGTATTGAGTAATTTTCTACAGTTCTGACAGTAGTGCAGCTGCAAAACACAGGTTTATATTAATGCGTTTGATCTAATACATGACTTTTTTTTTCTATAGTACAATGGTGTATGGTGTGAATATCATTAATTTAATTAAGTTTTCTGTGAGGAGATGTTTGTTTTAACATTTATGGAAGGAGTCTCCAGTGTCAGAGCTTTGTAACAGTCACAGGTAAAGCTTTATGTTTTCTGATACAATAAAGTCTTTTTTTGTCTTAGATATTTCAAGAAATAGAAAAAAAGAGGCTGGTGAGGGAAAAAAAGTTTGTAGTTGCTATAACATACGTGAGAACAAGTACTAACCTGTTTTACAGGACATTGATTTTTGTGTGAAAATTGTAATCAATGGCAAATTGCTGTCATTTAAGAGTAATAAAACTCTATGGGATGTGATGTTATAGGAAAATAGTCAACCTCAGGGTAGTAACAGTAACTCCACCTCACAGCTCAAGGGTCCCTGGTTCGATCCTGAGCTTGGTTTATTGTCTATTTGTTCTGTCCCATGTTCTCTCCATGTCTGTGGGTTTCCTCCCACTTGCCAAAAACATGCTAGCAGTTTGATTGGCTATGCTAAATTGCCCTTAGTTGGAAATGAGTGTGTGAATGTGTGTGTGCGTTGTGCCTCGGGCGTATTCCTGCCTCACACCCAGTATTCCCGGGAGAGGCTCCATATTCCGTTACGATCCTGACCAGGATAAAGCATGATAAAGCATAAAGATGAATGAATGAATCTAAGTTTATTGGTATTAAACAACAAAACCATTCAGAACTTTTTAAGGTGATGGTTTAAATAGTTTGAAGTTAAAAGATCACAGTTTTACATAAATCCAGGAAAGGTATTAGTGCCCTTCTATAAACTTTCTGCATGATGCTCACACTCACAGATTTGCAAAATGCCACTGATAAAAAAGCGTTTCTTTGCATGTCATGAGTGCCTACACTGTTCTTGTTGGGCCTCAATAACAGAAATATCCATAACAGATATTTAAATCAGATTTGACAATGTTGCATGCTGTGCGTTCTTCATCCCAGTACTCTCAGGGGCAGCTTACAGACCGTACAACATCAGAGCAAATTCAAACTAAAAATCACCTTTTAATCAGCCATTAGCCATGCTTTCTCTGGATTACGTTTGGCAACGCTGGCGATTTTCTGAAACATAGAGCAAAACTATCATCTCTCCACCCTGCATTACTCCTCCATCCAATCTCTCATTTACCTGACCTTTCTAAGCTCTGATTGCATTCTGAAATTGTTTTTTTTTTTTTTTTTTTTTTTTTTGGGAGGGGATGGATTAGGTATTGAATGATGCCATTTCATCAGCAGAGATCATTGATTCCAGCTTTCACTGTGTGCTACAGTTGTTTATCCAAACACCACCCCCTCCTACATGACCCCTTATATTCCCTGGATGGTAGACTAATCCTTCAGGTAGCCATCACTACATGAATAATCTCCGCTTTATCTCGATTGGACTGTTCATAGAGCGCAAAACAAACATAAACCAAATCTCTTGGATTACAAGCCGGCATTATTTTAATGAAATTTATAGTCTTAATCAGATTCCATCATTTTAAATCAACTCAGTGCTTCAAATATGGGGATGCTAGCAAACCTGGGTGACGGTGTAGGTCAGCTGTACTCACGATGATTAGTGCCGTGGTTAATGGATGCTTTTTCTTTCGGCTTGATTGCCTTGGCACAAACGTGTCCAGTTATTTTAATGCCAATGCTGGGTGTCAGTTTTATGGCAGTCCTAAAAACAGCACCGGGGAAATGAAAGAGACTATGAGGATGGATGTGCAGACATTCATTTCACCACCGTTTCACCGCCTGCCCCATACAAATGAAGCATTTAGGCCTGAAACAATGACTTATTATCCGAGCTAATAGTGCTGTATCAGCCACTCGGATATTATGAAGACAATCCCTAATTACAAGCCAATACGCTGCTTTATATTCGGTACATGGACACACAATCATACACATGCACACCACTGCACTGGAGAGAGCTAATTAGGACCAGATGACCAAGGAAAAACTTTCAAAACAGCACACACACACACACGCACACACACACACATTGCAGGCTTGGGCTCCTTTGCTATGTTGGTGCACATTTAGCAGCATATACCTATTCATAAATCCAGAAATAATAAATGAAACATATGCAATATCGCCTTTATTCAACATGTAGCCAATCAGACATGTTTGGTGTCTGAAGTTCTTTAATTTTGCCCCATGACTAAACAGCTAATCTGGTAATAATGTAATAGTGTTATTTTTGCAAAGAAAACCGTATAATCATTGATATGGTGAACTTTTCTGTAAGGAGACGTTTATTATCATGGAAGGAGCCTCCAGTGTCAGGAGTTTGAGGGGCATGTAGGGCTGAAAACATCCTTGTAAAACTCATTCTTTCATTGGTCAGAAATATGGAAGTATGGAAGAGAGAAACAAACCTTTTTCAAGTATGTATAGAAATCACCTAAGCATGGAGAACATGGAGCCCATGCTAAATAAATGATTATATTTTTAGATAAATAACTCAATTTAAACATTTTGTGTGTCATGTCCAGAGTTAATCTATTTTTTTTTTCTTTCATCAGACCAATTTTCCAGAACTCAGGTCATTTCTGCATGGGGAGAACACACAAGGGTTCCATTCAAACTGAATAAACACTACATACATGGAAGCACCATTAGATGCTTTGTTCTGTCTTCACCTTCGATTATATAAAGATTTC
Source organism: Pangasianodon gigas (assembly GCA_022758105.1). NCBI lineage: Eukaryota > Metazoa > Chordata > Actinopteri > Siluriformes > Pangasiidae > Pangasianodon > Pangasianodon gigas. Next base: position 2,513,804 of record CM040460.1, read on the forward strand.
TAACAATAGACAATTGTCTATTTTTATAATAGGCAACTCCTGGAGCTGCCACTTCAAATCACACATGCCTACAGGACCTACAGCCATTTTCACAGAAGTTTCACTTCCAGAGTATTATTTACAGTCAGTGCAAAGTACTCGTCATCCAAGCACTGTAAATTTTTCTTTTGAGTGCCACACAATGAATCAGTGTGAGTCACTGAGTACTGTGACAATAGCACCAGTACAGCACGGTTTATTCTCTCACCAGGGAAAACAGGGAAACATTTCAGTTCTGGACAAACTGTTCGATTAAACATTTGCAGGGATTTTCGTAACAGCTGCTTTTTTTTAAAGTATCAAACAGTGGGCAGCTGTGTGTCCTTGTTCAGGTGCTGATACTCTCTCCTTTTCTCTCCTCACACACATCCATCGAGCCTGCGGGCCGCTCAATACGTCCTAGCCGATAACGGCGAAAGAACAGCGCTTGACATTTGGAAAAGAAGCACGATAGTGGAGCTTGTCAAAACACGGACAGGACGGCATTGATCTCCTCACAGTGTAGTGAAGATGTTCTTCCTGTCTTTGTCCCTCTCTCTCTCTCTCTCTCTCTCTCACACACACACACACACACACACAGCTAGCCTCCATGCTTTATTTCTTTTGTACTACTCTGAATGAAACATGCACCAAAAAAAAAATAACTGCACTGTGGAAATCAGGTTAGCGCTTTGAATTCTCGATTCTGATTGGTCGGAAGATGTTGATTAATGTTCTCTAACAGCTGCTCTGTCACCGGGTTTATATTAATGCGCTCGTTCTAATACATTATCATTTCTATAGTAACTACTTATACAGACACTTGTACATCCACATAAATGGATTAAAAAACTTGCATAATTGTTGAGATGGTGAAGTTTTTTTATGTAAAGAGACATTTGTTTAACATTTACAGAAGGAGTCTCCAGTGTCAGCACTTCTTAACAGTCAGAGATAAAGCTGAGATCTTTAACCTGCAACTGCTTAATCACAGCGCTGAATTCGATTCTGTCTGTGCTGTAAATCACGCTGAGTAAAATGAAATTAATAAATTAATGGATGAATCATTGTAAAGTACAAACTGTCTGTGGATGAAAGATGAAAATGCAAACGTAAAGATTAATCTTCAACTGATTTGATATTAATATCACAGAAGACGGCTGTAAATAAAGAGATGGGAAGAGAGATGAAAGGAAATGAGAGATGGAGAGAGAATAAAAGAGGAAGAGAGAGAGAGAGAGAGAGTTACAGAGGAGAGAGGACGAGAAATAGGATGTGTGCAAAAAGAAAGAGGGATAATTTGAGAGGTACAGAATCAGATCAAGAACAAAAATGGAAGGCAAAAAGAAAGAGCCAGATAGATAGATAGATAGATAGATAGATAGATAGAGACTTACAGATAGACAGAGAGAGCCAAATATAAAGAAGCAGAGCGACAGACACAGAGAGAAAGAGAAAGAGACAGAGTGACAAAACAGAGAGAGATAGAAAGAGCGAGAGACAGAGAGAGAGAGAGAGAGAGAGAGAGAGAGACATGCATACAGACAGATAAACAGACAGAGACAAAGAGATAGAGAAACAGAGAGACACAGAGAGAGAGTTTAACCTGTGGGGAACAGAGCTGACCTGAGGGAGAGACGGCACTAAAGTGGAGAGTCTGTTCTCTCAAGGGAGCTCAGACAGACAAAATCAATCACACACACACACACACACACACACACACACACGGATTGTCATTTTACTCTGTCTAAAACCTTAAAGAGGTCAAATCTTGTATTGTTCTTTCTCTTTTCTCTGAACCTCTTAGACACACACACACACACACACACACACACGAATGGATGAAAGGACCTTAGGAGGAAGAGGGTAATATTACAGTGTTATGAGAAAAGTCACTATGTTTCTTGAGGCTTGAATTCAAAAGAACATGACTCAACTTCTCCATCTCTCTGTCTGACCCTCTGTGTCCCAGCACACACCTGATTACACATGCATGCACGCGCACCCACACACATACACACACACACGCGCACACACGCACACACAAACAGTATGAACCACAACACAGTCTTACACGGCATTGCATCAGTGGGAAGGATTTTAAATGGTTAACTAGATGAGTGCTCGGGTCATATTTATGAAATTCACATTTTCTCATTGCTACATCGCTGTGTCTGAAATCACTCACTCATTATTTAATATATAGACAAGGGGTGTGTATATATACTGTATATAGACTGCGGTCCCGATCTGGACCCGGCAATCCATTTCAGCAGACTGAACCGAGTACCTGAAATACTTCTGTAACAGAGCTGATTAATGTACGTTACACACAAATCGCAGCTTCTGTAGCAGATCCTCTGCTGTAGTTTATCCAATCACATTCATTTATGTAAATTATTTAGCTGAAGGCAGCTCATCGGACCAGAGACTATTTAGTTACTTCTGATATAGAGTATTGAATATATCAATATTCAATTCTCAACATGTGAGAATATTCTTCACTTGAATACACTTGAGGAAAAAAAAAACAAAAAACCTTCAGACTTATTATTGTTATTTTTTGTTATATTGTTAATTAGTTACATTGCAACAGTGGAATATGCCAATGAAATATTTTCACAATTCTCGATAAAACATCATTTAATTTTTCACTGCACTTTGGAAGCAGCGATTAAGGGGACCAAGCACTTTCTGGCCCCACTACTTAGCGAAGAATGAAGGCCAGTCACCATTGCGACCATCAGCAATTGTTACTGAAATTGCAGCTCCATGACACCCATGTACAAAGAAAACAAACTTTTGAATTCTGCTAGTGTAAACTTTCAAGCTAGTTCAAGCAAGTTTATTAGCTAGCCAATTCAGCTGTTGTTAGTAAAGAGAAGACTGGGATAGCAAATCGAGACTCTGAGACTAAATTCCCACTTGTGTTGAATTGAGAAAAATGCTAGCTAGTTTATATCTAGTTAACTAGCCAGAGCTATGAGGTAATAGTAAAATGCAGTAGAGTTGTACAACTGTAGCGAGCAACGTTAGAAAACGTGTGTAGGTAACCGAATTGACCATTCTGAAAGGCAAACAATCTGTCTACTTCGGCGAGCTCTTTTTCCTTCAACCACAGCTATGATGTCACTGAACGCTTTGAATGAGAAAGTGTAGCCTAAAAATCAATACAACATAAAAGCCTTTGGTTCAATGATAACGTTGTTTTGTTTCAAAAACACCTGTCGTTTTAAAACATTTAGGAGAAAAATGTAACGTCCAAAATGTCCTGCAGATGACCTTCTCATAACGCAGATGCTGAGACACTCGTTCATGTCCGACGTTCCTAAATCCCGGTGATTTTCCGTATGTGTTGTCCTGTTAGACACTCACAGTCCATTAGCAGTGGAGTGTGTTTGATTAGCGGAGTCAAGTAGCTTGTAATTAGCATCAGCACCCTGTGGTTAGCTCATTAAGACCACAGGGGGTGTGTTTGATGAAATCATTCAACCTATAGTGGAAGTGAACCTCACTGTTTCTCTTTTAAATGGGGGGTGTATCAATAAGCTTTGTAACACATGCTTGCTAATTTTACCTCTCCAAGCAGAAGTATGTATTAATTACATAAAAAAATCACACTGATAAATCAGATGGTAGCTTGCGCTGTGTAGTTACAGTCTATTTATTTTAGAATACTGTATGTACAGCCATTTTTGCTTGCTGATAATAATATGCTAACTACCTGGCATGCTAATTTGCTCATTTTTACTAGCTGGTTTTCTTCATGAAGCCTGAGGGTTTTGTGAAAATAGGAATTCAACATACATGTATTTGTAATTTGTTATTTAGCATCCAAACTACAGATCAATTAAAAAATTAACAACGTAAAATCCAATTTCAATGTAGCACCGAAAGACATCTTGCAAATATAGCATTCATCACCGCTATTGCTAATGTTGTACAAACTAGTTAGAGTGCTAATGTTCTAGCTTACTAATTGTCTAGCAGATTAATTTAGTGAAGTTCTCAAGTGATCAAGTAGAAGTGGAGGAGTTGGCTCGATAAAACACAATTTAAAAACAGCAAATCACTATATTTTTGAGATATTCGAGATTTCATTGCCTCTATTTCTAATAGGGTAATAGTGTGCTAATTAGCTAGAGTGCTAACTTGCTAATTTTCTAACTAGCTAGCAGATTCTCTAAGGAAACTATGTCAGCTGTCAAATACAAATGGAGGAGGTTGCTTGATAAAACACAATTTAAAAACAGACAGAATATTTTTGAGAATAGTAATCATTTTGTTTCCCCTATTGATAATACTGTAATGTGTGCTAACTAGCAAAAGTGCTACATTGCTAGCTTTCTAATTCTCTAGCAGGTTACATTAACAAAGTTCTCAAGTAGAAGAGAAGAAATGGAGGAGCTGGCTCGATAGAACACAAATTAAAAACAGCAAATCAGTATATTTTTGAGCTATTAGTCATTATTGCCCTATTGATAACAGTGTGCTAGCTAGAGTGCTATCTTTCTAATGAGCTAGTAGTTTAAGTTACTTATATTGTCGATCTGTACAAATGAAGGAGTTGGCTCGATAAAATGTGATATAAAAACAAGTAGAACAGTATATTTTTGTGATATTAGCAATGTTATTGCCCCTATTGATTAGAGTGTGCTAACTAGCTAGAGTGGTAGCTTGCTAACTTTCTATCTAGCTAGCAACTGAGGTTGCAATGCTGTCATGTAGAAATGGAGGCGTCGGCTGGATAAAACACATTTTAAAAACAGCAAATCAGTATATTTTTTAGATATTAGATATTATTTCTTTGCCCCTACTGATAATAATGTAATTGTGTACTAACTAGCTACAGTGCTAATTTTTTTCTTAGATATGAAGTATTTTATTATTGCTTCTAGTACGTTTCTAAACATCTAAAAAAGAAGAAAAAAGAAGAACTGGGTCAGACCCTCTGACCCTCTGGGCGCGTTATGATCTTTACTGCTGTTTTCTCGATTCTTCAGTTCTGCGAGGGAATGTTTAATGAGCTTTACTAATGAAAATTGAATAAACTATTGGAATTGCACTTAAAACAGTGATAGCTGTTCCAACAAGTGGAAACAGGTCAGGGATGAGGAAGTCAACCAGGACATTAAATTCTGTTAAATACAGAATTTATTTAACAGGCCTTGGTGTTTTATAAGCTATCGATCAGTTAGCAGACGTGGTGATGAGCTGGAGAAGGTGGTAGTGATGGCAGAATGAGAAACACACTTGTAATATTATTACTATTAAACAAATTGGCGATGTTTATGATTCTAATTTCTTAGCTACAATGTAGCACAGAAATACAAGAGATGAGAAAGAGAAAGCTTATGTGTATGTGTGCGAGTGTGTGATCTCCCTTCAGCTAGTGATTGATTGATTATTCTTCCATGCCAGCAGCAAGAGAAGCGTAGGCTCCGGGACCGAAGGGCTGAAGTGGCTGAACTTCTGAGAAAGGAGAAAAGAGACGCTGCCCCTCTTCATATCTCCTCCAGGAGCTCTTCTGTTGGCTGACGGCATCGATCTGAAGAGGCAGCAGCTCTTCTAAAGGAAAAAAACACACAGTGATATTTATTTCTTTCTTCTCCTCTTTGGTTTGTTCTGAAGTTGTGGATTTGATGAAAGGTCGGCGATAGTTGCTTGTCTTTGACTGCCGAGTTATTCTAAAAACACACTTGAGGAATGATAGTGATTTTTCTTCCAATGTGTGTTCTTCGAATATATATATATATATATATATATATATATATATATATATATATATATATATATATATATATATATATATATATATAGAAACCCCACCTTTGAAGGGAAAAAACTCTAGACAGATAGTAACCAGAGGCCAGGATCAAACCCCAGTCCCTGCAGCTGTGAGGTACTAGCATGGTTCAGTGTGTGTTTATTCAGCGTATTTAATGTTTATGTAATAACTATAACACTATATCAGGTAACTGATTTATATGTGGTACATGCAAATATATTAACATAGCCGCAGATACATTAACACGTTATCATAACAGATGCATTTTCGCACCTTTGTAGAACATGCTGGAAGTCAAGCGATCAGCTGCACATTGGGAAAACCAAGCGAACATCAGTGGATTGCTTATTTAGGTGAAACACATCATGCACATTACTGTAAAAGCAATAAACTGAGGAAACCTAAAGAGAATCCACACATTCTGAACTAGCGGTGTAGCGTAATGACACTGTATCTGTAGCTTCATATACCCAGATTTAAAGTTATAGTGTTACATCATCACATTTACAGTGCTCCAGCATTTAGCATAACATAATTAAAGTGTTTGTGTTACAGAAGTACAGTGTTCCAGTATTGTAGGATTACTGCATTCAGCATAACATAATTACAGTGTTTGTGTTACAGTATTATAGTGTTACATACTGTAGTGTTACAGTGTGAAAGTATTACTGCATTCAGCGTTACTGTGTTACAGTATAACAATGTTACGGTTTTAAAATGGTACACTGTTACAGTTTTAGTGTTACTATGTTAAAGTATTACAGCTTTACAATAATACACTGTTACAATATTACAGAATTACAGTGTTATAGTTTTACAGTGTTACAATATTAAAACATTACAGTGTAAAAATATAATACTGTTACAATATTACAGTCATACAGCATTACAGTGGAGTGTTATAATATTAGTGTTACTGTATAACTGTGTTACAGTATTACAGTGTTACAGTTTTACGGCATGAGTGTTAGTGTTACAATATTACAATGTTACCGTATAACCATGTTACAGTATTGCAGGGTTACAGTTTTACGGTAGGAGTGTTAGCGTTATAATATTACACTGTTACTGTATAACCGTGTTACAGTATTACAGGGTTACTGTTTTACAGCATGAGTGTTAGTGTATAACAGGGTTATAGTTTTGTGGTATGAGTGTTAGTGTTACAATATTACAGTGTTATAGTTTTGCAGTACGAGTGTTAGTGTTACAATATTACAGTGTTAGTGTATAACAGTGTTACAGTATTACAGCGTTATAGTTTTGTGGTATGAGTGTTAGTGTTACAATATTGCAGTGTTAGTGTTGTAGTATTGGTGTAGTACTGGTGAATAGATGGCTGGTTACATCCAGCCATCTATTCACCAGTCTCTCCATCTATCCATTCATCTATCTATCTATCTATCTATCTATCTATCTATCTATCAGTTTATCCGCCTATCTGTTTATCTATCGAATTTTTCAATGTAGTCTTTCTTAGGTACTATTTACCCACACATTGACACACACACATTTGTAAGCAGGCATAAACTGACAAAAAAAGCAGTCGCCATGGTGATTTCACTGTACCACAGAGGCACAGAAGGAGAGAGCGAGTGTTGCTTCATCACCTCACTAAATTAATACATGGTTTGAGTTTTCTGTAAACATGTCCACTGGTGCCAGGATGTGCCAAGGACAGAAGAGTTTAGTCCACACAGTGACTATCCTGCATGACTCAAACGTGACGAACGAGTATGAACGTGCATGTTTGCGTGTGTTTGTGTCTATGTGTGTGTGTACAGTCTAATTGGTCCATGCCACCTCTGTTTGGTTAATACAAAGTCAAAGGAATGAGTCATACACACAGGGGGATATTGTCTGTTTTACAGCTTTTGAAAAATGTGTGAAGCGTAAACACCAAGATGCGCCATTCCTCAAGGTTCATGCCATGTAAAGCAAACATGCATAACCACACACACACACACACACCCACACACACACACACCCACACCCAAAGCATCTGGTTCATCATCTTGTCAAAACTTATGGACATCTTAATCATATCGTTCCCACTGCTGGTCAAATACACCACTCGACCTCATGCCTTTTCTATATTTATGCGTAAAGTACAACAGACTGTCGCCAAAATAGTTGTTATTCAAGCTTGAAATTTTATGCCACCACTGATTTCCCTCACTTACATCCGTTCTGTCACACATATTTTGTAACATGGACCAAGGTGCTAAGAAAATAATGCTTTCAGGCAAAAAATATATATATATTTAAAATGTACTCATTTATCAACTTGTATATGAAAATTTTTTTAATCATTCGTGGGAGCATTGAAACAAGAAATGTGGTGTTCATGAAAAAAAAAAGAATAGTTAGTTGGAAAAAAAAAAGTTTTCTTATGTTTTGTTCCTGAATTTGTGTAAATTTATGTTTTACTAACTAATGTGAACCTCGATAGATCAGCTTCAAACTGAATAATCAGTGATGAGTTACTGCGATTTTTATAGTTACTGTAATTTTATTATGAGCTGCATTACTGGATGATTCAGCACATGCCATGTTTAAGAGCTACTCCTTCACCGTTTAGTCGTCATTTTGTCATTTTCAGCTCTCTATGAGTTTTGCTTTCTATGGAGATTTGTGGGTGTGGCTAAATGTGAATGCTGTTGGTAATTTATTGCTGATTGTTGTTTATCAACATGAGCATGTGAGTACGAAGAAAATCAGCAAAAGAACTGACAAAATAACTTTTTAAATCGAACAGGATTTTTAGTTTGGTTTGGCCTACGAAAACATTTACACTCCACTAAATGAGGCCACATATCCTCTTTACCCCTACATAGTCAATCAACCAAGACATGTTTGGGATGCAAAGTTTGCTTCTTAATCTTGCATTGGAGCAACGAGACTGATGTAGGTAAAAATTAAAGGAAGCACTAATAATCTGCTAGCACTCATAATCTCATCACAGTATCGCCACTTCCTCCTCATTATTAAAAAATAAAGTTTTCAAGATATCGCCCGTTGTCCTGACATTTCACTAATTGATTAATTGGCTCATTAGCAAGCACACAGTGTGCACCTGTGTCCTCCTTTCATTCAACCACCTATTTCCAAAACCTCAAAAACATCAAAAGGTTACTGATCTGCCTCTAGTGCTCATCTCAAGTGTTCTTCCTCTCCTCTCCTCTCCTCTCCTCCGTTCCATTGCTGTTAGAGGAAATTCTAATATGGTCTAAAATTCAGGTCTCAGTCGGAACACTTCATTCGTTTTCATTACCATTTCTCGATCCTGCTAGCTCTTTATTTTTGGCTTATGTGCCCTCCCCATTGAGCAAGACAGGAGGAGAAAACTATAATAAACCAACAGTGAAGAACATTGTTATACTGAGTCACTCCAGTCCAGTCAGCTGGAAAACACACACCTGCGTGTGTATACATAAAATAATGATAATGTGCAGTCGATAGGAAAACAGCTAACAGTTAACACCCTGGCCACCTCCTTACCTCGATGGCAAGGCAATGCTAGTCATTCATCAACATTAGACTACAGTGTACTATAGCGCTAGTCATTGGCTTAGATTCTGAAACTCTATATGGTAACAGTAATATCACTATGCTAGCAGTATGGCTATAATAATTATAACAATGTTTCCATTTTCAAAAATTGAAAATACAATGCAAAATTATAAGATTATGAAAATATAATAAGAAAATAATTTCAGAATTGTAAGTTGGTAAAATTAGAAAGTAATAAGATAACAGGGAGAAAAGCATCACACGATGTAGTAAATGTAGTAAATGAGGGAACAAGGCAACATTTGGAAAATATTTCAGTACTCTTTTTAACATTCTTCTCACGATATGAAGTTTGTATCCCCTACATCACACCAGTGACCAGTAGCAGTATTTAAAATAGGCATGCACTTGCCCTGAATAATAAGCATAAACATGCAGGAAGCAATTTCTTTGGTTATTTGAACTCTAAATTGACTTGGAATGGGGTTCAGAGTGGCATGAGCAAGGACATGACAATTTCAACAGGTGATCAAAATACTTCAACATCAAGGAAGTTTCATTTACAAGGTTGTAGCTTAGAATCTAACAGGTACTGTGGTACTGTGAATTCCAAGCCAGTCTCACCAAAAGAAAAAGAAGTAATTTATTGCATCACCTTTTATAGCAACGTATCAAATAGCAACGTATCAAACTTTCAATCAAATGCTCTGTATGAAACGTTCTGTACCACTACGCTATTTGAATAAGATCGATATGTAATAAAAAAATGTACCTCTTTTTTAAACATATTCAGAGTTGCCCACAATTTTATGCTTTTCAAAACATATGATTAGACTTACAGGGCTCATGAAACTTCTCCTCTTCTCTGCAAATACAAACTCGCGAGTCACATGGTAAGGTGGTACCGTAACGCAGGTTTTGCAAATCATGGAAAGTCTCTGTACTCTCAGTATTCTAAAAAAATCACAGAGTAAAAACTATAAGCAGTTTGAAAATACCCCGTTACCCTACTACAATATTCAATGTATAGAAGGTGCTGCAAACGTTTTTCTAATGTTGTTGTTGTTGTTGTTGTTGTTGTTTCTGTGAGAGGGTTGGTTAATTCAGCTTTTATTCCAATTCTCGGAACTGCAAATGCAATTGCATCCAATCCTAATGATTTCTGGTTTTAAGTTATTTGATCCCTCAATCTTCCAAGGCATCTAACAAACTTCACTCAAGCTAATAGAGTAATGGGGTGTTTCTCATTTCTTTAACTGCATCTCCCTGTGTTTTTTTTTTTTTTCTTGTTTCCCTTGTGCATTTGTTAACTCTGACCTCCCAGGAAACGAGGACAGGAAATGAGAACAGGAGGAATCGAGAATAAACGTATTTAACAAATGAGACGTCCTTGCTCACGGAAGCATCACTTGTCTGATGTGAATTCACTTATTGACCACACCTTGATTAAAAAAAAAAAAAAAAACACATTATTGCACATGCACATGTTGAGGTTTTGCCAAGAAAATAAGATCACCACATTAGCTGCACAATTAAATGGATAAGCCTGATGTAACCATTTATTTTGGGTTGATGTCAGACAGTAGTAGAAGCAGTGATGGCACAAACTTGTTATTTAATCCTTTAAAGCACAGTCTACATGACAGTTTATGACAGTTCCACTCAAAATGTTCAAAGTATGATGCTAATAATAGGTGGGAAATGACACCTCATCACCTGACTTCATTTTTAAAGCAAGGCACCTTAACTGATTTAAATTCTAAGGATTGAATTTGCATCCATTGTTTATTTAATTCAGATTATCAGGTTTTGTATTTGTGGTTCTTCTTTATTTATTTATTTACTTTACTTTTTTTGGGTGGGGGTGCATTTACGCCACACCATGCACAAAAAAAAAAATCCTCCTTTCTTCTTGTTGCCATTTCCTTAAAAATGGCAGACTTCGATCTTTTTCCAGGTCATGTGCTGCAGGATGTAGAATCGAGGAATCAAGTAGGACTCAATTAGAGCTTTGGAAAGCACCACTGCTAAGCTCCATAAGCTGTCAGAGATTCCCCTAAGAGGAAACAACAAAGACACGTAAGACGACGATGGTGTGTTGAAAGCGATATTTAAATGAGCTGTGTGTATCAGAAGGAGGCTGGGGTTGAGTGTATCAGTTTTTCGATTCGCATTTGTGTATTTAAAATGTGTCCTGAGGTCAGTGCAGGTCGAGCGTGGGTGCAATCACGTTCCTGAGAGCAAAAACACGACTTTTATTCCACGCCAGGAGAGCTCACTTATCCAACCCACATAGTATATGATAATGTAGGTACACTCACAGACAAGCACACACACAGACACACACGAATACACACAATAGTGCAACGACATCCATTTGCAGATGCTTCCTGAGCACCAAAGCATCAAAAGAATCAAAAGAATTTAGTGCATAAGAGTTGCAGAGAGTGGAGTGTGTGTGTGTGTGTGTGTGTGTGTGAAAGCAAGAGCAAGAGAGATAGAAATGATCCCAGCCTAACAAATCTAAATTGCATTAAGCATCTCTTTCTATATGCATGAGTGGGAGTGTGTCAGGAGACCAAATGTGTATGTGTGTGTGTGTGTGTGTGTGTGAGAGAGAGAGGGAGAGAGAGATATCATGTGTTTGCGGGTGAAATCATTTCAGACAGTCGGAGAAAGTAAGGCTCATCTTCGTACACTGCGCTGCGTGATCGGGGCAGATCAAACTTCATCACATCACACGACGAACTCGGCTTTTCCCCTAAGCTTAATTTAAAACGCTCAAATCCGGTCTCAAAGGCGGCGATGCCATCTCTCTCTGTCATCCTCAATCTCTCCTTGCTCTCCTTCTCAATCCACACACACATACACACACGCTCTCTCCCTCTCTCGCTCTCTCTCTCTCACACACACACACATACACACACAGTCTCATGAGCTGCTACATTCTTACTCTCGAAGAGCATTTCCAGAGATTTTGTAAAGAAGATCTCAGTGCTTTACTGATATTACAGCAAACCTTTCTCCATAAAAACATTATTTGCTCCTGCATTAATGCTATATTTGTGTTTTACTATTGTATACAAGCTACATTAGCCTTGTAGCCCAAGTAAAAAATGAAATAAACAAAATTGAAACAATAAACATAATAATAAGCGCTAGCTGATCGACTCTACTTCACTGTTTGCTTAACAATTGCTTTAAATCGGGAAATCGTTCTGTTTCAAATCTTCTTGTTCCGATAACAGCATTCCATCAGTGCAGCACTTAGGATTTAAGTAACAAATAATACACTCATGTTGTCATGCTGATATAGGAAAATAATCAACTGCACGATTACAGTTACCACCCTCTTTTTATTTTCCTATAACAGCACGTCATGAAGCGTTTTATTCCGCAGTTTACCAGCGATTACAATTTTTATGAATTAAAGAATGACGTTATACTTTTCATCCATTTTTAGCTACATTTATCTAGAAACTAGTTAGTTTCTGTTCTCAGTGACATTATAGCAGCTATAAACAGTCGTTCCCTCACCAGCCTCTCTTATTTTCTTTCACTTGAAGTTAATAAGACAAAAAGAATCGCAGCTTGTTGTTACTGAGACACTGCAAAATGTAAAATCCACTGTTCTGAAGATGGCAGATGCTGAAGGTGGAGCTGACACTGGAGGATCCTTCCATAAGCGTTAAATAAACATCTCCTGACAGAAAACTTCACTGTATCAACGATTACACAGAAATTCTGTTCTTGGAGCATCTTTGTCTTTGGACATTTCTGAAATTTCCTGAAAAAAAAAGTGTGAATAAGGGAAACGTATCTTCTCAAAAATCATATTGTCATGTGATGTCCATAATTCCAAGATGGCAGAAGTTACTGCAAAGTTTTTTTTTCAGATTAAGTATTTTAATTTCATGTATGACTGAACCTCAGCTTCTTTCACGTCACATTTTGGAAGGGGAACTTTTGGGAAATGGACTAAGGAGTTAATATGGCAAGTTTGCCCATGTCACTTTGGACTCTTAAGCCTTTCCATTTACTATTACACTTAAGTTTTTTTTTGTTTTTGTTTTTTTTTTTTTTTGCACTTTGAAAAAGAAATCAGTAACTAAGTCTGGCTTTACACTACAGCATGATTTTGCTGTTGTAATTGAATTATTTGGTCGTGACTTGACATGGACGGTCTTAGAATGCATCGGCAGTCGCAAAAAACAAAGGCATTCGACAGCAAAATTCTGGCAGAGTTGAATTTTTTTTAATAGGAGTGTTGCTATGATGCTTGTCTATAACCCACCAGGAAGAGGACAGCAAACTCACTGGACAGCCGCAAATACAGTAGTGGCGATTGTGAAATGTGAACGGAACACTGTAATGGACAGTATAAATATCATTAACCCAAGTTCATGTCGGAGAATGTTTTCTAAAAGATCTGATTTATGGATCACACTGATTGTTGACACATAGTAAACTTCTTTAATCGCGGGTCTATCGTTAGCGGATATCATCATATAATCTGACATAGAGAACACACATCATCACACTGTCTTTGAGAATTTGACCAAGATTTTACCGAGATATCATACAGTGTAATGATTAATTAATTATAAAAGACAGTTATTATTATAAAAGACTGTGTATCAGATGAGTTTTGGGTATCAGCTGATAGTCAGAGCTTTATTTCGATTCCATATCAGAAAATGGAAAAGGAAACGAAAGTGGGACTGGGGCATCCCTATTCATCACTGTTGTTTCCTTAATTAAAACGGAAGAGCTGAAGGAAATTGAAAAATGATTGCCTTGTGTAAATACTGCAAAATCCATTTGTTTGCCTAATTTCCCTCCCGAATGTAACTAATGTAAAATCGCCAGGGGAGGCCGCACTCACTCTGATTCCTTTAATTACAGTTGTTGTTCGAGTTTTGATGATCTGACGCTAATTGGTAAGAGTGCAGTAATCATGTTTGCATGGTGAGCGGCAGGAGGACGACGCAGCGTAAAGGAGCCGTGCTGGTTTTAAATAAACTTCTAAAAAAAAAAGTCTATAAAAGACAAATGGGCAAAGAAGCACACGGAAAAAAGACAGCAAGATTAACACAAGTGTCAATGAATATTAACAAGCTGTTTAGTGCAATCATTCATGGATTCAATTATTTGTCTGATGATGACATGTATGTGTGTGTGTGTGTATGTATGTGTGTATCTCTGGTTAATATAAAATTTAATTATGTATGTACATGCACTGACAATAAGTGATACTTGCTTAGAGCTATCCTGGCATCGGTGCCACGGCATGGCACGATAAATTTCTGCCCAGTTGCCCACAATCAATGCCAAGCAGCGCACGGTCATGGCAGCCGAGGGCAGCGTGGAACGACGCCAAGCCGAGCTGCGAAAGCCGAGTGTGTTTGCCCAGTGCCTGCTGCTCTGCCAAGGTCAAATGTTCTTGGCAGCCTTTTTTGGGCTCGTGGTCTCTGGTGTAACACGGGCAGAGGAAAATCAGACACTCTGGGAGAAAACGGGATATCAGAGGTTGGTTCAAATAGCAGCTGAAAGTCAAATCAGAATTGACAAGCATTATTTACAATGTCAGAGGAAATCAGATCAGCATAAATAGCATAAATATGATTGGTTGAAATTAGACAGCACAATCAACCTTGATAGATCTTTTTTATTCGCTTGAAACAGCACTGCTGAATGCTCAATTCTGATCGGCCGATGTGTAGCTGTTGATATTAGGGGTGTAACAATCCGACGACTTGGACTGATGCATCAATCATAAATCAATTATTATCAATCGAATATTATCAGAAAAGAGCAGACTGGTATGTAAAAAGTAATTTATTAAGTTGTGTCAATAATTTAATAAGGCTAGCAAGTTGATTTACCCGTAATTCCTCTACTTTTAAAATATTCCTTCTCTACGTCATCAACATTCACAAATTAACGGTAGGCCTACTCCAGATTCTGAACAACATTTGTTACATGTTGATCGGAGGACAGTAAATCGAATCGTATCGTATCATATCGTACCGAATTCAGTGGTATCGTCAAATACCGAATCACTGCCTTATGAATCGAAATCGTATCGTAACGTCTTAAAGCATGAGGTTCGCACACAGTAGATACTGTGAAGTTTTCTGTTTGGAAATGTTTATTTAACATTTAAAGAACGAGTCTCAGTGTCAGAGCTTTAGGTTTAAGTTTTCAGACATGGGAAAGTCTTCAGGATCGGTGAGATTACGCTTTTCGATTTCTCGGTAAAAAAAGTGGGATCAGGAACTAACTTGTATCATGGACATTCCACAACATTAAATGTAACTATAAATGTATAAAAAGTATGACATTTTGTTGTTGAATTAATAAAAATGGTAAGTTTTGACAAATTCCTGTGGTATGAGAGGAATAAAACAGTCCAGGACATGCTGTTATAGGAAACTAATCAACTTCGGGGTGGTAGCAGTAACTCTGCTTCATCACACCACCTTCATTATTTTTCTTGAATAACTGTTTTATTCCTTACAAATATAAAGATGTTTATAATAAAAGAAACACTCCATCAATTATCTGTTGCTATGGTTACACTGTATCGAGCACAGCGAGTTCATACAATTATTATAAAATTCAAGGGTTAGAAAACAATATGACGCTCTCAAACATTTAGAGAACGTATTCGGTTAATCTTAGCACCGTTTTATTAAAAGTGCAGCGCTGAGGCCAGTTTTGCTTTCTAGCATCCTTTTGAGTCTATCTATGTCGGCCATTTTCCTAAATTAATTAACATATTGCATTTTAATTAAAATGTCCGCAAGCACTGGAAGTCAGATTTAAATTCAGGACAAACGCTAACTATCGAACACAGACTTTAGAGTTTATTAGCTTAACACAGGCATCTTGCTCTGCGCTCGACCTCTTCCACCTCAAAAAACGGCTCATCATTATTTAATCACTAGAAAAGAAAAAAAAATTCTGGCCGTCTGCCAGCGCTTTTAGCTGGCCGGGGTGGAATATGATTGACCGGGCCGTGATTGCCTGTTGCTTTGTCTGATTATTTGCTTGAGGTATTATCTCTGTGATCGCTCTAAACCGACACGCTTAATATTATAGAGCCTTCATCTCCGAGAGCGCCTGCTCTTGAGTTGACATGAAAGGAAATAGCAAATTAGCTCCGCTGCTTAAGCTAGCGGACGTCTCCTCCTTTTGTGGGGATTTTGTTTCATGTTGTGGAGGAAAGAGTCGACGTTTCCAGCTGAGTTTTGGAAATGACAGACGACAGCCTGTTATCTGCAGCCAAACCCCCCACCAAACTCCATCATTAGTAACAAGCAGAAGAGACGAGAATCACAAACATGGTGCGTTGATTTAGAAAAGCATGGCTTCCACATGTTAGCATGAACCTTACTGAGTAATTTATGTCAGTTTGATGAGAAAGAAGACGTTTGCTGATTATTTAATCCTTGGATTCTATGTTCTGTGTGAGTTCAGGTTTCTTATTTCTAAAACTTCCTCACTCTCGATGATCAATTCTTTATGGACTGTTAAGGGCCAGAAATACTTCAGCTAAGTCTTGTTTTATGGACTCATCTACCTCAGAGATGCTAATACAACACACACACACACACACACTTATATCCAAGATGTTCATTCTACGGTGCTGCTGAATTCTGGATTCTGATTGGTCAGAAGGTGTTGATTAATTTTCTATAACAGCAGCTCTGACAGTAGTGCAGCTGCATATCCCAGGTTTATATTAATGCACTTGTTCTAATACGTTACCGTTTCTATAGCAACAGCTCATTCACAGGGCTTTGATATGGTGATAGGGTATATATGTTTGTAAGGAGATGTTTATTTCATTTTTATGGAAGGAGTCTCCGGTGTCAGAGGTAAAGCTGTAACTTTAAGTTTTCCGACGTTTTCACGACAGAGCGGTTTATGTCCCGGTTTCTCAGTAAGTTCAGGTTTCAGGTTTATGCGTGTCATGCGATGATGTTTTTAATAAACCTCATCTTCGAAACGGTTATCTGGAAAGGCATGCTCGGCAGATGTGTGTTGACGTTTGTGGTGTGTGGAGATGGATGAGGGTCCTCGGTGTGTATGTGACAGAGGTGAGAGAGTTATTAGAGCGTAGCGGCCCTGTCAGCCACGTTAGATCACACACACACCTGAGATTGGGTGCCAGGGGCCACCTGGGGAACAGGTGCAGCTTGATGCTCATCTCTCACCTGAGCAAGCACGTCTCGTGGGTGTGTGTAAGTGTATGTGTGCTCACAAGTTGCTGTTTTATTCTAATTCTTCCGTCACGGTCTTACATACACATGTAATATGATGTATTAACTATGTAAACTTTTGATTATGACATGGAATTGAGAAGTAATTTGCCTTAGCCTTTGTACTGGATATTTGTTGTGAGCATGTTCTGCTAACTTTGCGAATATGTGTGACATGACACATGACAGTGTGTGTGATCAGAACCAATTGAGAGACGAAAGCCAAAACGAAGGCTTTTTTAAAGCACCCTGCTAATGACCCTCTTGTTGTGAGGATGTAGGCGCTCATTACGCTGAGGGCTGCGCGTAATGGCCCGGCATCTCTCATCAGGTCATGCTAACGTCTCGAGAGCCTCTCAGTCGAAGCTCTCTTCCTCAGTCCAAGGGGAACAGCGGGCCTCTCCAGCCCTAAAGACGAGAGAAAGATTAAGGGGAAACCACATCTGTACACAATGACAGAGGTAATTGGCCCTTAGGATGTGTGTGTGTGTGTGTGAGTGTGAGAGAGAGAGAGAGAGAGAGAGAGAGAAAGACGGACAAGAGGGAATAAAAGAAATGAAGTGAAGAACATTGACTAATTGTGTGTGCGAGGATCTCATCAACCTTAAAAGCTCTTTGCTAATCCAGAATTAGCGAATCGCTACTAAGCCATTTAGCTCTAATTTAGGTTTAGGTGAATTTGTTAAGATAAAGTCTGGCTGGCGGTTGCATTGCAATGCCAGAGGTGGAGTATTGATGTGCCATGTTGGTCTGGATGGTGTTTAACGGAATGACATCAGATGACAGGGTAACAGGAATGAAGACTGTGTTTATCAAACTGACAGATGAGTCTGGAAAGCTCACTGATTCATTCTGGATACGAGCTCGCCTTCGTTTGCTCTTCTTATTCACACAGTCTGTCACTTTGTCTCTATCTGCAAGCCTGTGTTTACCTCTGAAGTCATATAACGATGAAAAAAAGGTCCAAAGATCGCTTGTGCAAACACAAACTGAGTCCGGACTGAGAGAGAAAAGTCAAATGGATTATATAACAGCTGTTATGTTAATAATACCAAAGACTTTTTTTTGTTCAAACCATGACATTCAAAATCTAAAGCTAGCAAAAGTTAAAGACATGATTGAAGATCCTGACCAGAAGAGTCTTCTCAGTGTTTTTTCACCTCAGGTCCTGTTTAGATTTGGTGTTAGGGACTTCAGGCAGTGACAGCTGTAGGAACTGCTGCATAGAACTAAATCTATGATCGTGACGTAACCATGGAAACCAAAGTCACTAAGCAACAACAGATTGTCTGACAGTCTTTCAACTTTTGGGTGTTTGTGTGATTAAATGGGTGCTTGTAAAACATCAGAAAGTTGACTTCCTGTAATCGCTTTGTGTCTCTGGTGTCATTTATGTTTTACGAGTCTGACACATCTTCGGAAAAATAAGCTAAATTATAAGTGTCTTTGATCAAATTGCTCTGAATATATTGAAGGAATAGTGTCGTAATCTAGTGGAAATATAAGTCTAATTCAACACAGAATAAAAACGTGAAATTAAGTCGCCTAAACTGCACATTTTGGTGATTATGTCAAACTAAAATTCATCTTCACTCATGTGCAGTACAACTCAGTTTTACTTCCGTAGCTTGTCCTGGCCACAGTTGTTACGTAACATCCCAAGTAACATCTGGAGTACGTGATCAGATCACAAGTGTATCGCATTTCCTCAGTAGCAGGGTGGCCAAAACTGATTTTACTTCAAAACCAGATGCAAAGCTAGCCAAAACCAAACAAAACTCAACATTTTATATTTAAATGCCGTTAGCTGTGCTGTTTCCTAAATAACCTCAGGAGCTGAGCTTGGTCAGTAAAACTATACTCATACTATCATCTAGGTATGTGGCATTTTGTGCAGCTTTTGCTCATCTAATCACATTTCACATGAAAAAAAGAAGGAAGTATAAACCGGAATAAATTGTGAGATGGATACAGGGTTGCCAGGTCATGGTTTTTAATGCCAAATTGGGCTCGATTTGGAATACGGTTATGCGTGGAAAAATAAGTCTGCAGGTTTTTGCCTTTATTTAAAACTAGTCCATGGCCACCAAGATCTTGCTTTAAAGCAAATAATCAGAATTAAATTGAATCAATTCCCATAAATATAGGCTCTCGGAATGTGTAAGTGCAGAAAATGTATTTATGATGTACTGAAGCATTTCTGAAGCATTTCTGTTGTAAGATGGGTTGCAAAGTTTGGGAGAGGGGAAAGGAGATTATGGAGTGTATAATGTCCGTTCCAGGGGATGACAAAAAAGGTATATTGCGGATATTGCAAATCAGAAATGCGTGCACACCACGGTCAACATGGAAAGAGTGAGAAAAAGAAAAAAAAATGCATATATGTTTTCCAATGCCTGATTTTTTTGGGATCGTTTCAATTCTTTTGGAGATGTAATTGGGTTGGAAACTTGGTGAGACCTGGCAACCCCGGTTGAATATGTTTTTCTGTAACCTGTAACCTGTAAATAAGTAACCTGTATGTGTATGATTTTATACATTGTGCTGCTTCCACACGATTGGCTGATTGGATAATTGCATGAATGACCAGACGTACAGGTGTGGTAGGTGAGTGGAGATAAAACAGACAGGGAAACATATTCTTAAAAGTCTTTTATTCACTGCTCACACATTTGTTCACATTCAATTACGATTTCTGTGTTCACACCTGCACACACACACAAAAAAAATAATACTACAAATCATTGTGTGAAATGGACCAAATACTACATCACTGGGTCTGACTTCCGGTGTCCAGAAATCCGATTTATTTATTTATTTATTTATTTTTGAGGAGCATAGATTTTTTTTCACAAAATTGATTTTAAATCAGAGAATTTAGATACATTTTAGCTTAGAAATAAGGTTGTCTGTGAACATTTCCCTATTTAAAATGGGTTTACATGGTTTGCACACAGCAAACATAGACATGCATGGCTTTCTTAGAATGGAGTCCTGACTAATTCAAAAGTCTGTCTTTATATTCCTAAAACATAGCTGATATGAATGCATGTTTTGATATTAGTAGAGACAAGTATTGTAACTTTTCTTAAATAAACACATGCACAAGCTCTAACTCATACAACACTGTGTCAGGAAGAAAGATACTGGACAGGAACATTTTATTTCCCCAAGGTACAAACTCGTAAAGATGGTATCTAAGGTCTAATGATGTACTTTGTTAATGTTCTGCTATAATGATGTTCCTCTAAATAAAGGGCCAAAGACATACCCTTGATGATATGACACCAGTGCAAAGACTTTGCATCTTAGAACTCCAGAGACGTACTTTTTTTTTTTTTTTGGACAGTACATGGTGAGGACTGATGCCAATGTTAGCCGTAGTTCTCGCCCCCATTAGACCACAGTTCCCACCCCAAAAGTCCAATGTTACCAAATTAGAACACATTTCCCACACCATAAAAGGCAATGTTACCAATTAGAAAACATTTCCCGCCCCCTAAAAGGCAATGTTACCAATTAGACCAAATTTCCCACCCCCTAAAATGCAATGATTCAACATATTTAAATAATAATCTGCACCCAAACAGATTGAATATAAAGTAAAATTAAAAAATATACACACACACACACACATATATGTATGTACACATAAAATATATATATATATATTTTTTATATATATATATATATATTTTTTTTACCAGTTAATGTGTATGTGTACATCACATTATAACTAAAAAACAAAAAAACAACAACAAAAAAATTTTTTTTGATCTTTTCCTGGCTTTGCGTCATGATTTGCATGTTGTTGTTTGACATCTAATCAATGTTACAATTATTTATACCACAGTGCTGCTGAGATCTCAAATATGATTGGTCAGAAGGTTTTGATTAATTTTTCTATAACAGCAGCTGCAAAACACAGGAATGCGTAAGTGATAACAGGAACTAGCGTGTTTTAAACAGATAAAACAACACAGATAAACAGATAAAACACACTTTATGATGTGCTGTTATTGGAAAATAATAAACTTCAGGGTGATAACAGTAACTCTACTTCTTGTCAGCACATGCAGTAACAACAGCCTTGTGTTTTATTCTGTACTTAATGTTCATTTATGCATTTCATTGTGGTATCAAGACTGATCATTGCTGTTAGTTGTGAATACTCGAGCCTGTTGTTAGTCTGTAGATTTCAGAATGATCCCATGAGCCAGAACACGATACCACAGCACAAGTGGATGGCTGGAAAGGTCACTAGGACGTAAAACACTCTTGATACATGTGTAAGTAAGTCACCTCCATTTAACCATGCTATATATGTGCATCAAAAATGAACAGATTTAGATTTTTCCATCATTAAAAATTTATACCTAAAAAATCTTACATACAAACAGGTTTATTCTTGGAAATTCTGATTGCATGAGTAATCCAGGCGGAAACAGGCGAGTCGCTTTTCCTGCATGCAATTTATCCATTTATATTTCTGAGTAATAGAAGAGGCATCTGCTTCAATCTGAGTTTGATTTATATTCATCATGTGTTCAAAAAAAAAATCATCCCCGAATAACAAATGAAAGGAAAGTAATTTTACTGATCCTCTGACGACAGGGTGGAGGAAATTCAAAACAAGGTTGGCATAGCAAAGGGAAAGACAAGAAAATGAGGAAGAAGAGAGTGAGAAAAGAGTGAGGGAAGAAAGAGGAGTAAAGTGGAGGAGTGGGTTTGATGCAGCAAATGGTGGCTCAGTGTGTATGATTTATTGTCTTGGAGATAATTCGGAAACGCTCTCTAACACACTCAAGGCCACTCGAGCTTGGTATCCTGACAGTCACTCTTCCCTTACACACACACACACACACACACACACACACACACACACACACACACAGGTGGTGGTGATGAGGTCCAAGCTTGATTACTGTCTAATTTACAGCAAGACCGCTGTCAGCTCCTGCAAGATGAACATACCGACATAAAATATGGCTGCCCATCTCTCTCTCACTCTGTATCTCTCTCTGTCTCTCTCTCTGTCTGTCTGCCCATCTCTCTCTCACTCTGTATCTCTCTCTGTCTCTCTCTCTGTCTGTCTGCCCATCTCTCTCTCACTCTGTATCTCTCTCTGTCTCTCTCTCTGTCTGCCTGCCCATCTCTCTCTCACTCTGTATCTCTCTCTGTCTCTCTCTCTGTCTGTCTGCCCATCTCTCTCTCACTCTGTATCTCTCTCTCTGTCTGTCTCTCTCTAATTCCCCCTTTCTCTCTCTTTCTCTGTCTACTCTGTACTCTGTTTTTTCATCCATCTCTTTCTCTCAATCTGTCTTTCTATCTGTCTCTGTCTTGGTCTCTTGCTTTATCTCTCACTCTCAGTCTCTCTTTCTCTTTGTCTGTGATTTTATTTATGTTGTGGTGTGATGGTAGCTAACTAACAGTGATGGTTCTATCTAGCACCATCTAGTGGAACCTAAAGGTTCCAAGTAAAATCCCTCTGGGAAGCTAGAACCCCTAAGCCCTTCGAAGAACCCTTGAGAACCCCTTTTTTTTCTATGAGTATATTCTGATGCCAAGAGTGTTGTGCTACTGTAGTGTCTGTCAGTCTCAGTGAAGGAGGTGTGGCATTTATGTCCCTCAGTGTCAGTGAAGGAGGCATGGCCTCTATATCTGTCAGTCTCAGTGAACGGGTGTGGCCTCTGTCTGTTATTTGCAGTCATGTAGACATAGTCTGTGTGTCTGTCAGTTGCACTGAAGGGGCGTGACCTCTGTCTGTTATTTGCAGTCAAGGAGACATGGCCTGTGTGTCTGTCGGTTGCACTGAAGGGGCGTGACCCCTGTGTGTTTCAGTCTCAGTGAAGGTGACATGGCCTCCTATTTAAATGAAGAAAGTGTGGCCTCTTTCCCTTAGTGTCAGTGAAGGAGGTGTGGCCTCTGTCTGTCAGTCCTAGTGAAGATGTGTTGTCGGTGTGTTAGTCTGAGTGAAGGAAGCGTAGTTTTTGTCCCTCAATCTCAGTGAAGGAGGTGTGTCCTCTGTCTGTTAGTCGTAGTGAAAGGGCATGGCTGTTAATCACAGTCACAGAGGCGTGGCTTGTGTGTCTGTCACTCAGAGTGAAGGAGTTGTGGCCTTTGTGTCTGTCAGTCCCATTTATGGGGTATGGCCTCTGTGTGTATCAGTCTGAGTAAAGGAGGTGTGGCCTTTATGCATCAGTTTAACGAAGGAAGCATGGCCTCTGTGCATCAGTCTCAGTGAAAGAGGCATGACATTTGTTTCAGTTTCAGTGAAGGGGCGTGGCTAATAGCAGTCAAGGAGGCATGGCTTGTGTGTCTGTCACTCTGAATGAAGGAAGTGTGTCCTCAGTGTCTGTCAGTCACTGGTAAGGGGGTGTTGCCTTTGAATCTGACACTCAGAGTCAAAAGGGCGTGGCTTCTCTCCCTCAGTTTCAATGAATTAGGCATGTCTTCCGCATATATCTAAAAGCTGTATAACATGTAACAGTTTGCTCAACACTGAGTGGCATTAAAACATCTCTAAATTGTATCTGCTGTAAGTGTATGTTTTATACATCAGCTCACGTATTAAGATTAGGCTTCACATTTCAGAAGGAGAAAAAACTTTTCAATCACAGCAACTAATTGAAGCTTTTCTAGTGAGGTGCTTAACAGTCATGCCATTAAATCTACAGCGAGCACGGTGCGATTAAAATGTTTGATTTTGCCATTGCATATTTTTCTGTGTGATTACACAGCGTATTCATCCATGTTTATCTCGAGAGCATCGAGAGGGTAGCGCACATTGATTTATTTTGGAATAGCAATTTTATTTCTCACGTCTCTCAGGGCATGAGACACACACTGAAGACAGAAAGCAGCAGCGCTCCGAATCAGGCTGTGTTCCCATAAAGCTCCCTGAAATGCTTTCTATTCGCTCGTATTGATCTGCGCAGTTCGGAGCTCTTCCCGCAGACAGCGTTCAGCCCATTAGAATTGATGAAAGCAAGATCACACACTCTTTCAAACTCACACACAATGAGGCACACACACACACACACACACACACACACACACATACACAATATTGGATTAGATTTAGGCATATTTATCGGTTATATTTCTGGGCCTCACATTTGCCCCCACACACACAAGATGGACAAAATGGTATGTTGAATTGCATTTCAGTGCCATCGAGGTCTTCGCTTTGATCGTTGCTCCTACAGATGGCTCTGAGTGTGTCATTGACACCCGCCGATGTTCTCAGCATAACTCAATCAGTCGCACCTCTCCGTCTGCGCTCCCCGAAAATCCGATCTCATTACCCAGATCCCACCGTCATGCTGAAATCGTATAGCGCTTGGTGCTACGCTAACCACATTCCGGGACACTTTTAGCCCCGCAATAGAAGCTGCTTAATGTCATTGCTAGGAAGGAGGTGAAGAAAAGTGAAAAGTTAGAGCTCTTTTTTTTGCATTTTCCAAGAAGAAGACCAAGAGAGACAAGGAAGAGGTCGCTCAGCCTTGACTTTGTGAACATGCCGACCTTGATCATTGCAGCTTTTCCTCCGAGCTGAGATGTTAGTAATGCAGCGTCACGCTTCATAAGGCCAAGCAGAGAACTAGGCCACAGAGACAGGAGTGAAAGAAAAAAGATATATATAAATATATAAATATATATAACATTCCCTTGTTTCAACCTTTCAAGGTGACTCACAGCACTACAGATCAGATTTGTCTTTAAAGTGTGTGCGTGTGTGTGTCTGCCACTTTCTTTTATTTCATCTAACATCTCTGTATTTCTCTTAACTACACACATCATGAACACACATCTGTTGTGGATTTTATGAATTTGTAAACTTTTTTCTGATAACTGAACTGATTTGCTACAGTGAGCAGAATGAAATTAGAATTTCCAGGACAAAAGTTAAAATTCTTTAAAGACGGAATTAAAAAATATATATATATATATATATATATCTGCCGGACAAACAAGTCCGATCCATGGAGGCCTCACCTCACAACTTAAAGGACTCAAAGGATCTGCTGCTAATATCTTGGTGCCAGAAACCACAGATACCTTCAGAGGTCTTGTGGAGTCCATGACTCGACGGCTCAGAGGTGTTTTGGAGGCACAAGGGGGACCTACGCAATATTAGGTCCCCCTAATCTTATTATATTGAATAACATTGATTATCTTGTTACAATGTCAAAGGGTGGGATATATAGGCAGCAAGTGAACAGTCAGTTCTTGAAATTAATGTGTTGGAAGCAGGAAAATTGGGCAAGCGTAAAGATCTGAGCGACTTTGACAAGGGCCAAATTGTGATGTCTAGACGACTGGGTCAGAGTGTCTCCAAAACGGCAGGTCTTGTGGGGTGTTCCTGGTATGCAGTGGATAGTACCTACCAAAAGTGGTCCAAGGAAGGACAACCGGTGAACCGGCGACAGGGTCATGGGAGTCCAAGGCTCACTGATGTGCGTGGGGAGCGAAGGCTAGCCCGTCTGGTCCAATCCCACAGAAGAGCTACTGTAGAACAAATTGCTGAAAAAGTTAATGCTGGCTCTGATAGAAAGGTGTCAGAACACACAGTGCATTGCAGTTGCGTATGGGGCTGTGAGACACAGACCGGTCAGAGTGTCCATACTGACCCTGTCCACCACCAAAAGTGCCTACAATGGGCACGTGAGCATCGGAACTGGACCAGGGAGCAATGGAAGAAGGTGGCCTGGTCTGATCAATCACATTTTCTTTTATATCATGTCGATGGCCGGGTGCGTGTGCATCGCTTACCTGGGGAAGAGATGGCACCAGCATGCACTATGGGAAGAAGGCAATCGGCAGAGGCAGTGTGATGCTCTGGGCAATGTTCTGCTGGGAAACCTTGGGTCCTGGCATTCATGTGGATGTCACTTTGACACGTACCACGTACCTAAACATTGTTTCAGACCAAGTACATCCCTTCATGGCAACGGTATTCCCTAATGGCAGTGGCCTCTTTCAGCAGGATAATGCGCCCTGCCACACTGCAAAAATTGCTCAGGAATGGTTTGAGGAACATGACAAGGAGTTCAAGGTGTTGACTTGGCCTCCAAATTCCCAAATTCCCCAGATCTCAATCTGATCAAGCATCTGGGGGAGGTGCTGGACAAAAAAGTCAGATCCATGGAGGCCTCACCTCGTAACTTACAGGACTTAAAGGATGCTGCTGCTCTCCTGCTAGCTGTTTTGGCGGTACAAGGGGGACCTACACAATATATACGTATATATATTTGTAAAGTTGTAACGTTATGTACTATGTTGTAAAGTTGTAAGATTTTACATGTGGTAAAGTTTTATAATGTAAGGTTTTATAGTATGTTGTAAAGTTTAAAGATTTTACAGTATTGTAAAGTTTTACAATAAGTTGCAAAGTTGTGAAGTTTTGTAGTATGTTGTAAAGTTTAGTAGTAGGATTTCTTGATAATTGCTCTGCTGTAATTTATTATTAAAGAATTATATTACTTTTTAAAAGATTTTCTTTTTTAAAAGAATGTATTTAAAAGAATTAAAAATAAAGAATATAATAATTTAGCTTCCAATTTTTCAATATTCCATCATCATTTTTCTGATTTTGTATCGTTTTATGTTTTTATCATAACTATGCATGAGAAGGGTTTTTTTTTTTTTTTTTTTTTTTTTTTTTTTTTTTTTTTTTTTTTTTTTTTTTTTTTTTTTTTTTTTTTTTTTTTTTTTTTTTTTTTTTTTTTTTTTTTTTTTTTTTTTCCAGGTAGAACTTTGGCGGCTATTTTTAAATCTCTTCGTATTGACTCACACATCAATACATTTAGACGTTCTCTCAGATTTAACGATTCTCAGAGAGAAATTAACTGTTTTCTGTTGTTCTTTTAATTACTGATGTTATATTTGATGTTAAAGATTCATCCACAAAAAACTAAATGTCACACACTTTTTTTCTTTATTAAAATATTGGTTAGTTTTGGCTTAAAAAATATGTGTAAAAATCTAACCATTGGGTGTGTTTTCAGAATTTTAAAAAAGCTATCATAGGGATAATAATAGGGATCTAAGATAATAAACACCTTTCAGCTACAACTGTCCTTGTCTATAGAGCAAATAATCCTGGAGTCAGAGGCATCTGGTCAGTGCAGTGAAGCAGAAAAGGAGAATGAGAGAGAGAGAGAGAGAAAGTAAACTCATTTGCAAGCTACTACACTTATAATTAAAATGGCAGCTAAAAGCCCTGTTTGTCACACTTTCTCACTGGCATCACTATTTAAATATTCATGAGCACATTTGCATGAACTGGGACAGCGGACGTGAGACGTCAACTCGCATTCCAGAGATGGCTCGTGATGACATTCCATTTAGTACACACACACACACACACACACACACACACACACACACACACATGCACACACACATACTGACATAAATGTTTTTTTTTTCCCTTTCAAGCAACAAATTACTTGTGATTTCAATTTAAACCAGAAAGCTTTCAAGGCCAAAATCTAAACATTGAGAAGAATTTAAACAAAAACATTTTCATAAACTCTAATAATGCCCCATAAAGCTCGAATAATGGGCTAAAAAATAATTTCATGATAAATTATAAAGCCATGCAAGTCTCATTATTCATTATAATGCATTTATAATGACTTTTATAACAAATAATGATGTGAATAATTGATAAAGCAGCTGTAATGTTTATTACCAATTATAAAAACATTATGTAATGAATAACACATGACAAACCATGCTGTTTTACAAAAATAATCTATGCCAGGATGGTGTGATACGACCTGATGCTAAACGAAGGCCATAAACAGCCCAAAGTGGATTATTTTGTGTAACAGCACAGTATTTTTTTGTATTTACAGTATATATTTTACCTTTTTGTATTACACAGGAGTGATTTGTTAACGTTTGCAGTGTTTAATTCATTAATGAATGATTTTTCATGCTTTTTAATAGTTTATAGTTATAGATCGAATAAACTCAACTATTCTTTTCTGTCCATTAGCATGTTTTGTTTATGGTTTGCCATCGCCGCTACCGTATTTGACGCTGTCTTATGAGTTTGGTGTCATCATGTCCATGTCAGGATTGATCTTCTCGTCTCTGTCTATTTCACTTTCTCATGCTTTTATTCTCTGCCTCCATTTCTAAGAACAACATCTCAGCCCCAAATAATGATCCAACAGACACAAATATTTCTAAGTGTGATCACAGAGAGCATCCTACACATGCACACACACACACACACACACATATCCGTGTATGTAAACAGACCAGCCCTGTAACTAGCTGCAGATGTTTGCTAGCAAAGCCATCAGGTCGTCTGTCGGGAGCTGTACGAGCAGACGTGTGTTTCTAAAAGCGTCTGCTCGCGCTCCATTTACCATCAGAATGAAAGTGCCTGTAGCAACAGGGCTGTGATCATCTGAGACACTCGGAGACACTGTAAATATTTAACCCAGAGAGACGAGAGGACGCGGAAGGTGGACAGTAAATAAGGCAAAACAACAACAACCAAAAAAAAAAAAAAGAGGAAGGAAAGGTGTAAAGAGATGCAAACAGCTGTGTGCACATACATAATTAACACAGCTGGTTATACAAGGGACTAGAGGAAAGTGTGTGTGTGTGTGCGTGTGTGTGTGTGTGTGCGTTTCCCAATCTGTAAGTCCCACATCACACGTGTCCACTTAAGCACACATCTGTTGAATTCCTTTCAAATTCCTTTCAAATATGAATTAGACAAAATATTTATATTCACATGTATTTGAATATTAATGAGCCCATAATGATATACAGACAGAGCGAACATTAGTTTTAACAGGATATGTGTTTATATAACATTAGCTATACATTGTACAAATTCACACTTTCTTGAGACGAGATTTATTTTTAATTTTAAAATTATGCTTTACTTTTCCGCTGATATTTAGGTACTTTAATATCTTGTAATCAAACAGGAACCCGTAAATAACACTTTTTTCATGCAACGATACATCGTTATTTAAAAAAAAAAACAAAAAAATGTGCAAATAAAGTCAGAAATGTGACGCACACTGTTATGTGATGCGTTCAGCTATCATGGAGCTGAAAAAGTTTAGGAAATCTTTCAATGATAGGACTTTAAACATTTACATGTGAGGGTTTCTTTTTTGCAGTTGATTGCACAAGTATTATAGCTTGTGTGTGTGATCAGTGAAATTCATTCTGACAGCCATAACACACACACACACACACACATTCTCATCTCAATCTCAGTCCTGTCTCAAACAATCTCAGTATATGTTTAAGGTCAGTGTAACATGGCCTGCATTTTAATCAACTGAGAGCACACACACACACACACACACACACACACACGCACACACACACAGCACTCAGGCGTAATGGGAGGAGATGTAACACTGCATTACTCTCCCAGACTGACACGGATACAAGCTTTTCAAACCTTAACTCCAGCTAAAGATCAGGTTTTGGGCCTGACCGCTTGCGTTACGGCCCAGACGGCTTGATGGAGCTCTCCCTCGCTTTCCCCCTCTCTCTCTTTCTCTCTCTCTCTCTCCCTCTCTCTCTCTCTCCGTCTGGCTCTGATTGGTGGAGATGCCGTCTCTCTGTGGCTGATTAAACCTCGGAGGTGAGCGAGAGCTCGGCAATCAGAGCAAGGTCAGCGTGTGACAGCTCGCCGCTGCGCTCGGCCTTTCTGCTTTACCAACCGCATAATCAATGATGAGAGTCTCGAGTGCAGCTGAATGCTCTTGTCCACAATAACACACCGACAACGAGCTACCATTCACACACGCCTAAATGCATCATGGGTAAATTCACTATTATGTGAGTTTTTATTCAGAAAGCATAAAAGGAATACGTGCGGCCGATCAGGTCTTTTATT
Source organism: Pangasianodon gigas (assembly GCA_022758105.1). Taxonomy (NCBI): domain Eukaryota; kingdom Metazoa; phylum Chordata; class Actinopteri; order Siluriformes; family Pangasiidae; genus Pangasianodon; species Pangasianodon gigas. The sequence continues at coordinate 2,544,279 of CM040460.1, forward strand.
TCTTCAACCACGTATTTTCTATTTTGTTAAGTTCTTTCAGAGATGTAGAGTGGTTAGACTGCAAAAAAAAAAAAAAAATAGGGGAAAATCCAGGCATGTGGAAAAAATGTATGTACAGTAATAAAGTATTTAATGTCATTTTTATTTTATTATCATATCCCCATCTCTATCCTCATTAACTAATTCATGAATATGCAATTTCCAAACGCCTCCATGTCCTTCTGTCATCCCTAACAACTAGCTGGCTAGTGAACTAGCTCGTATTTGTCTCACACTGACACAGACACTTTTTTTTTTTTAGTATTCAAATTGTATTTAATGCAGCCTAAATATATTCATTACTAATAGTTAGGGACGTTAGCATGCAGATTCTTTAGCCACATCCTCATCTTGTTAGAATTTGCTTATCAAACCGTGACAGAAATATGTTCTAGACAGAAATATGGAGAAAACGTCTGGTATATGTTTGAAAGATATATAAACAGATTCAGCCATCTGACAGGAGGTAACTATTTAAACCTGTTACAATTCATGAATTAATTAAACAGTTTTAACATTTGTAATGTGAGGGTTTTTTTTTTTTTTTTTTTTTTTTTTTTACAGAATAATTTTCCTGCCCGTGTCAGTCATCATACATCCTGACCCAAAAAAATCCACTCTGGCAAAAAGGTTTCAGATTGAGAAAACAATCAGAAGCAATAGTATAAGTGCTGTGCTTATTCCTGTGGTATATGTGATTATTCCTGTGGATTACTGAGAGGAATTTTTAATCTGAGTTGCTATACTGAGAGGAATTAAAGCATAAAAACACTTATTCACCTCTTTCCGTTCCTACAGAAAGCTCATTCAGTTTGTCCTCAATCGATTCTGGTTTCCAGCACGGCACGCTTAGTTTGTGTGTATAAAAAACCAGGAGTGGAAAATACACGAGTAATTGCACTTTGCTGGTGGTTTTATTTTGGAAGATTTGTACTTTACTCAAGTACATTTCCAACAGGAACAAGTAGAACCAGGGACGTCTTCGACTGATAACTGATAAGTCTAGTCCTTTCCGACATTTGACCTTTGCTGTGACCTTGACCCCATTTGGACCAGTTCCAAAATCTAAAACGTTCATCTGCTGGTTACAATGATAATTCCATTTCAATCCTACAAACATTCAACCACTCGCTCTTGAGATATCATGCTAAGAAGAATCTCGGAGGGACAGATGATGGACAGAGAGACAGATAGATGGGAAGATGGATCGACAACCCAACCCCCCCCCTCCAAAAAAATAAAAAATAAAAATAAAAATTAACTCCTTACATTTTCATTTTCACTTGTTACACATCTCAAATCACACTTTCTTTTTTTCCTATTTTTTTCTATCTTTTGATGGATTTAGTAATGATTCATACAGAATCATTGACTTTTCCTTCACCTTCCATAACATCGAAATATTGGCCTTTAAAAATTTGCCAACACACCTGAAGGACCTAAACAAACAAACTAATAAATAAACAGACACACAAATAAGTGAATAAATAAATAAAATAAATGTTAATTTTTGATCAGGTAAAACCATTTACATTGAGTATGTTCAGATGTAGACACTTTTTTGCCTGATTTTTGGCTCCGTAATTCTACCTTTAATTCTACTTAAGTATCGTTTCTCTGTTCTTGACAATACCTGCAAAAAAAGAAAAAAAATGGAAAGCAGATTTATTAACAGGTCCTATGGAGAATTTCACCTTTCACATAAGGAAACCAGCACGTTTTAATGCTTGTGACTTAGTGACTAAGCAATTTGGGGTGTATCTACCTAAAAGTGCAAAATACAGTACACAACAGAGTAAATATTAATTTAGCACCTGCAGTGTGATATACTGAAGCCAGAAAAATACCTCGGAAACTAGCGATTGTGTGTGAAAGTGTTGTACAACTGAAGAGCATGTACTAAATTTTGTGCAAGTTCATTTGTGCCAGCTGAAGACAGAATAAAACCACTTACCCAGACTCTTTATTACAACAAAATTTTCATGGCAAAGTTGACTTCATATTAGATATTTATTGCATGTTTGCACAAGTGATGCTAACCGTGTTTAAACAGAGACTGTGAACAGGTTTTCATTCACAGGTACCTTAGAAACACACACACACACACACACGTCTACATCATATTATTTTTGTTGTTGTTATTGTTTTTTTCAGGTTGACTTCCAAAAACAACAGCTCTTAGTCGTATTATTATTATTATTATTATTATTATTATTATTATTACTATTATTTTGCATGTATTTGTATCTGGCTCAGACCTTATTGCAGCTGCTTTCATTTTATTCCTGTGTGTGTGTGTGTGTGTGTGTTCTGTACAGTTTGCTTTACTGCTATTTATTCTTTCTTTATTTCTCTTGTTTAATCTAGTTATATCTATGCTGCTCGTGTGGTTTTGCTCATTGGGAAAATATTGATGTAATAAAAAAAAATGGAAAAAAGAAAAAAAAGAGAGAATTTTCTTTACCGGGAACGGCTTGATTTGATTGCACGATCTGATCCGTCAGTCTGAGATGTATATTAGCTATGCATTACATCGAGTGCTGGTGGTTTATTTACAAATGTGATCAAGACACATGGTGTGTGTGTGTGTGTGTGTGTGTGTGGTCTGGCAGCAGTCACTTCAGTTCAAATGTTAGCTCCTCTGTTGCTCGGAGCTCGGTGGGATTTGTGCTATCTGAGTCGACAGGGCCCTCACACTGCTCTCTCTCTCTCTCTCTCTCTCTCTCTCTCTCTCTCTCTTTCGTCCTCTATCCTCCTCTCCCTCCACCTCTCCTCCTCCTCTTCCTCTCTTTCCTCTCTCGCACTTCTCCTCTCCAAATCAGGCCTGACGTTCCGGGTGCCTCCTGGGGCCTCCGCCAGGCTCTGCTCATTTGGCCACTTGTCTTTATTTGTCTGACTCCAGGGGAACGTTTATACCTCCACTCACTCATTCGTACCTTTACCTACCTCTCCCTCCTTCCCACTCTCTCTCCGCTCTCCTTGTCTGAAGATGGAGCGGGGAGATGTAGGGCCTCTGAGGGTTTCCAGCTTGATGCAGCTCCGCTATTGTGTTTGACTTCTTCTGATGGCTATTTTCTTTTGTTTTTTTTTTTTAATGGAGCAAAAATGAAAGTCTTTTTTTTTTTATAACCTCTGTCATTTCTTACACTGTCTCCTAAACATGTTATTTTAAACCATTACCATTGATCTGCGTAGAATAAGAGACCTTTTAATGTCATTTTAAGGCTTAAGAAACAACCATAATTGTCCTAGGAACATCTATATTCTCATTAAAAAAGAGCCAGATTTATGAATATGCATGATTATGCAAATTAGAAACAGCCCAGTTCTTCCCACTATCTGTATAATCTAGCCAGCTAGTTAACTTCTGGTAAACTAGCTCACATTCATCACATTTGTTACATCAGTCAAACCTCTAACTAGGCTAGATTAGCGCTGATTTTGGGTGGATTAAAGTTTCTTTTTTATCCTCTAATAATTTGCATATCAAACCATGATAAGTTCAGAATGTAGAGTCTATTATGTGACATCAGAAATTGAGCTAATAAGTAGCCCAAGCCCCCAAAACAGATCAAAGATGCATGTTATCAATATTCAGTTGAACCTGTTGAGATGACAACATTTCTGGTTCATTATCTATTGATTTGCATATTCATAGGTTAACGATGTTAAGCTCCATCACCAGTGGCACTCATAGCTCCGTCCCCAAATCAGTATTTTGAATCTGTATTTAAAAAATTCAGTGCAACCTGTGCATAATTATTAAATATGGACTTCGACAGAACAATACTGAGACAAAGATACTGAGGAATTCTCAATTCTTAATAAACTGGCAACTCAGTGTACATGGAACATCTTGGATTGTGCATTAATCATCACCATTTTGTTTTATCTTATTTTATTTAACAGTTACATCCCAACATATTCAATAAGACCTATTATTATTTCAGGATTCTTCCTCCAAGGCTTGCTGGTAACCTTTAGAAAACAGGTCTTACACTGTGATGGATCATCAATGCTTGTCTTTCTCCACTGAGTAAATTCCAGAAAAGTCCATAATATGTAATATTGTCCGCTGTGCTCAAGGTTGTTCTGATTTCAGTGCCATCTGAATAGATAGGAGGGAAAGAGAGCCAAAAAATAATTAATATTTTCATAGAAATGTGGAGTAAGTGAAAAAAAAAATATTTTTAAGAAATGATAAAAATATCAAATAAAAAAAATAGTGGTCGTGTTCATCATTTATCGATGCATTCTGTCCTTCAGGATTTATCATTCATACAATAACTGTGCAGTGTGGCCACATAGAAAGGTGGAATAACAAGGACACGTTTATAAAAAAAAGAGGAGTGCTTAAAAAAAGTTATGTCAAGCAAAATGTGAATTAAAATGAATATTAATTCAAATGAATCCTTAGAATGATGACTGGATTGTCGGTCACTTTTTAGTTGTTTTTGTTAATCCTTTCTCCAGCTTCTTTATTGTTTGTGTGGTTCTTTGTTGTTGTTGTTATTTCTGTCATATTTAACATTTGCCATGGGTAATTATGGTTACGTGCATCGTCGCTGTCTCACCTCAGCCATGGACGGCTGTTGTAATGCCAACTTTCTTTGATGTAAAATAGCCAGTAGTCTCAGAAGTAACACAAATACACATAATAAATAATGACACAAATCAAGAGCTTGCTTAAATAATAAAATGACCAAAATGTAACAAAAATGATGCAGTAAAATGATAAACGGCCACCTTGCATCATTTTAAATAAGAAATAAACCACTTGTGCAGCTATAGGAAAACAATCAACGACTGGGTGTTGTGATAAGTTACTGTTACCAACTTTGAAGCTGATTATTTTCCTTTTCAGCATGTCCTGAATTGTACTATTCCTCTTATACCATGGCAATTTGCCATCATTTACATTTTTATCCATTTATAGTTACATTTAATGTTGTGGAACTTCCGAAAGAAGTTAGTTCCTGTTCTCACTTCTCTCTTTTTTCTCTCGCAGCATGCCATGTTACAGAGAAACCGCAAAGCGTAAACTCCTCTGTCATGAAGATGTCTTAAAAACGCTTAAAATTACAGCTTTACCTCTGACTGTTACAAATCACTGACACTGGAGACTCCTTCCATAAATGTTACATAAACATCTCCTTACAGAAAACGTCACCATATTAAGAATTACACACATTTTTATGTAGTAAGTGTGAATGTGCTGTTGCTATAGAAAAGATAACCTATTAGAACCCGTGCATTAATATAAACCTGTGATTTGCTGCTGCACTACTGTCAGAGATGCTGTTAGAGAAAATTAATCAACTCCTTTTAACCAATCAGGACCCAGAATTCAACAGCGCTGTGGACAGTGTGATTCTGCTAACATTAGGCCTCATGGATCAAGCTGGATAGGAATGGATTTATGTGTAAATCATTCGTATGAGCGTTTACACAAGAAATCATAAAAATCTCTTAAATTCAGAGAAATGTTCGTATCCTACTCATGCTCCTGAGGGTGTGTAAATTTATGTATAAGAAGAAACTAATGTAAACCTTGGCTTTATCGACATCAAATCATATAATCTGCATGGATTACTGCACTTTTATATCTGTTGAGTTTAAATTGTTAGTTTTATTACAGCATTTAGCAGACAGACTTATCCACTTATAGTGACTTATAGAGTCGTGCTAGTTCACTAGATCACCGACTAAGAGCACCATCAAGAACATTTTGAAAAACAGTCATTTTATATTATTGGCATTAGTTAAGGAATATGAAAAATAAAGAAAGTGAGCCAACATAAACCCATAAATCATTCAATTATTGCAAAAGAAATAAATGGCGTAAACAAACACCTCAGCTGACAGTGATGACAACTGCTGACAACTGATTTAGTGCTCACTTATAATTATTATTATTATTATTATTATTAATATGGATTATTAGATCTTTTGATTGGCATAGAAGTGAGTCAAAATAACTTCCGCTTCTGTTTCTCAGGCTTTTACCCTGATCAATCGTTTCGTGCTCCCAGCTGTCTGTACACTTGACCTTTTACGGAGTTTTGTGGGCATCACTACATGCAAACCAGCTGTGCCATACACACACTTGGTAATTTATGGGTGATTGGCATTCATCAACTTACACACACAAGTATGAAAAAAGTCAACATTTCTGAAACTTTTCTAAATCAGGCGGAAATTTTTTAGTTCGGTTTGGTTTACGCAAACACTTACACACAACTTTATTAAAGATTGGTAAATGAAACCCATTCTTGGTAAATTTGTACTCAGAAATTTCTAGAATGTAAAGCTAGTTTGGGTTTCTGATCATACTCTTGGTGGAGATCTTTGTTTTTCTAAAAAGTCAGAATTGGGAAAGTTAGAATCTTTGAGAGCCAGAACACATACGGATTTAAGTATTTAGGGTAATTAGTCAAATTGGAAGGCGATGGATTGCAAATTTTGGATAAGAAAAATTGTAGGCAAATATTCCATCTGTGGTTGGAAGAGTGCTCATCTGTGTGTGCTGAATGACAAGAAAAAAAAAAAAACTTCTCCTTGAATAATCCTGTGTTTTTGGCAAACTATCTAATCCTCAAATGAATCCATCATCACAGCGTTTAACACGAGACAGATACCTTCATGTGAAATCGGAGAGATGAATATCTATGAGAGGTGAAAGTGACATTAATTAAAGTAAAAATTGAGCTGATAAAAATGAAAGTTATTATTATTATTTTTTAATGAAAAACAGGTATTTGATTTGGTGAATTCAAAAGTGATTCAATTAAAACAGATTTGATTAAAAAAAACATGAGCTGTATTCAGCGTTTGTTAGTCATCATTAAAAAAAAAAAAACACTGAATGGAGGCTCTCATAAAAAAAATAAATCTTTTTCAAAAACGTCGGGTCACACTACTTCATCTCCTTAATATCTTAAGAGGAAAACAACAACCAAAAGAAAGAATAGCAAAGTGCCACTTAAGTAGTAGTTTTTGAATATGTAGAATTAAAAAAAATAAAGTTTTATTAGAGCTTATGCTACAATTTCACTTTTCAAAAAGTTGCAATACAGCACCATTGAATTTCAGTATTTGCATTCCTTATACAGTGTGCAGGCTCTGCCCATAGACACACCCATTCTCGCTGTTTCCATAACTTTCTCAATCCATACTTATTAGAAGAAAAGACAAAAACAAAATAACATTTAACCTCTACAAAAATATCAAAAGAAACCCAAACTAACTTTACATTCTAGAAATTTCTGAGTACACATTTACTGAGAATATTAACAGAATCAAGTTTTCCTCTACCACAATGGAGGATTCCGGTAATTTCTCTCCCATAGTTGGAAAAAAAAACAGGAAAAGTGCCCTCTAGGGTGCCCCTACAGTGGAGAAAATGTGATTAAGTGCCCTAAAGGCTGCCCTTACTGTGGATAATGCACAATAACGTGCCCTCTAGGGTGCCCTTCCAGTGGCATATACGTGATGAAGTGCCCTGTATGGTTCAACTACTTGCAAGGAAGCATGATGGAGTACCCTAATGGTAGGAAAAAAAACAATAAAGTGCCCTCTAGGGTGCCCCTACAGTAGATAAAACACAATAAAGTGCCCTCTAGGGTGCCCCTACAGTAGATAAAACACAATAAAGTGCCCTCTAGGGTGCCCCTACCATAGATTAAAGTGATAAAGTGCCTTTATGCTAGATAGAACAAGATAAAATGTTCTCTAGGGTGCCCTTATGGTACATAAAGTGAGAGTACAGTGCCCTTACAGTAGGCAAAATGTGATAATGTTCCATCTAGGGCGCATTTACAGTAGAGAAAACATGATGTAGTGCCCTCTAGAGTGCCCTACAGGCAAGAAAACATGATGAAGTGCCCCCTAAGGATGCACTTCAGGTGAAGTATATATGATGCCATGCCCAATAGGGTTCTGGTATATGCCAGGAAACATGATGATGTGCCCTATTGGATACCCATCCAAATGAGACATAGTGCCCTATAGGCTCCCCTACATGCGAGAAGATGAGATGAAATGCCCTCAAGGGTGCCTCTATAGGAGAAAAAAATGAGTTAATGCCCTCCAGGTTCCCCTGTTTTGTTTTGTTTTTCTTACTGCATGTAGGAGTCATCTTTTTAATCTTTTCACCCTTGCCCTTCAAACAGAGGGGTTTACGCCTTGCTGTGATTTTTGTCTTATTAATTTCAAGAGGGAAAAAAGAGAGGATGGTGAGGGAACGATTGTTTATAGCTGCTATAACGGAAGTGAGAACAGCAACCAATGTGCGTCACGGATGTTCCACTACGTTAACTATAACTGGATAAAAAGTACAGTGGATAGTAACTGTTGTAAATTGCTGTGATATGAGGATTAAAACACTCAGAGACGTGCTGTTAGAAAATAATTGTGCTGGTGACAGTAACTGCTTCATCACACCACCTCATCGTTGATTATTTTCTTTATATCAGCACCACGCTGAGTGTTTTATTTCTTACTTATATGTCTATATTGTAGTTCTGACTACAAACACATTTAAATTTCAGCAGCGGTGAGTGAGGAAAGTCTGTAGGTTTGTACCAGATTTCTTTTTATCTGATGCATCAAAAAAAAGAAGAAAATATTGAAGAAGAAATGTGCATGTAGCAACAGAAAAGACAAAATTAATGTTTCTGAAAGATAAATGAATAAAAACACAACATGCATTATTTTATTGATTAATTTGTTTGTTGTGTATAAGTATCTCCCTCCTGCCTGGTAACGTCTGTGGGTTAAGATGCTCGATGTCTTTCGATAAGCACTTTCTTTCTTTTTCCATAAACAATGCCATTTGTTTCTCTCTGCATCTCAGGACCTCGTATGGATTTGTAATTTTCTCTCAACCATTGATCACAAGTGTACTTTTCCTCTCATCTCCAGAAACATACACACACACACACACACACTCACGTGCATTGCTGATATTTTTATCTTAATTACCTTGGGGAACAGGCGAAGGCGGTTAAAAAATGAAATGAGAAAATAAACAATATCTGAGGAGCGATCGCTTGCGGTGGCGAATTGTAACAGGTCGGAGAAAAACAATCGAAACACGTCCTTCCCTGCATGTGTTTAGCCCGAGGCCTCCTTCACAGCATAACCTCGATGCTTCTATGAATTTTTAAATAAATATAAAACCTCTCCCTGCTTCTTTTCCCTTTTTTTCGGTTGTATAAACCATCATTATGATCTTGGGGACTGATTTTCGTCTTTAATCACGGGCTTGTTTAAAGGACTCGGCTTTGATTACTATCCTGCGGCTGAACATCAGCCTTCTGCGCGATGGTATGTGACCTCGGGGTGAGAGTCAAGGTCGAGGAAAAAGTGGAAAATGAGAAAACGGATCAAAGCACATTTGTAAACGTCACGTCTAATTATGTCTCATAAGCGTACTGAGCTGCGGTAAAAGGCTGGAGGTTAACGCTGAGTCTGGTGACCTTAAAGAGACCGGCAGAGCAGTACGCTCAGTTTTTATCCTGATTAAAACTCATTTTTGTGTGTTTCCCTCGTTAACTTGTTAAACTTCCATGACCCTGTTGTGATCAAAATGACAGACTTCCACAGTGCACTAGCATAAAAGGACCTGAGTAGCCCTGGATATAATCTGATTGAAGAATCTATAAAGAATTTGATTTACTTAGGAATCAGATTGACTTTAGCTAAAATGTTCTCCACTTATTATTATGGGTTAGCACTAAACAGGGTCATGGAGTGCTACTCGACTAAACTAACACTTTCAAATGGTGTAACTCTAGAAGATCTTTATGGCTTGGCGTCCTGTCAGTGGCTAAATGATGCTAAGCGGTGACCTAGCCTGCAATGACTGGACATATTTACATAATTTCATAGAAACTCTAAGTGCTTATACTAAAGAGAAACGAAATATCTTTTGTTTTTGTTGGCACATTCAAGATATAATGTTTTACAATTCCAATGACGATGTCATGGCACTGAAAGCCAACATTAGCTAGCTAAAATATTCGATAAGACATGACCTAGCATTAGCTAGCTAGTTTCTTGATGTAGATTTTAGGTGAGCTACATGGGCTTGTTAAAGCAACATAGGTAAATTAGGTAGGTTAGCTAACTACCAAGCTAAGCCTGTTAAATTCTTAGTTCACATGCCAACTTCACTGATATGATAGTTAGCTACTTTGCTGAGATGAAATGGGCCCTGCAAAGATGGAACTCCTGAGAACAATTATCCGTCCTGTAACCACAAGTGTCAGCCTAGAAAAGAGGTGTCTGATTCGACAGTATGCAGTAAAAACAAATGTGTTTATGAACACTTTTCTGATTCCAATGCAACATTTTAGAAAACAAATCCTGGCTTGTTTGGGTTTCACATGTTCTCCTTGTGTCTGTGTGGGTTTCCTCCAACAATATGGGTTCTCCGGTTTCCCCGCACCTCCCAAAAACATACCAGTAGGTGGATTAGTGATGCTAAATTGACCTTAGGTGTGACTCACTGTAAATAAATAAATAAACAAACTAACTTTTAAAGTTTTCACCATAGACTTTTTTTTTTCCTCAAGGGCTTATATATTTTTTAATATTCAAAAGAAACACTTATCATTAATAGCTCACACACAGGTTTTTCTCCATATGGTCCTGTCGAGTGTTCCAGTCACAATTCCGACTGTCACACAACTCGTCAAACCCATCATTTAGCTCCTCAAATTAAAACACATTAGCTGCATTTCTTTTTTCCATTTAAAAAATGCCATTAAAATTCACCTAACGGGCATTTCCACCCCGTACGGTCCTCCACACGCTCAGACGCCGTTCTGAAGAGCGCTGAGTTAAAAGCTTCAAAAATTATAATAAATAGCCTTCAGCCAGCACAATGCCGACGTCAATCACTCCCTCTGCTCCGGCCAGCTGATGGTTCTTAGAAATTTGCATAACATCTGCTCTATTAGAAACCATGAAGCCTGTCATCTCAGAACCACCCCAATAACCCCCACTCATTCCCCCCACACCCCGAATCCTAATTTTAGCTCGGTTCAGGGTTAACATAATAAATATTCCGCCTCCATACAAATGAGAGATTATTATACATTACCTATACAACACATTTATCTTTTCTGTCAGGTGTGTGAGTTTCGTCATTTAATGATGCTGCACAGAGTCGATTCACTGAGTCTGTTGGGAATTGGGAGTCAACTCCAAAGTTTTGGTCAAGGTGGCAACAATTATCAGTACTCTGGCTGAGTTTTAGTTTGGAAAATGAAGTAAAATATTTAAAAATGCAACAAAATTAAGGAGATTTATTGACTTTTATTGATATCTTTGGGTGGGGATGGGGGTGTGGGGATATATATCAGGATTCAGGCTGCTCATGCATCCAGCTTCTGACAGATTTTCAACTGTTCCAGACTTTTTTTTAAGGATAACATTTATTTGTGCTTTGGTTGATATTCTTTGGGGTGTCAGTAATTGTATACCATTTTGAGAGAAGATATTAATTAAAAATAATATTTCAGTTGTTTGTGTAGAACATTTGAATGATTTTTCTCTTGTTCTCTTGAAGGGTCCAATAATTCTGAAGCTGAGTGCATTGTGTGAAAGGATGGTGCAGATAAAAACAGTACGTATGTTACCAGTATGTACAGATATCAGCAGAGTAAATCTGTGTTTTTCAGGATACAGGCTGTTTTTCAGCCTATCTTTTGTTCTCTGTCTTGTTTTGTCATTAAACCATTTGGAGTGTTTCCATCCTCTCCTGTCTCTGCCCTCGCTCTTGTTACACTGAGTGTTTTTGAGTGTTTTCAGAAAGCCTGGAATATAATAATCAAGCAGTCTTGTGTTCCCATAAATGTCAATAGCTGGATTTTTTGAAGGCATTCATCAAAAATGGCATATTGGTGTAATTGTGCTGCTAGGCGTATGTTATTAGCCCACACTTAGCAGTTTGAGTCCCTTGACAACAGCTTCACAGTGAGCGTTTCTCTGGATTAGTGATGAACATCGGCATGAGAAAACTGCACATAATCCTGTTAGACTCTGTATAGATTAAAGAAAGATTTCGATTAATGTAATTAGAGATGCAGTTTGGCTGTGTATATTCTTTTCTGATATGATATGATGTGTATCTCAATAATGAATCAATATTATAAAATGATACATTTAAAGCAACTGATTCAGTGTTATACAATTTTAGAGGTGATCCAGTTTGAGAGGTAAGGAAGGACACACCTCCTTTTTGGGGGCTGACACATACATATACCACGCCTCCTTTATCAGAGCCGAAGCACAAAAAACCATGCTTCCTTTCCTGAGACTTAGAAGTACAGAGGCCACGCCTCCTTTACAGAGACTGAGGCAGAAATGCCATCAGTCCTTAACTTAGACTGAGGCACACAGGCCACGCCTCCTTTACTAGGACTGACAGACACAGAGGCCACACCTACTTCACCAGAACTGAAGCACAGTGGCCACTCCTCCTTAACCAGAACTGATACAAAGAGGCTACACCTCTTTACCAGAACAGAAGCACAAAGGCCACATCCTTCTTCACTGAGATGGACAGATACAGAATCCCTGCCTTCTTATTTGGAACTGAGGCCACACCTCCTTTTCAGAACAGAAACTCAGAGGCCACACCTTCTTCACCGGAACAGAAGCACAGAGACCAGGTCTTCTTATCGAAACAGAAGCACAAATGCAATGCCTCCTTTAGTATAACAGAAGCACAGAGGCCACACTGCCTTTAATGAAACATAAGCACAGAGGCCACGCCTCCCTCAACTGGGACTGACAGTTACATAGGCCACACCTCCTTCAATGGAACTGAGGGACAGGACTTGCCTCCTTTACCAGGAAACAGAAGCACAGAGACCTCAAACTACACACACACACACACACACACACACATCTTTCTTAGGGCTTACATATGCAAAGGACACATCTACTTCACTGAGACTGTCAGGCACAGAGGCCACACCTCCTTCACTGAGACTGACAGGTGCTGAGGCCACACCTCCTTCACTACAGAGAAGCATATGGGTGGGTTTCAATGTGGCAGATTTTAACATCTGGATTGGTTCCAACAGATATGACCTCCATATTTTACAGCAAATTCATCCAAGCGGCTTTACTGGAAATGAAATCTGTACCAACACACACAAACACATACCTTCAAGACACCCTCACAAACGTGTCTGTGAAAGGAAATGAAATCTAGAGAAAATATGGATGTATAGATCTGCACAGAGATCGATATGGAGCAGAAGCGCCGATCACACGACTCTGCCACTGTGGGACAAACAAAACGAGTAATGAATGAAAACACACATGGAACACATTGGCTCATTACAGCCGAGCTGGAATGGATTGGCGGTGCACAGACAGGTGTTACACCAGGACAACCTGTTCCTATAAACACACACATACACACACACACATGTACACACAAACGTACACTCGCACGGTGTGTTTTCAGACAGCTGGACAGTGTTGTGCCTGGCCTGCCTGCCTGCTAATGGTCTTTAGCTGCCAAATGCCAAGCACACACACTCTCACAGATGCCAACACTTTGTTTCTTCCATTTTTATCTGCTGGCCATCTTGTCCCTGGTTCACTTCCTGTGTTTTCTTGTCTACCTGCTGTCTCTGAATGTTGCTACCTAATCAAGTAGCCTCTTGACGGAGGTAGCACCTAGGAATGAGTCACTTCTTTTAAGGCTAATCTAACAGCTTTCAATGGGGAGAATGTCTTAACATTAATGTTAAAGAATGACTCATGTTTGACAAGAACCTCATCCACTAGTCTGATATGGAAAAGGTACCCTACAGGACTATACTTTTTAAGAGAGAGCAGTTTTTTTTCCATTTAAATGATATCCTCTTCACTTGAAATTATCCCAGAAGCCATATTGCCTGCTATATGTGTGTGTGTTTGCTTCATCTCGACTCTCAAAAGTAACACACACTCTGTTTCTCCCATCGGTTTTTGCTTAATTGAAAGAAACAGTTCACCCAAAATTGCTAGCATGGTGCAAGGAAGACTAATAGCATCTAATTACCATTGGCTCATTTGCATAATGCAAATTATTGACATTTTCTTGTTCCTCTCATTTGCTCTTTTGGCATACACTCTTGTCCAGAGTGGCTCAAAAGATGTGAAGACAGCAGAGGGGATGGTGATACACAGTACACACAGATTCTGCTGTGCCTAAGGAAAAATAAATGCTAAAACGGCATTAAGGAAGATAATGTTATTCAATAACAATAAGCTAGTTTGTATAATGTCCATTATTTTATTACATTATATTTGCATTTATTCATTTGGTAGATGCTTCTATTAAAAATAAGTAGATTGGTTTTGCATATCTTGAAGGCCATAGATGGTAATATGGATGTGTCTTTGGGTACATATATAGAATTATGGAAGATGAGCTGGAGCTGGACCACGAAAGGAGCTGAACAACCACAGCCTGGACATTCCACAATCTCTTTTGGAGTTGGAGACTCAGCAAACCTGTGGAAAAATGTTCTCTGGTCTGATGAGACCAAAATTGAACATTCTGACCTTGGTAGAAACCCAACACTGCCGGCTGCTCACCCTGAGAACACCATCTGTACAGTGAAGCACGGTGGTGGTAGCACCATGTGGAGAGTGAGCCTTGGCCTCTTGCTTGCTTGGTTGGTTGCGGTGAATGCTTATGCATTCACAACCTTCATGTCTTTTATCTGTAAATAATTTTGATATTTATATAAAATAGATATTTATATCTAGATTTTTTTCCGACTAGTTCAATGTTATGGGATAATTTGTGTAGATTCATGACACATACTCCCAGATAAGTGCTTTACTGCTTCCAAGTTTGAGGGGGGTGAATACATATGCAAACTGACCTGGATGTGTGGAGCTACAGGGAGCCAGTGTGGTAAGGATGAAGAAGGGGCTAAGTTGTGCATGTTTTGTTTGATTAAAGGCCAGACGCTTCGGCGGGTTTTTAATCAGTTGCACTCATCCGTTCATGGTTCAGCGAGAGCTCTTGTCCAGAATGTTTTAAAGATATGCATGTGGCAGAAAGTGCATTCGTGTTGAGTAAATAATGATCCTAGGATTAAATATAGACAAGTGCTTTTTCCCAGCTACATCAAGTACCATTAGCCTTAGCAAGAAAACAAAAAATAATTGAGTTAGAAAGCATGGAAACTATGTAAGTGCACTTCATGATATACTGTATATTATATAAATATGTATTCACAAGTGCAGTAAAGCCTATTAAAGTATTCATACTGCATGTGCTTATATAAAATGGACACACACAATATTACTAGCAAAAAAATGTCTTTGTTTCCACTTCAGACCCTGTGTGGACTGTAATGTATGCCATATTATTCAGACATTTTTCTTAATTCATTTATAGAAATTAAGAGAAGGTTAACAGAGAATAAGCAGAGTGTTCAGAGCCTGGTTTTGCTCTTTTGACTGTCACATGAAAAATGTGCATCATTCTGAAGACAAGTATGGCAGCAGTTCCAAAGAGTAAGAGTGGCAGCATGTGATAAATATTCCCATGGACAATTTAAACATTTTTCTTCTATAAATCCACTATATGGCCAAAAGTATGTGGACACCTGAACATCACACCCGTATATCGTTCTTCCTTAAACTGTTGCCACAAAGTTGGAAGAACACAATTGTATAGAATGTCTTTGTATGCTGTAGCTTTACAATTTCCCTTCACTGGAACTAAGAGGCCCAAAGCTGTTCCAGCATGACAATGCCCCTGTGCACAAAGAGAGCTCCATGAAGACATAGTGTGTGAAGGTTGGAGTGGAAGAACTCCAGTGTCCTGCACAGAGGCCTGACCTCAACCCCACTGAACCCCTTTGGGATGAACTGGAACACCGACTGCACCCCAGACCTCCTCACTGACATCAGTGCCTGACCTCACTAAAGCTCTTGTAGCTGAATGAACACAAATCCGCACAGCCACGCTCCAACATCTAGTGGAAAGCCTTCCCAGAAGAGTGAAGGATACTCTAACAGAAAATTTGGGACTAGATCTGGAATAGGACTAGATCTGTTTACGCTAACATCGGTGAGGAAATAATCACTCACTTCTGTTCTGTTGGATGAATTTCCTGTTACTAATGTCTTTTTATTTGGTCATTTAAACACGTTTAAAACTTTGTCACTGTGTAAGCTCTCCTCTCTGCTTTGACGATGATGTGATGCACAGGAGCATGGCAGAGATTTAGGCAGCCATTTTGTGTGTTTATAAACTGAATTGATTAAGTTTATGTCTGTTTTGCAATGGCTTTGTAGCTCTCCAAAAGCAAGTGATGACTGTGAGGAACTCGCGCTTATCTAGTGAGGTTTTAGATATCTATAGGCAGACTGATTGTTTTTACACAACATGATCTTTGCAGGTTGATCCCAAGGCAAAGCTCAAAAATAACCTACATAAAACATTTCCATGTAATTTTTGTAAAATATATTTACAATTTATATTACACGAAAACTCAGTTTTGGTGGGAACCTGATTTTTTAAATCGTTTTTTTTTGTCTGTTTTCTAGTGACTTCTAGTGTTAGGGTTTTTCTAGACTGCTTCACATTTTTACAACTTCACAGTTAAATTTTATGGCATTCAAATAAAAATTTAGGGGTTAATTCAGTGCTTTTAAACAGTGATTACATGATCTTGTAAAATCTGAAGGCTAAAAAGTGTACTTCATAGTTCATACCACGGTTTTAAATGATGTCGGTTATTGTACATACAGTATCTGTGGAGAAACAGTGTTAGTAAGTCTATTTACATTGTAAAGAGAGGCTTTTTTTGTTTTTGCAATATTAAAACCTAAATTCATAATGTTTCATCAAAATTAAAAATTTCAGCTGTATTTGTGAAATGTTTATGTCTAAGAAAAAGCATAAAAACATAAATAAATTGTTTGAAATATCCCGAAAAAATCAGTCCTGAAAAGGTTACTGTATTTTGTCCCCTAGTGTGTATCTGTGAGTATGTATGTGAGCAAGAAACGAAAAAGCGAGTGCTACGTGTATGTGTGTGTTTATTATAATGCGTTCTTATTGCTGTGTATTCTCAGCAGGCAGAATGGGTTTGATCGAGTATCATTGTGATCAGAGCTTCCTCTTGTGATTTTGTTACGGCGCTTTTTATGAATGTGCAGCAACGTTTGTACCTTACAAAATGGCCTAATGCATTCTACAGGTATTATGTTACATTAGCGTATTATGTCATATTAACATCAGGGTAAAATATGGTTTCCTGGGTGAGCAACATGCTCCGATATTTGAGCAGATGAGCCTAATCTAAGTACGGAGCGCCGGCGTTATTACGTTTGTCTCATATCTCGCGTTAGGCAGAGGTAAATGTCACAACATTACACGTTTCTTATTTAAAGCCTTAAATGCACTTAGAGGAGCAGTCAAACAACAGGAGCTAGCGACGATCCACACGTGTGTGACTTCTCTTTATTAAATTTAGGCTCTGAGGCTTTATTCATCGTGACGTTGAGCCTACACCGCATCTGGCTGAAAAAGAAATGGACGACATTACGAATGAGAGTGTCCTCATGAGAAATATGAATAGCAATGTGCTTCTGCCAGAAACAATTAATAGCTCGTAGGAGTGCTCAGGCCTAGCCCTCTTTAAATATGAGTGTTTAATTAGGTTGAATTATTAATTAAGGCTTTATCATATCTCAATGTGGAACGGGAGAAGAGAAGCTAAATGAGTTTTTAACTAATGACTGCTGTAGTAGATATTTAACTCCCCTCGCTTTGACATGACAAAGCTGATAATAATGTTATAGCCAGTCATGAATTATAAACTCGGTCTATATAAAGAGATGCATTAGTCCGACCTGAGATGAGGCGATGTCTTTGTTTAAAAAGGCGTTACCTAATAGCTTCAGGGGAAAACTTTCGTATTTCGCCTTTCATAATGTTTTAGCATATTTTGCCATTTAGTGAAGTGTTTAAAATATCCATTTACCCTCTTTACATGTAATATACACCCAGGCAAAGAGCTTATTTAACGCCAAAGTTACCATAAGAAAGCGTAACAAGCAACTAATGTTAGCTCATCATCTTAGCAAAGATTTAATTTAACAAAATCAAACTCCTAAAAGATCAACAAGCTTGTTTAAATAATAAAATTTTAAAAAAAGGTATCATAAAATGACACAATAAAATTCTAAATAATGTTAAATTGCACATCTAATGACAAGAGAGTTTAAAGAACTTTATGTAAACAACCTGTATTTTATACAAGGAATAAAACACATCTATAACACACTGTTAATGGAAAATAATCAACAATGGGGTGTTGTGATAAAGCATAGTCACTGTAACTACCCCAGTTTCCCCAAAGAGGTGTTTATTTCTTACATAATAAGCTTATGACTTGTAAGAAGTGTTCATTTTGTTGTTGAACTCTGAATTGGGAATTTTCCAAAAACTTTGATTTGATGGTGTGTGGCATCAAGTTATAATCAAACATGAGAGAAACAACGGCACCAGCTTCTTCTGTAAAAATAATTAGAGGTATAATATGTAAGGAATAACACACGACAGGCTGTTATATGGAAATAATGCACTCTGGGGGTGGAGTGATGCGCTATGACGCACAAACGGAGTGCCGTTACATCCCCAAGTTGAAAGCAAGATACTGACACGAACTTTCACATGTTGTGTACATACGGTATAATCACATATTACTCACTAGAGAAAACCAGAAGCAGGAAATGGGAAGGAAAGTCAGCAAGCTTCTGTGTCATAAAATGAATACTTTCCGAACCTGAAATTCAGCCGCTGGCATTTAAAAGTAAAAAAAAAAACATTTCCATCATTTTGACTCGTATTTATCAGGATAATCTGACAGCTTTGTTGACTTGAGGATATCAAGGATATCATTTTTTTGCACATGCCAATATTCACAATGGACAACTTCATTTTTCATAAAACAAAGTCGCTATTCATATGATTAAGCCGTTAAATCGATATTGTGGGGTTGAAAAATGAAAGTGAGGTGTCTCATTCTGTTTACGGCGTAATAAAAAGGAACGACATCAATCCATAAATCAGGAAAACACTCCAAATCAGTCATAATGTGGAAACTGTATTATTTTAATAACACTATACACTAGCATTCAGTGATGGATATGGGAACTAGTGTGTGTGTGTGTGTGTGTGTGTGTGTGTGTGTGTGTGTGTGTGTGTGCGAGTGATGTCTGAGAGCAGAAAGATGTTAGAGGGATGAAGTGTGATATCCGAGGTCAAGCTTCAGGGATTTTTTCTCCTTTCGATGCATCAGTGTGTGTGTGTGTGTGAGTGTGTGTGTGTGTGTGTGTGTGCACGTGTAGGGCAAAATGGGACAGGGGAAAGTGCTAATGGTCAAAGCCCAGCGATCATTTCACACCTCCGGCACTTGCCAAGTGACATCTTAGCAGCCTTTCACTTCTTTCCAACACACACACACACACACACACACACATACACACTGCTCTAAGTGTCACATTCTGCCCAAGTGACCTGAGTTTCCGAGCTTATCCAACACACCCATTACCTGATCATTTGTTCATCAGGACGCAACCACACACACACACACACATTCTCCTATGTCTGTGTTGCTGTGACGACCCATTTGCATGGAGATGATAATGAGGGTAAATTGAATCTGCGGCCGAGGTGACCCCATAATGGCAGAATAAGGTGGCTGGGGACGTGCGTGTGTGTGTGTGTGTGTGTGTGTGTGTGTGAGACAAAATGAGAGACTCAATAAGGGCACATTTCCGCTGCAGGTTATAAGAAGGACTTTCAATACACCTCATTCTCTTTTGGGTCCCTTTTGTTTTTAGTTTTTAATGAAATCAAATCAAACTTATCAGGAATTCTATTTCAGTAGACTTCAGAGTCAAGGTCGAAGTTTGATAACAGTTTGATATGATACGATTTGCTAGAAAATGAAAATGGCCTTTATTATTTGTCTTATTTCATTTTTATTTACATTTATTCCTTTGACTAAGGTTTTTCTTTTTTGTC
>CM040460.1:2570605-2643862 GCA_022758105.1 Pangasianodon gigas
GATGGGCGTGGTTATAGTGACTGTGGAAGCAGATGGGTGTGGTCAGAGTGTCTGTGGAAGTGGATGGGCGAGGTTAGAGTGACTATAGAAGTTGATGGAAGTGGTTAACGTGACTGGGAGAGTGGCTGAGCATGGTTAGAGTATCTTCAGGAGTAGATGGGCGTGGCTGTGACAGGGCATGTCTGTGAAATGTTAGAGTGTCTGCAAGCAGATGGGCATGGTTAGAGTGTCTGTGAAAGCAGGTGGGCGTGGTTAGAGTGACTGTGAAACCAGACGGGCGTGGTCCTAGTGTCTGCGAGGTGGATTGGGTATGGTCAGAGTGTTTGTGGAAGTGGACGGCATGGTCAGAGACTCCGTGGAAGTGGACGGGCGTGGTCAGAGTCTCAGAGGAAATGGACAGGTGTGGTTACAGTACTGTGGAAGAGGACAGGCATGGTTAGAGTGTCTGTAGAAGTGGATGAGAGTGGTTAGAATGTCTGTGAAAGCAGATGGGTGTGGTTAGAGTGATTCGGGAAGCTGATAGGTGAGTGTCTGTATGAGTGGATGGGTGTGGTTAGAATGTCTGTAGAAGTGGGTGGGTGTGGTTAGAGTGACTGTGGAACAGGATGGGCATGGTCAGAGTGTTTGTGGAAGCAGGTAGGCGTGGTCAGAGTTTGATGTCATACATTTAATGATTCAAAAAGTGTGCTTGTAATGAATTTCTTATTTACAGCGGTGTGAAGCTCGGTGTACTCATCACTTTTTCAGTGTGTTTTACTGTTTAAGTGTTGAATCCAGCACCGGTGAGGTCGAGTATATCAGTGTGTGTGTGAGTGTGTGTGTGTGTGTAGGTGTGTGCTCATGCTTGATGGGGTTTTGGGTAGAGTTTGTAATTTCACACCTGACCACTCATCCATTTCACCAGTGAGCATTTAACTGAGCTCGCAGCCGGAGAGAGCGAATGCACGCACACACACACACACACACGTGCGGCAGCCTGGTTGCCATGGCGACGACGCTGCAGCTCGGTTGTGCGATTGTTTAAAAGCAGAAATGGGTTGCTGCTATTGTTCGAAGGACTATCGTGGACAGCTGCCTCCATCCATCATCATTATCCTCATTATACAGTATGTTGGAGACCTGACTTGTGTCCTGTCATCATGTGTGTGAAGCGTGTTGGAGGAAATCATGGCTACGCTTATCAATTATCACAAGGATGATGATGATGATGATGGTCGAGAGCTGTGACTCTCCTCCAAACTATCTTACCCAATGTGTGTTGCATAACAGATGGGTTGTTGATTGACACCTGTATTGAGTGACAGGTGTAGCATCAATCAGTCACACACACACACACACACACACACAGAAGTGGCTTTTAACAGGCAGAGTGGAGAATATGATGAGAGAGAGAGAGAGAGTTATATGGAATGGAAAATGAAAGAAAGAGTCAGAAAGAGAGAGACAGAGAAGAAAACAAGTAAGAGAAGAAACAGAGATGGAAATATGAAATAAAAGAAATATCTGAAATTAGAAAGAGAAAAATGAAATAGGAGAGATAGAGAGATTCAAAATGAAAGGAAGAGGATAAGGGCATGAAAGAGAGATTAAGAGATGGGCAATTTAGGAGAGAGAGACAGAGAGTGAGATGAAATGAGAGTGAACAAGAGAAATAAGAAGAGGGAGGTGGGAAAAGAAAGAGAAAGGAAAAACGAGGAAATAGAGTGATATAGAGTGGGTAGAGTGAGGAATATGTGCAAAGAATAAGATAAGAAATGAAAGAGACTGAGAGAGATAAAACAGAAAGATGAGAAAAGGAGATAGAAAGATGGGATGAGAAAGAGAAAGTTGGAGAGACACAACAAGAAGGAAAATAGGAAAGAAAGAAAGGAAATTAATTACCGAAAAAAGAGAAAGATGAAGCGTGAGAGAGTGAAAGCATCAGAAAGAAACATAGAAAGATGCAAAGACAGAGAGAGACAAATTAGGAGAGATAAAGAGAGAAAGGTATGAAATGAAAAAAAAAGATGAGAAAGAGAGAAAGAAAGGGAGAAAGAAAGAGAGAGAACTTTAAGTTCAAGAGAAAGAAATGGAGTTAAGAGAAAAAGGAAAGGTACAGCAGCAAAGGGTGAAGTAGAGAGGAGTGTTTGAGAAAGAAAAGGTATGAGATAAGCAGAGCTGAGAAAACCTGAGAGCAGGAGAGATGAGGACAGAACTGAGAGAGCGAGGGAGAGAGAGAGAGAGAAACAGAGAGAGAGAGAGAGAGAGAGTGGGTGGAGGACTGGCTATCTCTTCTCTCTCTCACTCGCCCTGCATGATCAGAAGAAAAGAGACATAGAGCCGTGCACACTGACTCTCCTCCATGATCAAAAGTGAAAAGGAAAGAAGTGTGTGTGTGTGTGTGTGTGTGTTAGAGAGCGAGAGAGAGAGAGAGAGAGAGAGAGAGAACTTCTGCTTCATAAATTGTGTGGGTGGTGCGTCAGTCAACTCTCATATCAAAGCACTCAAACCTGGACTGAAACGGCTTTGTGTGTGTGTGTGTGTGTGTTCAGCTCCTTATAAGGACTACATCCTGTTCACACAGACTTCTTGGAAACAAAAGATGGTATGGCACAAAATTTAAGGTCTCCATAAGTGAAATCGAATGTGAAAATAATAATAATAATAATAATAATAATAATAATAATAATAATAATAATAATAATTATTATTATTATTATTATTATTATTATTATTATTATTATTATTAAATTAATTCTGAAGGAACCTAGAAGGAAAAATATAAAATTACATGATTTTTCCTCTGGGGATACCATGTTTATAGAGAACGAATCCATAGACATTATGGAGTGTGTGAAATAAAAAAAAAAGTCTGTATTTATTTATTTGTTTGTTTATTTATTTGTTTCATTGGCGGAAGACCAGATGATATTAATCTGTCCATTTTGGTGAGTCTGTACGCACTATAGCCTCAGATTCCTGTTCTTGGCTGACAGGATTGGAACCGATGTGGGCTTCTGCTGTTGTAGTCCATCCATCTGAAGGTTCGACATGTTCTGAGATGCTTTTCTGCTCACCATGGTTGGAAAGAGTGATTATTTGAGGAATCATAGCCATTTCACGATGGTCGGACTCTCTCAACAACAAGAAGATGTTTTTTGCACCATTCTGTGTAAAGTGTAGACTGCTGAGTGTGAAAATCCCAGGAGATCAGCAGTTTCCTGAAAAATTCAACCACGCCACGGTTAAAGTCACCGAGATCACATTTTTCCCCATTCTGATGTTTGGTTAACTGAAGCTCTTGCCCTGTATCTGAATGATTTTCTGCATTGCACTGCCGCCACATGATTGGCTGATTGGATAATCAATGAGCAGGGTTACAGGTGTTCCTAATAAAGTGGCTGGTGAGTGTGTATACAATATGTATAAAGGATGTTCCACACTAGTGACAAGCAACAGTCCGGATTTGTACTTTTATTTACTGCAGTGTAGTGATTTTCTCCACCCATTAAATGCATAAAACTCATCCTTTACTTTGTGTGTGTGTGTGTGTATATATATATATATACACACACATTATGGGTGTAAATCCTGAATCCTCTCTATTTCCGGTCACATGCAAGTTTTACTCCCGTCTCTGTTCACTGATTGATGGGAAATAACCGCTCAAACTGATACCCCATTATTTGTTTAGAGATTTCAGAAGACATCGGCCAAATTTAGAAATCTGGGGCAAAAATGAGGAAATCTAAATCATATCTTACATGCTCTAATTAGACAATCACACACACACATACATACACAAACACAGATGCAGACACACACAGCTGGGCCTCAAACACCTGTCTGAACGGCTCCCCCTGGGTCCCAAAACGCATAAACATTCATTACTAGCCTCCTTCTCCTTCTTTCAGCTTATTCTTCCTAAGAGATTTAAATTACCATGAGATATTTAAACAGAGCAAAGAAGCATGGAATAACAATAAAATGAAGCTGCTATTTGGTTTTATTATTACGTCTCACACCATCGAAGCCCAGGGGACCCTCTGCACAGAGAAGTTTAAAGCTCAGTTGAAGGCTTCGTGTTGCGAAATAAAGAAAGGCCTCTAATTCTCTGGCGCTCGTTATTCAGCTCAGGCACTTCAGCAAGACTGGATGAATCTGGGGCAAATTCAAAAGGAAACACACGTTTCGATTGAGTGCAAATTGGCCTTGTATTATCTTCCCACAAGTCCTTTCATACGCAGAAATTGACTTGCTCCACGTTAGAATCCGACGCCGTTTTCAAACGCCACCGTCACCATCGGAGGATAATGAGTTTGCTTTTTAGCCCAACGCTGTTTCTTTTCATGCAGCGCTTCTGAGGCCTGTCGAACCAGAACAATGCGATGAAACATTTTTTCACAAAAAAGCCTATCAGCTGGCTGCATGGCAGAGCGTAGCCCCGTGGTGAATGAGTCACAGGAGGCATGATGAATTGATGACAATCTACTGATTTAAATACACGTGTCACGAACATCGCAGTGCATCAAGCTTTAAATGTTAACATACACATTGCACATTCATTAGAGGCTTCGGATTACCAGCAAAAACTGACAGAAGAAATAAGCAGGACTCATAACTGATGTCCCAAATATTTCTCTCAATAGCAGTGGAGAAATTAGGCCACGCCTCCTTTAGTGAAGTTGTGCCTTACTCATGGTAAAGGCCACACCCTCCACAACGATAACTTGCTGTTCAGCCCTCTCTAGGGGTCGATCGTAACCATCAGTTCAGTGGCATCAGTGACACTGATGTGTGTGTATTATGTCTGTATTCAAAATTAAAATTGGCAGATAGATATATAGAGAAGCCACGCCTCCTTTACTGTGACTGACAGACACAGATGCCACACCTCCTCTACTAGGACTCACAGGCACAAAAACCATGTCTGCTATATTAGAAATGATAAACAAAGATGCCACGCCTCCTTCATTGCAACTGAAAGACACAGAGGCCACACTGACAGACACAGAGGCCACACCTCCTCTCTAAGACTGACAGACACAGAGGCCACACCTCTTTCACTGTGACTAACAGGCACAAAGGCCATGCCTCTTTTTGGGATTGAAAGGCACACACATGTCTCCTTCACTGAAACTGACACACACAGGCCACACCTCCTCCAGTGGGACTGACAATCACAGAGGCCACACCTCCTTTACTGTGACTAACAGGCACAAACCTTTCTCTGGGATTGACAAGTTTAAAGGCCACACCTCCTTCACTAAGACTGAAGGGCACAGAGGCCACACCCACCCCCACACCCCTACACAAAGGTAGGGCTTTAATTTTTTGTATTCTCAACATGTGTTTTTTTTTTTTAGAGATATGTGTTTCAGACTAAAGTGGCATTTAACTTCCCGAGATCTCGCTGTATTTCCTAATCATTAGTAGTCCTTTAATCCTTCCTCAGCCACTCCTGGCATTAACGACCTTCCGCAGTGCGGAGAGACCTTTACTAACGTCAGCCTCACACTGTAGATACAAACAAGTCCTCGTTCCCCATCGCGTGCACATGTACCATACACACACACACACACCTGTGCACACACTTTAATCGGATTAACCTTCATGCAGTCCACCCTGGTCTGTTGCCATTTTCTCCAGGTCTAATTTGAGTTTAAGTTAGCTAAATGCCACTATTGCGCTCTGACTCGCTCAGTCAATAGTCATGTCATTGTGTAGACGCTCCCATCACGCCTGTCCTTTACAGACATGGATCATTCCTGCAAACACAGCTGTGTGTTCTGTTCAATTTCAGTTTAACAACAGCCAATGGATCACTGTGTTTAAACGAGGGATACATCGATACCATTTTTCACTACTTGTCGATACTGACACTGATATGGGTTAAAAAAAAAAGTAACGTAGTAGTATTAATGAATCGGGACATCATGGAAAATGTTATTTAGCTCTGTTTACATTTCCTTGGTTTAAATAGTGAGCATTAAAAGCATACATGTGATTACAACCGAACTGATTAGGCTTATGTCCGTTTTGCTAACACATGTAGCTATCCAACAACTTAATCAAAGCCTAGCATTCACCGTGTGAGGAAATCACACTTAGCTAGCTAGATTTTAGACATCTTTATGCCGACTGACTGTTTTTACTGCTATCATTTCTTAATCTGGCTCCTTGCACAACATGGTCTTCACAGGACGATAACTTAGACAAGGTTAAAATGTAAATAAAAGCATTTTCATGTCAGTTCAGTGAACATTTTTATGTTTTCTAAAAGTGGAGAGGTTATAGGTAGGAAACCCTTATTTTGACTATCTTTTATGGCTGTTAAGAATTCAGCCACATGACAGGTTTTCCCAGACCGCCACACATATGCTAATGCGAGGAGTGAAGCTACATGATAATTACATGGTTCATCAATCTCAGGTCATACAATCGCAAGTGGACAGCGTTAAGTGCAGGTATGAAGATCCAATCAATCAGCCCACCTTTCAGGCATGGCAGAGGTTAGTGCTCATATAAGATGTAATGTGAATGCTAATGCATCCGCATGTGACCACAACAACCAGAGGTGGATAGAGGAGTCCAAACCCTTTCACAAATAGAAGTACATTGAAAAAAAATGAAGCAGGTAAGAGTAGGAAAGTATCCATTGAAGAAAAAATGTATAGCACATTAGTTTATACCCAGAATATAATTTAATTACCATTAGAATGCACTTGAATAAAATTTGGAAGGTAAAAATTGTGTCACTTTCTTAAGAAAAGAAAATCACAAAGAGGCAGGGTTGTTGTAAACCTTTTGGGGGTCCTCAGTAGTCTTCCCACAACGTGATGCTACCACCACCATGCTTCATAGCACTTCATGAACAGCGTTGGATTTCTGCCAAACGTAGCACTTTGTGCCAAGACCAAAAAAGCTCAATTTTGGTCTCATCAGAGCAGTGAACATTTTCCTACATATTTGCTGATTCTCCAGCATGCTTTTTAGCTAACTCCAAACAGGATTGCATATGTTTTTCTCTTTCAATTATGGCTTTCTTTTCGTCACTCTTCCATAACACCCAATTTTGTGGAGTGTCCAGGTTATGGTTGTCTTGTGAGCATGTTCTCCAATCTGGATATTTCCAATAACTTTAGAGTTACCCTTGGCCTCGTGATTGCTTCTCTGATTAATCTCCTAGCATTAAATAATGGAGTGCTGCAGGATGTTGAAAGTTAAAGTTATATTTTTTTTAACCAATCACTTTTTGAAACTTTTCAGAACTTTATATTCTAGGCATGCATAATGGAAAAATGGCACACTATCAGTTTTCTGGAAAATCAGTGCTGATTTATGTCAATTGACCATGCATTTATGTTACACAGAAAAGGTTAACGCAAGTTTGAGATTGAAAGTCCATAAGAATTTGCATGGATCTAAATTGATAAAGGTGAAGGTTAGGGTGAGGAATAGGGGTTACAGTGTGTATCTTTTCTCATAATGGAGCTGCTCTGAAGTACGCTGCAATCACGTATACCTATCAGACTTAATATGGATTTTGTGCTGAATCAGGGTGTGTGAGTTTGTAGTGATGCCTTTGGTTAATAAAATCCACACAGTCAGCAGCAACCTGATGTCATTTTATGGATTATGTCTTCTTGTTCAGGGATAAACAAACAAACAAACAAATAAATGTTTATATTTAGAGTCACATGTATTTTCATTTTTTTATGATGGAAATGGTGAATTATACTTAAACCATCAACAAAGACCTGTTCTCTTAAGAATAATAATTCATTTTCCTCACTAAATAAAGCTGTCTCATGTGAACAGAGATTAATAATTAATTATTTAATTTGAATAAAAGAACAGAAAAGACTGCATCAAAAAGAATATATATATATATATATATACACACATATAAGTCCAGTAATAGAGTCCAGTCAGACACTCACTTGTGGTGGAATAGATTATCAATAATAATAATAAAAAAAGTTCTTTTGAGAAATATATAAGTGGTCCTGGGTTGAGTTTTATTTCAAAAAAAGATTTGAAGTCAGGTACATTTTGAACCTCTGGGCCAATTTTAAAGGCCTATGGTTTACAGGCTGAGGCCACATCATTGAGATGGTACAGTTTTCTGTAAGGAGACATTTATTTAACATTTATGGAATGAGTCTCCAGTGTCAGAACTTTGTACCATTCAGAGGTAAAGCTGTAACTAAGTTTTTTGAGACGAGAAACAAGACAAGCTTCAAATTTTTTTTCTTACTAACGTGCTGAGGGAACGACTGTTTACAGCTGCTATAACGTAAGTGAGAACAGGAACTTGTTTTGCGAACGTCCCACAACAAAATGTAACTATTACCGGATAAAAAATACAATGTGGTAATTGCACGACCCTCACATATCATTCCTTAATTATCCCAGGTTTTTAATTGTACCCATTGTTTCTAATGTAATTAATATTCCCCTCTTCTTGTTCATTGTTTCCACTGAAAGCATTCAAACAATTAATTAGTTCCTAAAAATGGTGGGCTTCGATCAATTTCCAGGTCACAGGCTGAAGGGCGCAGGATGAAGGAGGCATTAATTAGAGTATTGGGAAACATCCATCACCTACTGAGCTACCACTTTTCCTTACTGAATATCTCCAGAATGCTGAGTGCTGAGAATCCAGCCAGCGTTTAAACACTGTGTGTGATTTACATGTGTGAATTATGTGTGTGTGAAGGTGCCTTAAGGGCGCTGTGATATAAGCAGTCTTTTATTTCATTTGTAATCCTGCTGTGTTCTCCTGTGAGGTGCTGTTCTTTAGGCAGGTGAGAACAAAGCAATCACGCTCGGGTCCGAGAGCGTCTGAGTGAGGTGATCTCACTAAGCATCCAAGTAAACCCTAGCACAATGAGAAAGCATTTTGACTCTGAATCAACTCAACTGTATGTTTGGAAGTGAATCAAACATGCCATGAGTTCTGGGTTTGTAAATGTGAGCTGCTGAACTAACTCTGTGTTCACACTAGCAGGAGACAAGTCGCTCATGACCCTTGTAGTTTGTCTCTTGTAGGCGTTATTGTCCAGCTGTAGTAGCTAAAGTATATTGTAACATCCAGGGCGGACGTAACATTTTTACCCCAGACCTCCAGAAGGCACCCAAACCCAAGTTCTAAGCCACTTCTTCACCTGTTCACACACTTCCTGTTTGCAAACTACAGTATATAAACCACAGGGACTTTAGAGTCACTCCAAAGTCTTGCAGTTTGCCAGCCATCCTTGTAAGTTCTGAGCCATGTGGTTTCTTTGCTGATATCCTGTGTATGACCTGTTTTCTCTTGCTACATTTCTGCCTTCATCTTGCCCTTTATATGTACTAGTTAAATACAAATTAAATAACGCACTAATGTGTGTTACAGTGTTACAGTGTGAAAATTGGTTGTTTATGTTAGGCGCCCAGCTTCATACAAGCTTCATTGGCAGATTAGCAAAGCAAGCTAGATATACAGTACTTGATACATACAGGGGGACCAACAATCTCTGCTACTTCCTTCCAAGCTTCATTTTTCTTCATAATGTTTCTACACACAGTTAATGGGAGGCCATATATGACAGGATAAGATGATACCATGGATATTCCATTTTTGTGATCAAACAGTAAGTGGAAACTAATTGCAGGTAGGAACTAAAGTTATGATTGGGGAACTGAAGAAACATCAGACCACAGGCACCATAAGATTGGTCAGAAGAATCTTTCTAACTGTTTGGATTTGTCGCTTTACTGAATCAGATCTCGAAACACTAAACATGACACCGCATTTCTTACTGCAATACACAAAATGTTTTGAACTAGTTATTTATGGAATTATCTAATAATGTATTGATTTATTGGTGATATTTGTGATTTCTACACAAGGGTTGTTTAACTTTTCCACTTCCATTTTTCTCACCAATGAATGAAAAGGTTTCGCAAGCATGTTTTCAGCACTACATGCCCCTCAGCGAATGTATTTTTTTTTCTTTAGTGGTTCGATTAATTATGTGCAGTGTGAAACTGAACCAAATCAAATAATACGTGAACCAAATGTACCAATTTTGCTCTGATTCAGACTCAGCAAACATACTAAGCATGAAATCACTTGTGTTTGTCAGGTTGGCCCTTCCCTTCACTTGTGAACCTATTGTCTTTTCCTGCAGACATTTTCCCATAATTCACAGCTGTCATAGAGAAATGCGATAAGATATTTTGATTATGCGTTTGAGTCTTTCTGAACTCAAGGTGCTCCTAGCAGTGTAATGGCTAATCCAGTGCCATATCCAATAATCACACTCCAGCATGTGCAAGACAGGTAAGTCTCAAATTAGGTACAAAAACGGAAGAAGAAGAGGAAGTAGAAGAATGTCTTTGTACTGACATCCAGAACAAGATGTCTCTCGGAAAGAAATGCAAATTACTATGAACCAGCACGAAATACAAAGGTTTCAAATACGCTTGACAATGATAAGTCATGAAAGACATGTTCTAATGAGATGGGAACAAAAAAGAGTGAGGTGGGGAAAAAAAAGAAAGAAAAGTGAAAGAGAAAGACGTTTTAATCTTTTAAAATCCCAGGCAGTCGGCACATTGTTAGACAAACTGAATGTCAGAATGTTGATTTTTTTTTTCCCATGCAATCCCCCCCAATAAAAGGGTTATTTATTTATTTCCGACTCCTGCCGTGAGCTCTAACGAGACATCAGCGCTTTGAAGAGTTTAGCCTGTCACACTTAATAGTTGGCCTTTCTGAACTCACTAAGCTGCTGCTCCCTAACGCCGGCATGCCAGTCAAGCAAGGGTTCATGCCGTGTGCATTAAGGCATTCTAGCACGAAGCGATGATGAAAATAAAGTGCTTGGTTTTGTACATGGGGAGTGTTATAAAACGAGAGCATTGTGTTTCAAAGGCGTCATGAGGTAAAGAGAACATGCATTTTATCGCAGCTTTATATGTAAGAGAAACCGACTCCATTTATTCTCTGATGGGTTTCAGATCGAGAATGACGGGCCTGTTGTGCGAGAATTTTTCTTAGAATATTAATATAGCAAGTTACGGAGGAGAAATGGGAGAAGGTGTGTTGATTGTGGAGGTTTGTGAATTCTGGTGTTTACACGATGCTCAGGCTTAAGTTTAGATTTTTACCACATGTGAAAATGCTGTTTTTGTAATTTTGCCAGTGACACTCAGTACCTTGGCTCGATGGTGGTTTCAGTTTATTTCTGAACACTACAAAGTTAGAAGTGATCTTTGATGGCTGTACTGGGATGATACCGGATTTTCACTGCCGTACCTAAACAGCGATCTTCAGTAGTCTAGTGACTGCCAAAACTTAAACTCAAACTCAAGTTTTCTCAGCTGTTTGGTTTCTAACCGTTTTAAGAAGCAACATCACAATTGTGTTGTGCAGTTTCAGATTTCTATTTATTTCTTTACCCACGTCAGGATCGGGCTCAAGCAAAAACGAGTCAAGCTTGAGAATTAAAATCTTCAAATCCTTTTCAAGACCAAGTATTAATTTCAACTAGTTGGTTTCTTTTGTCCACTGCACCAGTGATTCCTAGAAGAAGGAATTACTTCTTGTCAAACAAGACAGAACAAACATTATTTTTGCAAATTCTCGGTCAACGCCAAGACCACATTCAGCGAGACCAATGCCCAAGACTGAAACAAGTCCAAGTACAAACGCCAATGAATCCAAGAAAAGTCCAAGTCAGTACAGAAAACATCTCGAGACTGGACTCGAGTCCTACAGCCCAACACTTTTAACATTACGTAGATGTTTTCAGGAAGCAGCTTTACAGAAATCTGGATGTAGATTTAGATCCCTAATGAACAAACCAGAGGCGACATTGTTGAAGAAAAAACTCCCTGAGACAACATGAGGGAAAAAAAAACCTTGAGAGGAACCAGACTCAAAAGGGAACCAGTCTTCATCTCAATCCTATAAGCATTTTTTATTTTAATGCACAGCTAATTAACAGTTACAGCCATGCTTGTTCTATGCAATATCCACTACAAGCCCCGCCTCTTTTGCTCCATGTCATACAAAGGGAAACATTAGTGAAAAAAACATGTCCTTTGTTCCACATTTCATTTGTTCAGCAAACACAGCTCATCATTGGCTCTTTTACTGTTTGTGGTTCTGTTGTAAATACACTAGACATTTATCTAATAACTAATAAACAGGCAGCTCACTGTGGACTTGGATTATATATGCTATGCAAAAGACCACAATAATAAAACCATGAATTAAAAAAAAAAACAAACAAATTTTTCAGTGCAAAGTCCTGCTTAAACACTGACTGCTACACTGAAGTGAGAAAATAATAAAGCTGTTATTGCATTAATCAGACGTGTATTAGACCCTTAATGAGAAATCTGGCGACACCAGTGACTGATTTTAAAATCCAGCCTAATGTAGCAATTATGGGCCAAAAAGTGACATTACATAAATGGAATTAGACAAAAGAGGAGTGAAAATAATTGCCGAGTTTCGCAAAGCATTGCAGCATGCAGATCGTTGCTAAATGATAGACCAAGCATCACACTGAATTCTCTCTCTCTCTCTCTCTCTCTCTCTCTCTTTCTCTTTCTCTCTATCTCTGTCCCAGTTAAAATGCTCTTAACTTTGTGATGAATAAAATGTGTTAGGCTTTATTGTGCTAATGAAATTTGTTCATCAATACTAAAATGTGTCATTAGGGTTAGCATTATAAATTTTTTTTTAATTTATAGGTGTTGTACTAAATCATGTTAGCAGGATTAGCATTTTACAAAAAAAAACAAAAACAAACCAAAAAAATGTCAGCAGTACATTTCCTGTAATAAAATATGTTAGCATAGTTAGCATTGTTGCTAGGGTTAGATTCAAATTTAGTATTTGTAATGCTATTAGGCTTATTGTTGTGCTAAAATACGTTAGCAGCATTTCCTTTTTACTTTTCTTCTAAGTGTTAGCAATATTAGTATAGTATAATTTAGAAGGTGTACTTTTATGCTAAAATGTGTTAACTAGGTCAATCTAATGTGTTATTATAGTTATATTTAGTGTGTGTATCTACAAATCTCAATACAACACCAAGAGAAAGATTTCTCTAGCCTCCCTCTCTCTCTTTCTCATTACACCAGAGGAATCATTAAAATAACTGTTTCAACAATTTGAGCTCATGTTCTCTCTCGCTCTCACTCTGTTTCTTTCTTTCTCTCTTATTTTCTCACCATACTGAGTAAAAATGACAAATCACAAACACACTCTGACATGCTGTTTTTTTTCTATAACAGAATGACAGATCTCCTTCCATCCCCTTTTCTTCTGCATCTAATCAGCCACAGTGAGTCATATTTTAATAAAAATAAAAATTCAGTCATGTTTATGGATGCCAGAAACCTTAATCATAATGAAGTTGGATGAAAATAAGGACCGTAACGAAGTCTCTCCTGATTGTGAATGAGATGAGGAGAGAAAACTAGTTTTGAGGAAAGCGAGCAGCACCGTTGGCAACTGGTTTGTCCAAAAGAGGGGTTATTCCAATAATTCCTAAATCCTTATTCCTATAAAATTTCTCTAATTTTACCCACCCTGGCCTCTAAAAAACAGCCTGCCCTCTGATAAAAAAAACACAGTGCCATTGAATTCTCAAATCTGATTGGTCAGAAGAGTGTTGATTCATTTTCCATAACAGAAGCTTTCATTTTACTTTATCGTTTCTATAGTAACAGCTCATTCAAAGGGACTGTTGTTACGGGGAAGTTTGCTGTAAGGAGACATTTATTTAACATTTATGGAAGGAGTCTCCAGTGTCAGTGCTTTGTGAAAGTCTTCAGGACAGAGGAGTTTATGCTTTGCGGTTTCTTGGTAACATGACATGCATTTTTTTTTTGTCTTATTAACTTCAAGAGAGAAAAAAAGAGAGCTTTGTGAGGGATCGACTGTTTATAGCTGCTATAATATAAGATAACAGAAACTAACTTGTTTCATGAAATTTCCACATCATTAAATGCATTTAAATAGTTAGAAAATATGTTACATCCTTTAATTAATAACAGTTGTTACTGTTGGCAAATTGCTGTGGTATAAGAGGGAATAAAACACTTCAGGACATGCTGTTATTGTAACACCACTTCATCACACCACCCTGTCACTGATTGTTTTTCTGTAACAGCACTCCCAATAACAGATGCTTACAGTGCGTCTGACATTAATGTTCAATGTACAAAAGCTATTTTGTATTTGCAAAGCTGCGTACAAAAGCTGTATTTCATCACACAGACTGCGCCTGGGATGCACTGACTACCAGAGCTCTGTGTGAAGTACAAATTGTGGTTGAAAAGCAGCTGTGAAGTGAAATGTTTGGCCACGGAGCTGTCAGAATGCTCAGGACTAAAGAGGACATGTGAGTTCAGTAAGGAAAAAAAAACATGTTAGTAATAAAGCCTCTCATATCAGAACATGTAAACAGTGTGAGGGCATTAATCCCTGCAATTAGATCCCCTGTTTTTCATTTTCCTTGTGGTCATTTCAGCTCCTGTAACATATTGGCAAGGACACTGTGGGAATGAGGGTGTGGTAAAGCACCGGCTGTGACAGGGAGAAGGAGTTGCAGAGAATGAGCGGGTAATGAGTGAGTGCTTACATCTAGGTGTGGTTAAGAGTGGCTGTTTGTGTTGAACAGACTAAGGACAAGGAAAACTTTGCATTTGCTTTTTGTTATGTTTTGTTTCATCATTCTCTCCAAAACTGCCATGTAGTGTGTTTAAATGTTCTGTTAGAAATACTATACCAGGCATTGCCAGAGCATGTCATTTCACCATGGTCCTAAAATGAACTACAGGGTGTCCCAAAAGTCTCCATACGTAGTGGACTATGTACGCCAGCACCACGTCGGTTGTGCCTTCATCAGTGGATGCTCATGGATGTCCACTTCTCGGTTGGTTTGCAATGATGTGGAAAATGTCTTTGAAATTTTTTTTTTCAGATAACCCAAGGTTTCGCAAGGTTGTGATAGACTTTAACAGGAAACATGGCAAGTGCATTACACACAACACTGTTGCCAAACTTATTATCAAATTCCAATCTTTTTGAATTAATTAATTTAAAAAAAACAAAAAAAAAACAAAGACATTTTGCTAAAAAGTGTTAATTTCCCCTATGTATGGAGACTTCTGGTACACCCTGTAGTATTATTACTCATATGCATTTTCATAAATACATTAAGGATTTCTATGAGAAAAAATTATTATATAAAAAAGATGTTTCATGCAAAATGCAGTGTAACTGCTGAACAATGGCCACAAACATTATTATATCAGACCCTTCTCTTCAAGTATCTATTTGTGTAATTGTAGTAAACTTGGATAATCATGTAGTATGCTTGATTTTTTTTTTCCAAAAAGAAATGGATGGAAATTGCTGACTGCTTCAGTGTGCTCATCCTAGATCTGCTCTATCTGTCCTACTGTAAAGGGAAAAAAACTTCAAGTGAAACTTTGGTGTCTTGCACACAGATACATACGGCTGTGTAAAATTGCCAACGTGAGCACTGAGAAGATGAGAAGCAGAAAAAATTTGTCTAGTGGTCAGCATTTTCTATCGACTCTGTTTCTGTCAACAGTATTTTCTCTTCTTGGGCTTCGAGTGGAAGTCGCGTGGAACTCGCTTTCTATTTCTCTGTATCCACCACGCATTCTTTATTTCTCTCTTTCTGTCGGTCTACAAGGTCAGCTCTTCATTGTGCCTTATAAAGTGGTGTCTCTGTGAGGATTCCACAACCTATACAACCGTATCTTTTTCAATCCTGACAAAGAAAGAGCTTCGATTTTATATCAGAGTTAATATAATTTCTTCCTGTACTTGTTATCTATTTTTGATTCCCCTGGAACATATTGGTCAGAAGGTGTTGGTTAATTTTCGGTAACAGCAGCTCTGAGGGGTAGTAACAGCTGTAATTCAAACTGCAGGTTTATATTAATGCTCTCGGTTGAATAAGTTGTCATTTCTATAGTAACAACACACACAAGGACTTGTCTGGTGGAATGACTGTTTAGAACATAAATGATATCTTGTTTCATGGACATTTCACAACATTAAATGTAACTATAAATGGATAAAACATATGATGTGTCATTCTTTAATTAATGAGAAATTAAGTAATTGAATAATCAGTGAGAAATCGCTGTGGTGTAAAAGGAATAAAGCACTTGAGGATATACTGTTATAGAAAATAATCTATTTTGGATTGGTAAGGGTAACTCTGCTTCATCACACCATGCTATCATTCATTATTTTCTCATAACTGCATAACACTAAGTGTTTTATTCATTCCATAATGCATGTTTAAAGTTTAGTAAAGCGGCAGAGTGAGTCATGGACATTATTCAGAGCATCCCTGGAGTAACGGACAAGGTGACAGGAGCTTCCTCTGTGCCGTGTCACACTGTCTTCCTCTAATTCAAATGATTAGATAGGTAATTATATGCATTGTGAGCCATGAGATCCTTCTCTTGCCTGGAATATTACTCGAAACACTTCAGAGACCATGGGCTGGATGCGAGCGGTTATATGGAGCTTTATATTATTTATGTCCTGCGTATTTTCATAACCAGTTGATGTTTTAATCCCAGGGAGCAGAATGACAGAAAGCCTCTCCTCCAAACGTCTTCCCCAGCGGCGGCCTCTGCTCTTTTAGTTAAATAAGTTGCAAGCATATTGATTAGAGGAGCATGAATTAGCCTTTCGCCAACAGCATGCTAAAGAAGAAACAAAGAGGGTGTGTGTGTTTGGGTGTGTAAGAGAGCGAGAGAGGATCAGGAATGGAGCAAAATAAAAAGTGAGATGAAAAAGAAAAGCATGGGAATGCTGATAAAGAATGAAACATGCATCCATCGTCTTATCAGAGTTATATTTAGAGATATTTCGATGAAGCCATCCATGTCTTCAGGATTTATTGAGTGTCTGCGTGTGGCTCGGTTAAAATAAAATGTGTCTAGGTCACGTGCAAAGCGATGTCGTCCTACATTCCAGGCCCTCAGATGCATCTCCCGTCATAAATTAGGCATAGAAAGCAGCAACATTTACATAAAGCAGGGACTGTCTCTCAAAATAACTTGCATGCTGGCCATCACACACACACACACACTCAAGAGTTGGCACTGCACCACCCGCTGCACCACCGCGACGCTCTGTGTGACAAACGACGAAACGAAACTCATTAAATTTAGGGTTACAGTGGGATTCAAATTACAGTGTTCTCCAACTATCTGTGAAAGCTCTACTATTATTACAGTTATTAATATGTAGAATAATGCTCACTGTTATAACCTTATGTGCAAGTATTAAAACACTCCATGTTGTGCTGTTATAGGAAGATAATAAATGATGGACTGGTGAGATGAAGCGGAGTTACTGTTACCAATGCGAAGTTGATTATTTTCCAATATCAGCACATCTCATAGTGTTTTATTCCGCTTAACGATTTCAATGTTTCATTTTCATTAACCAATAAAACGCTCTGTGTTTTGCTGTTATACAGGTTGACAGAAGAACAATGGGTCGTGTATTTATCAATTTATAGTTACATTTGATGTTATTGGAATGTCCAAGAGGGACAAGTTTTCAGCTAAAATCTACAAACAGTCGTTCTCTTACTATCCTTTCTTTTTTTCCTCTCTCTTGAAATTAAAAAGTCACAAAAACAAAATCTTGTCATGTTACAGAGAAACCTCAAAACGTAAATTCCTTGGAAAACTTAGTTACCCCTTTACCTCTGACTATTACAAAGTGCTGACACTGGAGACTCCTTCCATACATGTTAAATAGATGTTAAATGGAGCGTCCGCTGTACGAGTCCAAGTGTGTACGTTGTTATGACAGAAACGATAACATATTCGAACGGGCTGTTATAGAAAATACATCACACATTCTGACCAATCACAATTGAGAATTCGTTAGCGTTGTTGTATGAAAATGTCTTTTATAAATAAAAAAATAAATTAATTTGTGACTTGGCTCTGATGGATGAGTGTTGGAATAAGCCTTTATAATGTATATGTAGCCTTACGAGCACAGCGCTTAAAATGCCGTTAATCTGCACATTTCTGGAAAGCTGCTCTATCTCTCTGTGTCTGTCGCTTCTCCACCCTTCTATCCATTCTCCTCCTCTTTCATTTATTCTGTTTCTCTTTCCTGATTGCCTCACTGTCCTTCTCATCGTCTCCCCGCCTTTTAGATTCGCCCCTAACTTTCTTAAGATGTCACTAATCAAGGCTACGCTCCGGAGGCTGCTGCCCAGGGGAGGCCTAAAGCTCTTCTCCAATTAGTGTCAGCACACAGACAAATACCTCTTTTTACAGAGAGAGAGAGAGAGAGAGAGAGAGAGAGAGAGATGCAGAGATAGAGAGAGAGAGAGAAAATAAACGAGTGTGACAGCAATTCCAAACAAACAGTCTGGCAGCCAAATAGACAGACAGATAGACATGAGCTATACACACACACACGCACACACGGATGCAATTAGCCGGAGATCAGTTGGCATGTGGTTCATGACTTCGCTCAGGGTTGGGTCATCTTTTTTTTTTTTTTTTTTTCCTTTCACTCTTGTTAACGAGCAGAGAGACATTCCTAACAGTGGCATCATGTTTAAGCGTGTTCAGGAAATGAATAACATTTTCTCTCTCTTCCTGTCTCTCCACTCATCTCTCTCATCAAACTCTTTCTTTCCTCTCTCCCTTGGATTACTATGGAAGCCCATTTCTGCCACTTAAAAAATATATTCCTGTTATTGCCTCATAATTACATGATACAAAGTCATAACTCTGAGATACTACACCAAAATTATGAGATACAAGTCATAATTATGAGATACTTAAAATGTTGACTGTTTATCTTGTAATTCTGACTTAGTATTTGAAAAATCATGATTTGTTATCTCACAATTATGACATAATATCTTATAATTATGACTTGATATCTCAAATTTATGAGATACTTTTAAATTATGACTTTGTGTCTCTTTATGACTTATTGTCTCATAATTATGACTTAACATCTTAAAAGTGTGACTCGGTATCTCCTTTTATTTATTCCTCTTATTTATTCTTTTTATACAACAGTAATCTGCCAACAGTTACATTTTTTATTTATTAAACAACGATTTGTCATACTTTTTATCCATTTATAGTTACACTAAATGTTCTTTGAAACAAGCTGGTTCCTGTTCTCACATATGTTATAACAGCTCTAAACACTCGTTTCCTCACCAGCCACTATTTTTTTTTCTCAGCTTGTCAGGTGATAGAGAAACGTATGCGGAAACTCCTTTCATTTCTTTATCTTCCATCTCTTTTTCCTTTTTCTTCCTATTCCTGCTCATCAAATATTCTACTTCTATGTGTAGGTTATTTTCTGTCTTTCCACTCTTCTTTCTTATCCATCTCTTTCTTTATTTCTTGCTCTTTGCTGTATTTTTTTCTAGACAGTTGAAGAGGCTAGAGAGAGAGAGATGAAGAAAGAGAAGAAAAAAAACAGTTCAGGGGTCAAGACTGAAAGTCAATGGGACAGAGAACTGAAAGAGAAAGAGAGATGGGAGACAAGTGGAAAGAGATACAAAGTCATGAGAACTGAGAGAGAGAACAAGGATGAGAGAAGAGGAATAAATTGATGCATGCACTCATTCACACCTAGAGGAAAGTTAGAGTCAAGAATCCACCTATCGCCTTGTTTTTGGGAGGTGGGAGGAAACTGGAGAACCCAGAGCTGTGAGGCATAAACGCTACCCACTGCACCACTGGGACTCTCACATTTATGTTATATATTTTACTTAATTTGGACTAAGCATGACACATTATGTTTTATTCCTTACATAACTCACACCACAGCACAGAAGGAAGTTTACGAAATATCTTTTTCTCACTAAGTCATTGAGGTTGAAAAGCACTAAGACGAAACATGACACTAAGTACCGGGTATGATTTACATAAAGATGTCATAAATTGTCACTCTTCCTAGCAGGCGGAGGAAGGCGGTGTATTTCCGCCTGTGAGATGGCTGATTTACGCTTCCTATGGCTGACAGCGTGTTACTATTCAAACCAGAGAACGGATTAGAGCGTATTAACGGCTGTGGGGAACAGTGCTGAAAGAAATGTTTTGCGGGCACAGTGTCAAATGGGCTGAGACTTCCTAAAGGTCCGAAGCTGCTGTTGATCTGAGCACACTGACGCGCGCACCATGTGTACACGTCCTGATTAGTTTGTCACTCATTCTTCTCCCACGGCTCAGTGAATGGGAACCGATCATTTACTGACTGTCAGCTCACAAATGCATGTTCCAGGAAGACTGGCTTGTGTCTCAGCTGATGGTAAAATGCACCAGCCCCAAGCGATTAGTCATAGCGGGAGGAGGAGTTAATAAGGAAGTTGTTCAGGGGCTGAATGGACTCGGTTCCTGAACACAGCAAGCGCATCTTCTTTAAATGACAGAAGTTTGTTCTTAATTGATGCTCCGAAGTAAGAAACTTCACCAAACGACATTGACACAGCTGTGAGAGAGATGGGAGGAGGAGATGGAAATGTAAATGGATGGATGGATGGATGGATGGATGGACGGATATATAAAAAGATAAGCAGTCAAGAGTTCATAGAGAGAAAATTTTGATGGAGGAAGATTTATAAACAATAAGAGAAAAGGCAACATGGGAAAAGAGAAATAGCTACAGAGAGAGAGAGAGAGAGAGAGAGAGAGAAAGAAATGGTTGTGAGGTTATGAGAGAGATTGAGAAAGGAAAAGAGAAATGAAGAAGTGAGATAGAAAGGAGAATGATAGAAAGAGACAGAGATAGACAGAGAGAGGGCGGAAGATTTGTGGAAGTAGAAGAAGAGAGAAATGGAGAACGGGAAAGATTTCTCTGTAGCAGAATTGAGAAATTACAATTGAGAGATAGAGAGTTTTGAGAGAGAGAGAGAGAGAGAGAGAGAGAGAGAGAAAACCATTCAGGGGTCAAGACTGTAAGTAACTGAAAGAACTGAAAGAGAAAGAGAGACAGGAAAGTGGATAGAGAAATAGGAAGAGACAGTCAAAATGTAGATAGATAGATAGATAGATAGATAGATAGATAGCAAGTCAGACTTACCAGTCCACCTATCAACATGAAACTATGGTGTAAAAGAGCTTGAATCTTATATTGGCAAGAATGCCTTGTGTATTGGAGGAAAAAAAATAAAAATTGAAACAACAATCATGCAATTATTATATTTAATAATTGTGAAAACATAGAAGAAGAAGAACACCTACTTCCTGGTAGACTCAGTCTCAGACACTCTGTGAGTGTTGCACCCTTTTCTGGCCACACGCTTCAGAATCTAGAAGGCCATTTGTAATTTCTGTAGCTCTGTCTGGTCTCTGATGAGAAAAAAAAAAAACATGAGGCAATAAGCCTTTTAAAGTCTGTGCTTTGAAAATCTGTGGTGTCACATATTTCAAATTTGTTCAAGAGTTTTCTTTGAAACTGTTAGTGTACAAGGATGTTTGTACGGTTATTTGCAATAGCAGTCTGTTCCTGTGAA
This sequence comes from Pangasianodon gigas, assembly GCA_022758105.1. NCBI lineage: Eukaryota > Metazoa > Chordata > Actinopteri > Siluriformes > Pangasiidae > Pangasianodon > Pangasianodon gigas. The sequence goes on from CM040460.1 coordinate 2,592,160, forward strand.
AATAGACATTTTTTTCGTCGTGTTTATTAGGGTCTGGCTCATGAAACTAATTTTAATTTCTCAGTGAGTCCACACATGGCATCCCCCCTCCGCCAATCTGTGAATGATTCTAACAAACCCACCCCCCACCTCCACCCCCCAACCGATGCTAACCCCCTACGAGGGATAGAAATAGTCGATCTCTCCTTTCTTGTTTCTGCCTCAATTATTTATTTTATTCCTTTCTCATTCCTGATCTTTCCTTCTTATTTTTTGTCTATAATTTCCTACAAAACAGCATAGCTTTTAACTGTTTAAAAATCTAAACCATCTCACGGAATTGATCTTAATCTTCTTATTTTATTTCAGTCTTTCTCACAAAAGTGCAATATTTTCATTTTTAATCTGCATTCTAATCATCTGAACTTTCTCCTTCCAATTCCATAAGGAATCTGAATATTTATAGAGCAATTTAACTGAATCTCATACAAATGGAGTTAAAACTGCTAACTCATCCCATTGCCTCTACATGAATTTCATGAATTCATATCCAGGTAATCAGTCAGTGCTGTCAATTTTCCATATCAGTACAATAACAAATTATTACAAATGGTTAAAGTTTGTTTTTTTAATTTCACTCCCATATTTGAGAATTCTTACAAATTTTTTTCTGATGTTAGCATGATTAAATATCCCTCTTTCTCCAGTAGAAGTAAGTGGGTCTGTGCAATGTTGATGGAGTCAGCAGGAGTGTTCTGGCATGAATGTGGATTACAGCCTCAATCCATGTCTCATCCAGCTAATGCACCGCTACATTATGAAAATCCGCTCTCTCTCATGCCACGGCATTGTGGCTTGTTCCAGCGAATGCTTACACTATGTAACAAACCACTCGACCTGACCTCAATACACTTCACAATCTTTTATTTCCGTTATTTTTCATTCCTGTGTTATTATCAGCACTAACAGCACCCTAGATCAAAGTTTCACAGTGTTCTCTTGAAGAAATCAACTCATTGTGTTTTCAAGCTGTTCACTGATGTTCAAAGTCATTTCGTATTGTTAAGAAAAAAAGATCCTGTTTGCTGTGGAAAGAGGAAAGAGTGCAGTGTGTGAGGCTGTTATGTAAGTTGTAAAGTAACAGGTTGTGAAAGTGGGATCCCTCAAGGATCAATTACTGGTCCATTACAGTTTCCACCATTAACAACCTCTGAAACAAGATGCTAAACAATTGTATGCTTGTACAGTAATATTTTCTTTGCATAATTGCAACAAAACAAGAATTTCACACACTTCAGTAATCAGTAATTAGCAACAGCCAGACTTCTAATGTTCAGTTAAAAAATAACAATTGCACAGTTCTATTTCACTTACAGTTCAAGGAGGAACAATAGGTTAAATAAAATACACATTTTCTCATTTATCTTATTTATCTTTCTTCAGAATTAAATTTTCCTTTCATTCTTTCATTCATTCATTTTCAACATCAGTAAGTGTTTTGTTTTGTTTTGTTTTCTTTTTTTTTTTTCCTGGTCAGGGTCGTGGTTGATCTGGACCCTAATCCCAGGAATACTGGGCATGAAACAGGAATACACCCTGGATGTGACACCAGTCCATCACATTGCACTACGCACACACACACACACACATACACATATATATATATATATATATATATATATATATATATATATATATATATATATATATATATATATATATATATATATATATATATATATATATATATATATATATATATATATATATATATATATATATGTATATATATATTCACACACTCATTCACACCTAGGACCTGTTTAGCTTCATGTATCCACCAACCAGAAAGCATTTGTGAGGTGAGAGGAAAAAGGAGAACCTGGAAGAAAACCACAGGGAGAACATGTGAGACTCCACAAAGACAGTAATCCAAGCTCAGGATCGAACTGGAGACCCTGGAGCTGTGAGGAGGCAATGATTCCCTCTCCACCACAATCCTAGGTGTTTTTTTTGTTTTGTTTTTAGCATCTTATTTTAACCACACCAGTGTGCTTGTGACAAAACTGAGGCTTGACCTTGGAGTACATTCCAGCTCTCTAGCTATTCCAGTATTATCAACCTGAGGCTCGAAGTCGGAGTACATTCCAGTTCTCTTACACGTCCACAATTGTAAGAGTGTGTATGTGGATCCTCCTGAGCCTCATCTATCTTATCAATTAGAGGTGGAAGCATCGCAAAGATTCACACTGTGACAATCCAGGACATCACAGTAGCATGTCATCTGCATACAACTTCACCTTTCAATACAATAAAACACCAGCAGTGCAAGCTTTGAATTATTTATTTACAGTAACTTATAAATTATACAGTTTCTATCTAATTATATCTTTTCTACATTAAGCTGATTTTAGACTGTGTGACTTTAGCCATCTGTTAGACCCTGAGATTTGAATTAAAAAACTGACAGAAGTTTGTCATCAGCTATGCAGTCAAAATTGCACTAAATCACATCACATTATGTGTTCTTTGCATCAGCAAAGATTATCTAATGAATAACCCACTTCTCAATTTTCTTCTTGTTTTATACCAAGTTAAATTGATCTATAGCTAAAGAGTACTTATTGTGACAAGTTTACTATTCTTATGCATATTTAAATAAAGTCTACTTAAATGTGCTTTTCTATACATTCACAACATGTTTTACTCCACTCTAGGCTTTTTTTCCCTCTTCCCTCTTTTCTGTCTGTGTCTCCAGTTAGTCTTCATTACACTCACCTGTTTGCAATGTGTGGCCTTATTAGCCTTTCTTTATATATACTCCTTGTTTTACGCTTCCTCGCCTTCCCCAGCTATGCAAAATCTTGCTGTACTCATCGCTATCCTGAGCCTTGTTTCAGTCCGTAGTTACCTGGTTCAGTGTATCTCATCAGACCTTGCATTCTGGCAAAAAAAAGGCCAAATGTTAAAAAAAAATAAAGAAATAGGATTGTTTTCAGATGACTGTTTAATAAAGTTTGCTTGTATATTACAGTGATCTGTTTCAGTGTATGCCTTCAGAGTACTGTGCTTTCAGTAAATCCTGAACAATACCTTCATTTTGTTAGGTTTCTTCTCAAGTTGGATTTTCCATAGGCTAGAATTCCGGATACACGACAGACACTTAAGGTATGTCATAACTAGCAGTGCATAAAGTGATCATAGATCAAAACGTTGATGTATTTCACCAGCAGCTACTAATCAGAAACATGATCAGACATAAAGAGGAAGGACAACATCCATGACCGAGATGTGTTTAGATTCATAGTAGCAGTTAATGTTGTTTTTTTATTTCAAATATATTTAATTAATTTGATTTATTTCAAATGTATTTAATTAACGTGTAATGTATTTACTTCAAGCTACTTATATTTTAGCCATAGATAAATGAATTAAAAAAAACAAACAAAAAAAAAAAATCATGCTTTCCAATGAATTCTGGTATGCAACAAATTTTTGCTAAAATGTCAATTTAGCAACAGACCGTAGTAGTGAACAAACAATTTATTTACAGAGAACGATGTTCCTACTAGTGGCTAATTGTACATTGAAACTGTGTCAGTGGGTGCTACGATTTATTTATTTGTTTGTTTGTTTGTTTGTTTGTAGTTCCTGAACTCATGCAGTGGACATTTATATTCACACTAGGCTACGGTAGAACTTACATTCAGCTGGTGTAACAGGCTGCTGATTTTTTCAGATCTTTTCAACTCAGACCTGAGCCACTTTCTTATGTTGTCCTAGATCTGATACATCGATATGTGGCCATGTAAAGAATGAGAATGGTCAGATTGGAATTCATGTGTTTTTTTTTTTCCATCACCACTGGCAGCACAGCAAAACAACAATAAAGGACAGCAACAGCAGTGACTATACTCAGTGGAAAGGTGGGAAATTGGTGATTTCCTTATGTATTTGTATACATGATGGAGATACAATTTTTAGGGAAATGAATCAATTGCTAGAGAAACCGAGCAATGTTCCAAATAATCGTGCAAGAAATAGCAACACATGGCCAAAATCTAACATGGCTACAATGCAAGGTTATTGTGCCATAGAAAATACCCGTGAATCCTGTCCACATTGCAGTCGCACCATCGCTGGCTTCTCTCCCATACCTACACATCACTCGGGGTGGAAGTGCCAGCAATAGATGTGAAAAACCAGCAAATGGTAGCCATCTGGCCTTATTTTTGCCTTCTCTGAGCTGTTTAGCAACCTCCAGGGCTTGTAGTTTATTAATTTGTTGCTTCTGTTATGATGGCTTGTCTTGTAACGCATACAAAATTGATATCAATGTGTGAATGCAGGTTGTGTTGTGTGTTCCTATTAAAGAAAAATATGATCACAGTTATGATTGTGAAACGTGGAGATATAGAGCCGATCTGAGCAAAAAAATCGCAGTCGTACAAAAAAAGCTTGTAACCTGAATGTAGCGTTAGCTTTATGCTTTAGATTGGCCATGGTATAAAAAGCCTACAAACTATTCGCACCCTTGCCATTGTTTTTAAAAAAAACAAAAAACTGAAGTCTCTAGAGCATGTGCGTGATGAGAGCCACTGAAGTAGATGATTGTCCCTCCGTCATCCTTTCGCTCATTCGTGGGATGGAATCTATTCATGAATGCAGATGACAAAGCACTCGGTGAAAAAGTCAATATCAATTACCCCTTCGCTCTTAATACCAAACTACTGAGTCATTCAGCAACATCAGATACAAACAATGACTCAATTGTTTCAAGCGTTTTCAGTCCATACTCCACTTCATGGTCTGCTGAAGGCCATGTGTAGGTTCAAAACAGATCAATTTGGTCTGACTGACAAGAACCAACAGATATTTCGTAAAAATTAATGATGTACCATTCTCTCAACACACAAACACACGAGGCTCTGCTTCACTATATTAGCGGTTGAGTTTAAGATAACATTATATATAAGGAATAAAACACTTTGGGGTGCTGTTATAGGAAAATAACCAATATGGTGTGATGAAGCAGAGTTACTGTTACCACCCTGAAATTAATGATCAAAGCAAGTGTTTTATTCAACAGAGAAGCCATTATTTGTCACATACATTACAGCACAGTGAAATTTTGATCTTTGCATAGCCCAGCTTGTTAGGGTCAGAGTGCAGGGTCAGCCATGATACAGCACCTCTGGAGCAGAGAGGGTTAAGGGCCTTGCTCAAGGGCCCAACAGTGGCAGCTTGGCAGTGCTTTAACCCACAACCTTCTGATCCGTAGCCCAGAGACTTAACTGTTTAGCCACCACTGCCCTATTCCTCTTATACCACAGAAATTTGTTCATGATTACAATTTGTAATTTATTACATAATGATGCATCATACTTTTTAATCCATTACCATCATGTTTAGTGTTGTGTAACCAAGTTATCTTTTATGTTATTGCGCTCTCTTGAAGTTAATAAGATTCAGATAAAAAAAAAATTCAGCTGGACAGGACAACTCCATTCAAATAATTGTGTGACCTTTGATTTTGCATCAATAGGGGTGAATACTTATGCAATCATAAAAAAAAACTTTGCTAACAATATTGATTTTTTCTGTCCATGTCAGTATTATGTTTATTTGGTGTAGATTCATGGCATAATATCAATTTAGTCCATTTCTTTTCCAGGTATCACAAATGTGGAAAAGTTCAAGGTAGGGTGAATAATTATGCAAAGCATTGTACGTTGCGTAAATTTGATTTTCAACCCACTATTCAACCCACTATCCACTGGTCAGAGTGTCGGTTATCTGCTAGCGTGCAATGCGCTGTAATGTCTCTTCCTCTGTTCAGTATGCTGCCTCGAGTGTAGCGTCTAATTGACAGACAGTCCAGAAGAGAGATACTTCACGCCTTCCCCTTTCCGCCTTCGCTCCATTTCTCCTCGTGTCACTTTCCCAGACAACTTTCAGTGCCGCGGTTTAAAAAAGACAGCAGAGAAAGGACAACAGAGAGGGAAGAAACGGGAATCAATGGCCACAGGAAGACGGAGAGTAGAATCTAAAGAATTCGGCTGGAAGGCAGATGACGAGGTGCCTTGTAGCTTCCAGACAGTTTGAAACACTGAAGCTTCCTCTCTAACAATGCATGCTGGTGTAGAGACTCTCTCTCTCTCTCTCTCTCTCTCTCTCTCTCTCTCTCTTTTCATGTGCTCCTGAGTTCTTCTCTTCTTCCTCAGCTGGGAGTTAACAATGTCTGCAGCTAGTCCTAACCTTCCCACCACTGTCCACTCTCACACTCCTCTCTGAAGTCCACTGCACACAACCCGGCCCACTCCGTCTCTAACGAACACTCTTTCACCTCTTTTTTTAGGTTGTGGGTTTCTGATAGCATCATTACAGTGAGCGACAAAAGAAACTGCTGTCTACACTGCGATTAGTGATTGACAATCCTGTATAATTAACACGTTACATTTTAGAATATTTTTATACTGTTTATGTCTACGTGTCATAAATATAAGGGTTTTACGGTCGTATAATTGCTCCTGTCTCACCACTTTTCTGTGCCGTGACATTGAAACGCCTCAAGCAAAAACATTTGTCTAAAATAGCTTTGTACAGACAAATCTCAGAATCTCTAGCTGTTCCTTACATAACACAACGAATATTCTTTATCTCTCCAGCTCTGCAAACGTTGCATTCAGGGCCAAAAATAAAATGGCAGCCTCGGCATCTTTTAAGTACCTGTACATAATACACTAACACGCTATATAATGAGATATACATTGAGCCGGCAGTTTATTAGTTACTGGATCTTTGTTCTAAATAAAATAAAGAAAACTGAGTGTATAAATATTCATACATATCTATTGATTTTCTGTAAAAGACTCTAGTCACACTTTCCCATGTGCTTGTATTTAAGCTGTCTCGTGGCAAACACTTGTACAGTATAACTCATTTAAAGGTAAGAAATGCTACTGTGTTTACTGTTGATGCTGTGAGCAGCCATGTTGATTTGGGGTCACTTGTTGAAATTGGAATTATAGAGACCGCCCTAAGTAGGAATTAGGAAAGTATAAACCTTCTTAGGACATTGTAAGCAATGGCCTAACATGTTTTATTTTATTATTTTTTTTAACTATATCTATGATGCATGAGCACACGTGACTGATAACGTGATTACACTATGATTACTAGTCACCGATTGGTCATCATGGAAATGAGCCGATTGTATTTCTGGAAGGGTGGTGAATGATTTCAAGAGTAATCTTTATTTTATTATTATATTTTATTTTATTTTTAATTAAAGGGAATAAAAAAGGTACAGTGCTGCCTGATGGACGTAACTAAGTTCTGGAACGTAGGCACTTTAAATCTGAGAGGTACCAGATCCTGTTCAAGTCAAGTGGCTTTTATTGTCATTTCAACCATATACAGCTAGTTAGTACACAGTGAAATGAAACAATGTTCCTCCAGGAACAAGGTGCTACATAAAGCAAACACAGAACTACAAGAGACTACATATATTTACATAAAGTGCACAGTGCAAACATGTGCAAACAGCACAAGACAGTACAAGACAGTATAAAACTTCCAAAACAAGACAGTGGGCACAGTAAGTTACAGTGCAGCCCTGACTAGTACACAGTTCTAGCATAAAGTGAATCAGATGACAGTAGTGGTGTGATAAAGCACAGATTAAGTACCGCACTGGACACAACTGTCACTGATAGGCTGCAGGAATCTACAGTCTGAGCCAGAAAGAAATCAGCCCCAGCCTCACTTCTCCATACCAATCTGTGTGTTTTTCTCACTACTGTTGGAGCTGTTGTGTTTCACAAAATTCCCAAATAAGAATGTCCGAATACAGCGATGTATTACAACAACCCCATTTTGTGTTCAAATCATTTTGAGTAAAAATTGTGATGAAATTCTTCATATAACTGAATCAGAAGAATCTGATACCCGGAGACCAATCTGAAATGCATTCTTTTCTGAGCAACAAGACAACTGATCAGGTTAATAATCTGTAATCTTTGCGTATGTCATGCCAGTGCAGAAACAGTGTTCATGTTACTCGTTTTTAAACCCTTTTGGAATATGAGCAGGTTGGAGGGAGGGTGAGATACAGCCAATATTTTGAAGTAGAATGACAAGTGGCATGGATTCCTCTTCACACCTGCTGTTTCATAAGGATGTTTGAAGGACGTTTTGAAGAGATGGACATAATTTAAGACTCACACAAGGCTAATAAGCCGAGCACATTTTTCAGCTTCCTGTTGTTATGGTAACGCTGACACTACGTGAGGCGCTGCAGATTTCCTGAAACGTGTAAATGGAAGTTATTAACCAAAAAAAGAAAAAAATAATAAACAGTTCATTCACAATCAGTTTATTCAAAATCTGTGTATGTAAACACAGCCACTGTGGATATGTGTGTGTGTGTGTGAGGATTTTGGCTGAGCTCTGCTAGGCCACAGGCTGTGGCGCATTTTATGCAGCTTAATGGAATGGGAGCGTCTCCATGATGATTAACCGCGAGAGTGCCTCTTTGGCTGGACCTGGACTGGCCTTCTGCCCACACACACACACACACATACACACCCAAACACACAAATACACACACACACAAATACACACATAGGCTTGTCGAGTCAATAGTGCTGAAACACACAGCTCTCTAGTAAACACACACACACACACAATCACACACAGACACACACACACAATCCAATACATTAGAGTGCTTTGCTGAGTCCAGCCTGAGAAAGTAATAAGGTTTGGTTTGATTTTAATCAAAAATTTACTATCTGTTGCTGAGCTTTACTGACGTTTGGCGTGTCTACAAACTGCAACAAAACCACTGTGTTAGACTAATAAGAGTTCAGTTGTTTATATGTGGGTGGCACCCTTGCGCTTTTTTGCCATATTTTTTACATCTTTCCTGATGTTTAGTGGAGCCAGTGTTTATTGTGTTGTGGCTCGTGTCTCACATTTATGCCACAGTGTGTACAGTATGTAAAACCTGATTTATCACTTTTACTTGATGTACATCTAAGGATGAACATATAATAAGTCAAAGTCTTGTTGTTATTCTACTTGAAGTAAGAAAGTTTGGCTAGGTTTCATTACAGAACACAACATATCATATTTACTTTTTTTTTTTTTTTTACTAAACAAGATACACTTGTGAGTCCATACATAAATTTATGTTAAGAAACAATATAAGACACGGCATGTTGTTATAGGAAAATAATCAACAACTGGATGGTGTGATGAAATGAAGGTACTGTTACCATCCTGATGTTGATTATTTTCCTATAAAGGTACATACCAAAGTGTTGTATTCCTCATATACCACAGCAACTTACCAGTAATTACAATTTTTATTCATTAATGAATAACATATTTTACATTTTATCTATATAACTTGAATAAGCAGCTTCTCATTGTTATCTCTTTTGAGTCTGAATTTTTTGTCTGTTATAGCTGGTGTGATGCACAGGAGATTAGTTCTCAGTGTGGCAGTGGGTTTTAATTCTGCCAATATATGTGGCATTAAAAAAAATAGACACGCCAGATGAGATGTTCAGCAAATAAACTTATCTTTTAACCCCGTAACCAGACATATTTGGTTAAAATTAGTCATATTTAGCAGAGACATGAGCATTCAGGTCCATTGATAAAAACAAAAAGTGAGAATTTGGCTCTTAATTTCTGATTTTGACAATTTTTGTATGTCATTTTTTTTTTTTACTTAACTACTTACATTTCAGAAATCAAAACTGATTTTTCCTCAGATAACTTCCTGCAACATGAACTCTTTCCTGTGGGCCAGTTCCTAAAAGAAACTAAAGATTGTGAAAAAAATTTTCTCAGTTATCCAAACCCTAATTTAATTTAATTAAAAAAAGATAATTGCAAAAACGATATTGCTTGGTAAGGAATTTGTAGGATTAAAAAAAAAAAAAAATTCCAATAAAACTCAGCTCTGCACCCAGAGAAGCTACAAATGGATAGACTGAAGTTAAAGAAAAAATACAGAAAATAAAAAAAGATAAATAATTGATAGAAATAAAAAGATAATTTGTTGTTGTAAATTATTAATCAGCTATATTTGTCTGCATTTCCTACTCAGATAAAACAGCTTATTCTATTATTATGTACATTTCAGTGCTAAGAGTTTGGATAAATAGGTACATAGATACACAGATAAACTTCAAAAAAATAAAAAAGAGTACAAAACACAAAATTCTGAAACATTTAGTGATTATGGATTTAAATTGTGAAGGTAAACAAAAATACCAAGGCTTGGGTTGCAGAAAATTCGTAACGTTCACTGTGATGCCAATAATTCATAATGTTATCGGGGTGCCAATATAAATTAACCCTGTAGCTTGAGTGCAAAAGTAAAGAAGCAAGCTTAGAACACCAAACATTTCTGAGCTGATTAAATTTGGGATAAAGAGGACATTCTGTAGTTTAAAAAAGTACTTAATATCTCGTCCTAATCATACTTGTTATTGTACACCGAAATGAAGAAACACACACACTCGTCCTGCAGGAGTGTGGGCTAATATCGATCCTTCAGAGGTGACATTAGTGCTATGTTCAATATTCCCGATGAAGCATATTTCCATATTTCCTGGACAGTGTGAAAAACAATATGTGGTATAATGTTATTTCCAGTAGCTGGGTGGAGGGTTTCGGCGCGTCGCTGTATCCTGGAGTTTCTTCGCTGCCTCCTTCACAAACTCTGCTTTCTGACATAACAGCTGTCTTTAAGCTGTGTGTGTGTGTGTGTGTGTGTGTGTGTTACGTGGGAGTGTGTGTGGGAGTACGCTTCTGCTTCGATTGTGTTTCACAGTGACAGTTTCTTGTCTTCAGTTATACAGCGCTAGCCTGAGGTGTGAAAGGAAACACACACACACACACACACACAGTGGCCTACCTTGCTGTGCAATGTGGCGTCTCTGGCAAGTGGGTCCTGAGTGTCACATCATTTCATTCAGAGGAGATGCTGGGGAAGAGAGAGCAATCAAAAGGGTTATCACTGCCACATAAACACACACAAACACAGAAAACTGTAGCTTACAGCTTTCAAAAAGCAAAACCAAATCTGAACACATATTATATTCAATACAGCCAACAGATAGTCCATTTGAATTCTTAAGCTTCCATCATTCTTTCATACTATGACTCCGGTACAGTGCTCTGATGGGCTGAATGCAGTAGCAATGATGTGTGACAGTTATGTATTGATAATAAACAATTAAGTGAAAATATCTAGGGCTGGCTCAAATGTAATTTAGTTGTATACTCCTGTAAGAATTGCAAAATCATGCTAGTGTTACTGCCTACCTAATGTAAATGCAAGTCTAAAACCATGCAGACTCAAACACAAATCTGTTTTGTGGATGTGCACTATTAATGTTGTCCCCATCTAAAAGGTTTATTGCACCTAAATGTTAGCTAAATTCATTCTTTTATTTGTAACAAATGAGAACAAATAACTCAGAAATGTGAAATAGACATGTCATGTGTCATTATGCACTGAACAAATACAATTTCATTCATAAAAATAAATACAATTATGTGTGAGCCATTCAGTGTGAGCCATTCAGACTCTTAGCAGCATATAACAAAACAAAAGCTGTACATTAGATTGTAACAAAATGAATAAAAAACATGGGTAAGCTGTTACTAGAGTGACTCACAATCGTTGTGTGTCTGAAGCACAAGGAGTTTCTTATTCTGCTGTTAGCTAGTTGTGCTGTCGATCACACACCTCTCTGTAGCCCTAGGTGTGCAATCTCCAGAGGGTGGATTAGGGATACTGTAATATTTCAGTCCACCACTCACTCGCCATCAGTGTCATAACTTACCGTAAAGTTGAAGTGCTTCCAAACATCAGATCCTAAACATTTGGGGGACTCTTCCAGCTCCTGCTTGCTGCCTATGAGCTAGTATGCTAATATGCTAGCATGCTGTTGCATGTACCATGGCCTCTTCTGATTCAATATAAAAAGTTACTTTTTCAGAGAAGGGAGTGTGGGCTTGATTATGTATAAATGTTTATTACACCTCACGTAATATAATCTTTATGAAGAATAACTGACTTTATTATGCAGCCTGTTGAAAATATTGTTTGTTACACGTCATATTGTTACAGCTCTAATAATTATATAATTAATACAATAAAAGGTATTTCATACCTTCATAGAGAAGTGCACAGCAACATTTCAAAAAACAAAATTTCATAACAGCCAGCTGGTTATTTTTATTTATGGTTATTGGACTGAGTGTGTGATTGTGTGTGATGGACTGGCATGTCATCCAGGATATATTCCTGCCTCATGCCCCATGTTCCCAGGATAGACTCCAGATCCACCATGACCCTGACAGAGATAAAGCAGGTTACTGAAGATGAATGAATGAAAGAATGGGAACTCCTTTGAGATCATTCTCTAGATATAGTACTTGTTTGATTGAGCACTGGTCTTTGACCTGGTGAAATGTGGACACGTCTCCTGTCGATCACTGGCCTTTAAGAGCCCAAGCCTGATGATGTCACATGTGATGTCAAATAGCTAATATATAAATAAGGAAAACTGTAGAGCCAGATTTATGTTTAAAATTTGCAATGTTTAGTCTTGTTATAAAAAAAAAATCTTAATACAATAAGCACCACAGACCCCCGTGATCTGATTTTAGAGGTAAATGGGGGCAGCTCTGGCTTGATCTAGGTGGTCTTGTCCCCTGGAGACCCCCCTTGCAATTCGAACCCTGACTGTTAATCTCCTAAGAGTGTATCTTTATGCTTGATGTATAGAATAACTGGATTAGAGTTGTCTAGTGAGGGGTTCAGGGTGTCAGATATATTCAACTTCACGTCACACACTCACACACACACCTGTCTGTCACTCACAGACACACACACACATTTGTCTTACTATCCTTGTGAGAACCTTCCATTGACATAATTATTGATGCAGGATAATTAATCCTCTGCTACACCTTAAACCAACCTTAACCTCAGTAAGCAATAGCAAACCTTTAGGCCCTTTTAGTTTCTTAAATAAAAGCTGCATTTTTTTTTCTTTTTTTTTTTAAGATTTCCTCATGGGATCCAGCCTATTGTCCCTCCCACAAGGACAAAACTGTCAGATATACCTATCCTTGTAGGAACATTTGGTCCACCAAGATATACAAACATGCCCCACCACACACACACACACACACACACACACACACACACACACGCCTGGTCAAATTGCAGATGGCAAATTGTTTCCACATGATTCCAAGTGAGGGACGACCACAAGCCATGGGTGTGTAATAGGAAAAGCTACCGGAGCATTTCTGCAAGCCTATTGTGTCATGCTGAGTTCTGCAGACACATTTGACTTTCCTGTCCACTCTGTTTTTAACTCGCTGTTCCTCCTGCCCTCTCTCTTTACATTCTTGGTGAAACATCGGCTAATAAAACATACAGATCTGCTGCAATTCAGTTACACACACACACACAGGTGGTGTGTGAAGATTTACGGAATCAAATTCATTTACAATATGAGTGTAGTGGTTTAAAACAGAGTGTATCTCTTTGTCAGTGAGCTGTGATACAAACACAGCTCTCTATTGCTAGTGTTTATTATTCAGAAATGAAATTAAATGAGTTTCCTTTGTGTGGATCGTCTGAGCCTCTGTCAGGCCCAGTGAAGAAGGCGTGTCTTCTGTGGAGGAGGTATGGCCTTTGTAGTTCAGGCCCAGTGAAGGGGGTGTGGCCTCTGTGTCAGTCAGTCCCAGTAAAGGAGGTGTGGCCTTTCTACTTCAGTCTCAGCGAAGAAGGCATGGACCTTTGTGTGTGTCAGGAACTTTTTTCTCCTATAAGTGTGCCATTTTCAGTTTTGCTTACAAGAATTCTTAAAGCCCTATAATTTTGAGACTTGGTGGCTAAAATACTCAGCCTTGTAACCTGGAGGCCATTAGACATAGACGTAAAATCTAACATCTAGACATACTGTGGTATTTGTTTTACAGTCAGCATGAATACCAACTCACTGCAGCAGTGATTAACCACGTAGCCTAAACAGATTACCTGATCAAGCACTAATGATTGTTTAGCTTTATGAGCCTCCTACATTCATAATAGTGTCTCACAGCTGATGTTTGTGAACATTATCAGAGCGTTTGTGAAAATCAAACACACTAACATCCCACACTGCAGCTAAACTGCAGTACGGAGTGTTTCTGATACAGAATCAAACGCAGTCATGCAGTTATACATGTTCAGGAAAAGAAAATCGGAAGGATGTTTCAGGGTGAGCCAAGTCTCAATGCAACACACACACACACACACACACACACACACACACACACACACACATACATACACACACACACAGCCTCGGGGAAGGAGTGAACTTGACTTCTTGAAGCAAACTGTGTATTTCATGGGGATTTAAAAAAGGTCAAAAGACCCGAAGAACCTTGTGATTCACATGATACAAATATGATTGTGTGTGTGTGTGTGTGTGTGTGTGATTAGGATGTGTAGGCTTCTCTCCTGTAAGCTGACCTGCTTGGGTTAGTGCTAATTACATCATTAACCACCAGTGGGGCTCGGGCCAAACACATTCCCAGGGTGGTGTGTGATTTGTGTTCATCTGACCATGTTCATGGGGTTCGCTTTCTTTTTTTTCTTTTTTCTTTTTTTTTACATTTTGTAGTGAATGGGTTTCAAAGACTGAAGCAAGGAAACTAAATGCTAATAGGATTGCTCATGAAAGAGAGAGTGAGACAGAGAGAGAGAGAGAGAGAGAGGGAGAGAGAGAGAGACTGACAAACAGACAGACAGACAGACAGACAGACAGACACCTAGAGACAAAGAGAGTGATAGATAGGGACAGAGAGAGGTTAGGTTTGGTTCAACTTTATTGTCACTGTCAGAGTACGAGTACAGAGACAACAAAATGCAGTAAACAATAAAATGAAATGCAGACAAAGATAGACAAAGAGAGCGAGACAGACAGAAAGACAAGAAAGAAAGACCTGAAAGAGTGTGTGTGTGTGTGTGTGTGTGAGAGAGAGAGAACAAAATAGACAGACAGACAGAGTGAGAGAGACTGAAAGACAGAGTGACAGATGGACAGACAGAAGAAGAGACAGACAGACAGAGAGATGATGACAGACAAACAGATGATAGAGGGAGAGACAGAGTCAGACAGACTGAGAGTGAGACAGAAAGAGAGAGAGAGAGAGAGACAGGAAGACAGCTAGAGACAGTGAGAGGGAGAGACAGAAAGTCAGAAAGAGACAGCAAGAGGGTAACAGACAGACAGATAGAGAGACAGTTAGACAGAGTATACCAATTCACTATTTTACTTTATGATTTTAGAGTTCATCCTATTTTATGATTTTAATAAAAAAGAAAATAGAACAACAAAAACCTCCTCGTAGGTGATTCAATTCATTATTCCTATATGTAATTTTATATGTACATATAAATTAATTTCTGTTATTGTAAATTAAAATAAAATAAAATGAAACAAGCAAGACTAATTGACCATCATAATTAAATTGAATATGAGATTTGAGGCAGACGTGTTTTTCTAGTACTTTCTTTTTACTTTCAAAAGAGTGTAGTAAACTTTTCGACTTTAAATTGAGTGAAGAATTTGAAGCTGCACTTCAGCTTTTATCCAAATAGAACAGCACCAGTGTTTTTGTCCTGAATAGACAGCAGAGATAGCGACAAGCATACATTGTTTTTGACTCTTTCTGTCACTAGTTGATAGCGATGCACTTCACTGATGCCATTTAGACACAAGCCAATCACACTGTGCGATTCACCACAGCCTGAAAGTCACTTAGGGAACAATTATACCACTGAAGAGCAAGTATTAAAATTGTGTGAGCCCATTTCCACTATTTGAAGCTAAAATATAACAATTATCTCGATGTCTCAATGAAAATGTTCATATTGTTCCTATTGTATGGCCAATTTTTTATGATGGACTTTAATTAGCATCAGATTTGACATGTACTTACAGAGACGTGTGGCCAGTTTTGGGCAGTTTTCCAGGAGTCTGTTTAACCTCAAAGCTTGGCACAAGAATTATCAGACATAAACCCTCATTTTAATGTTGTATCTGTTTGAGAATCAGTGATACTTTACTGCACGTTGAATTGCCTAGAAATCATAGATCCTCCTATTACTGTGGCATTTTTAAACACTTAAACAGTTCCTGAGTTATAAAACTGAAAATGATAATGAAAGAGAAAAAAAAAAAATACCCACCTCAGGTTTGAAACAGTTCGAGACTCATTGTTTAGATTTATTTAGAAACACCACTTAAGCATTATCCAGTGTCCACATCATTCTGTCCTCAGATTAAAGTTGATGAAAAGCACTTAAAGTGTCACGGCCTGTTTCACTTATCACTTCATGGCTGACCTGAGCAGAATGAGAATGAAGAGCCAGTCAGAGTCTAATGTGTATCAGTGCTGTATGTGAATGCGTCGAGTGAGTGTTATCTGGCATAAATCTCATGCAGTCATGAGCTTTAACACATACATTAATGGCCCTTAGTTAAATTGACTGTGAAACATCAATGCACTTGAGCTTAATCATCAGTTTTTGAATTGAGAGAATGAAAGGCGTTTGATTAAATGAAATGCCTTTAATTGGAGGCACTCATGGTTTGGTTAGAACTTGTATGCAAAGTTAAAGGAAAGGCTAGGATGAGAGGTGGGGCTTGGCATATACAGTGAGGGGTATAAATTAACAACCTTAGTACTTTGATCCAAGCTGAAATTGGCAGTCCCAGTTTCAACACATCTCCAGTAAGAAGTAATTCGCTTTTTGCGGCATTGTGGTTCAATTTTGGCACATTCCTCTTGGCAATCATCTTCAATTCCCCAAGGTTACGACGATCCCTCTGATGGCCTCACAATTTCATAATCATCCATAAATGTTCAAAAGGATTCGA
This sequence comes from Pangasianodon gigas, assembly GCA_022758105.1. NCBI lineage: Eukaryota > Metazoa > Chordata > Actinopteri > Siluriformes > Pangasiidae > Pangasianodon > Pangasianodon gigas. The sequence goes on from CM040460.1 coordinate 2,609,115, forward strand.
GCCTTCTTGAATTATTTTGGCTGTATGTTTGCACTTGCTGTCTTGTTGAAACGTCCATCTTCTCCCCAGATTCAGTTTCGTCTCCAATGAGATTAAATTCTCCTCCTGGAACATCTCTTCATCCCTGCTTCCTTCAGTGATGTGTAATGCCCCTGTACTGTTTGCAGAGAAGCAGCTTCATATCATGATGCTCCCACCACCGAGCTTCACTGTGGGTATGATGGTGTTCTTGGGATCATACATACAAACCTTCTTTTTCCAAACATGATGAGCTGAATTACTGCTGAAGAGTTCTATTTTTGTTTCATCTGACTCTCCCAAAAGATTTTGGATTTGTCTAAATGGTTTTAGATGTACATCTCTGTGCTTCTTTTTAATTTAGTTTAGTTTATCTTGAGGTGTAGGAGATGATTATGATGCAGTTCATTGTTTGTTTTTCTCTGTAGTGTAACCGTTGTTCCTGCCGCTTTCAGGTTGTCCTGCAACTCTTTTCGAGTGACTGCTGGCTTCTCTCTTATCATTAGTCTTCCTTATCATTACTCTATTTCCCAGTGTTTTATTGCGCTTTCAGTCATAGTTAATACTGTCATACTCTTTTACAATTTTTTTTTTTTTTACGATTCACATTAGTAAACAAATCAAAAAGCAAAAAAAGGTAGCTGATGTGTGGGCAGGTCTGAACACATAAACATATGAGTCAAATAATTTTGGCAGCACTACAGCTTTCTTTGGCGCAGCAGAAACCCCCTTTTGCTAATTTTATACCTGCCCTTCGGTCATATTAAATTTTGTCATTTTGGCTTTCAGGCAGCAGTAAATTGGAAAGAAGTTACAAAATAATTTCTTTACATTGAAACCATTCTGTATTTTGTACCTTTAGGTAGAAACGTAGCAAATTCCATGTTCATTAAGGCGAACACACAAAACGGACAACACGTGCAAATTTGTGTTTGTGAAAGACGGAATCCTCTGTGGACCCTGTTAGTAAATCAGCATGTTTTAGTTTTTTTGCATGTGTTGTGAAGTTTGCACGTTTTTACAATCACAAACCTAAATTAAGAGCCTTAATGTTTAGGGGTCAAAGGTTAGCAGTCGTAGCAGTTCCTACGCAATACTTTTTAAATAATATCAGGCTTGATAACGATACACTTCACTTTCCACTTTATGTGAGCGAGGATTCCTAATTAAGCAGGCAGAGCATTAGCAGTAATGACACTAATAGAGGGAGGGAGCTAGCATGCTGGATGACAGCAGAGAGACGTGGGTATAAATAGCTGTGGAACAGAAGCATTTCTCAAACAACAGTCAGATCCAGTAATGAGATGTTCTCATCCAGGCAGCTGTTTGATATCTGACGACATGTCAGATCTCTTCAGCGTCGACAGTGATGCTTTGTAAGCACTCTGTCCATCCATGTGTCTCTCTCTATCTCTCTGTCTGTCTCTCTCTCTGTCAAATTAAAATTCAAAAGTTGCTTTATTGGCATGACAAATATTAACATTTGTATTACCAAAGCTTGGATACTGATCTCTCTCTCTCTCTCTCTCTCTCTCTATATATATATATATCTATCTATCTATCTATCTATCACTCTGTCTCTCTTTTCCTCTCTCTCTGTTTCCCTATCTCTCTCATTCCCTCTCTCTTTTGCTCACTCTGTCTCTCTCTGTTTCTCTCTGCCTCCCTCACTTTGTCTCTCTTTCTGTCCCCCCCTCTCTCATGCATGTAATGATATCCTTCATAATCAAGATGATCCCAGTTCTACCTGTCGATGGCATTGAATTTGCATGTGTGTGCGTGTGTGTGTGTGTGTGTGTGTTTGCATGTGTGGGTGTCAACCCTCTGATGGTAATTCCACCTGATTCCCCCTCATCCCTCTGGCAGTAGCTCAACCCCATTATGCCAATCATTAAGTTTAATGACTTACAAACCAAGCATCATAACTTTGCCACATTGCATTGGGAATAAAACAAACACTTCTTTGTGTGTGTGCATGTGTGTGTGTGTGTGTGTGTGTGTGTGTGTGTGTGTGTGGGCTGCGTCTTTCCATGAAGCTCTGATTTGCAGTATAATATTTTATTTCACTTTAAAACATGTTAGTATATGTGAGTAATTAGGATTCATCAGTGCAGTAAATACACTGCAGTGTGTAAGTAATTGGCCAGGAACATTAGTTTTGTTCATTTGGCTGTGAAGTGAGGCACATTTGAGGGGATTTACATCTACAGGCTCTGTTTTCATGCACACACAAATATAAATTAGTGGTATTTTACTGGTGTGTTGCTAATTTGCTTGGGCAGAAGCCAATTTTCTCGTGTTTTTTTGCTAATTGCTGTTTTCTTGGTCAGAAATGAGAACGTGCGCCATTTTCAGCCCACTTTGAGCCTATTTTTGGTAGAAAATCATGTTATAGCTGAGTTATAGCTTTTATCTATACACACATATGCACAATGGCTGCTGCACATATCATTTGGTCATTTGGAGTGTTGTCTCTGCACATCTTTTAAAATTAACAGTACGCCTCTGTGTGTTGTGATACCAAAGTAAATAGTGAGGGCAACAAACTAGCACTCGCTGTATCTCAAATCACATACTTATGTACTTTTCTAGACCATTATTGAGCACTATCTAACTGTTTCTTCCAATTATGCTTACTGTTTGAATTTTCAAACCTGAATAAAGATCTATTTTGGGTAGTCTTCTGGAATTTTCTAGATTAGTATATACTTTTGAATGTAAGATCTGTGTTTTTGATTTGAGACACAGCTCATGGAGATGGTGGAAACTTTTACATCAATGTACATAAAATCTCTAAACATTTTACAGTTTGACTTGGAAACCTGACTGACATGGATGTTCTGACTCTGACAGGCCATCTAGTGGAGGTTGCTTTTAATCCTCTAGATGTATATAAAGTACTCAGTAGAGTGTGTGTGAACAATGCTGCTCATGTTGCTGCTGGTTCTGCACTTGCACCTAAAGTATAAACCAGTGTTTAATGTTACCATTTTGCAGCCTCTTTCTTAGTAAAGATGAGTAGAAGGGGCAAAATCCTGACCTTAACTAAAACTGTAAAAGTCCTGTCCAATTTCACGACTCAGTGTTGTTGACGTTCACTATTTACTTCACTCCACTTTCATCATAAACAGTCTACTTCATCCAAATACTAACTAAATAAATATTAATAGCATGAATTGTTTTATTTGTAACACATAGAAACCATAAAAATTACATGAGATGCATCAATATGCATTGGAATTTATATTATTAATGGAATTAGTTTAAAAATGTCTAACAAAATTAAAATTTCAGACTTACCAAAGTTATTACAAGAAATTAGACAAAAAGTCGAAAGCACAAGAATGCAAACTCATAGAGCTGGTTATTTCTAACTCTAAAATATCAACCAGAAATCTGCAGTTGAATTCTAATTGTAGAATTCAATTGTATCTGCTATTGTATTTGGATGCAACTACCATATTTAAGAAACCTTTACCAAGAAATAAAAGCTACATTACAGATTAAACATTCAACAGCAGACAGCAGCTAAAAGCTAATTACATTGCTAACTAACAAGTCTTCAATTTCTTGCTTCAGATTTGTCAAATTAGTTTCACTGATCTTGAAAGAGCATTACATTATCTTACTATTGCTGTAAAGTTAAACAGTTTCACTTATTTTTCCTTTTTTCTTTCCTGTGCTAAATCCAATCCACCCTGGGAGCTGAACTCATAAACTTCCGCTGAGTAGCTCAGAACTTTAACACATGTTACTGCTGTCCCTGAAGAGAAGCTAAACAAGTCTGGTTTGGTGCAAAATGTCCTCATCTATTGCATAAAATAAATAAATAAAAGTATAGAAATTATCTCCAGACCACACACAGCCTAATGGCCAAATCTACCTTAAGCTCCATCAGCCTAGCTCCATGATTCATAATGGTGTCTGATAGCTCCAGTTTGCTAGCGCTAACAGTGCATTTGTGAACATCAAACAGACCGAAATAGCAGGAGCCAGAGCTAAAAGCGCTCCCTTACTGTGCTGAATGTCTCATTAAAATCTCTCCACAGCTGAATATGCTGTCTTTCCAGTGAGACAATATCGCCAGCACTTTATTCAACATACAAAAGTCCACAGCACCTGGAGGGATTCAAGTGATGGGAATTGAAGTTAGACAAGATCACAATATTCACAAACTCTTTGTGTTCCAATCAGAAGGAAGCTCCCTAGGTAGACGACATGTTTGGGAAGCATTAGTGTGCTTCAAAGATGAAGGTTGTCCATTTGAAAGCCTTTTGAAAATCGCTAGTTTTGGACAAAATTGAGCAGCATTGCATGTGTCTTTCTCAGGGTAAGCAGTCCCATAATGCCATTCACCGAACCTGGGCAAACGTGAAAATTACAACAAACACAGAGGACAAAATTGCAAGAAGTAGCTAATGTAATATGATGTCAGATGAAGATGATTAGCTTGCTAGTTGCTAAAATACTATCCTATAAGGCAGTTTTGCTCATTATATGTAATTAGTTAGCTAGCTAAGTATGAAAACTTGTAATGAAGAGTAAATAAGTATGGTTTAGCAGAATAACAAAATCTGCTGCTAGTTCAGAAACCATCCTGAGGTAAAGCTAGCAAGAACTGGTGCAAACTAGCATTCCAAGTGCAATACCTACCAAAGTTTGTTTACAGTTTCAGTTAAAATGGACAGCCAGCTAACAAAATGATGACATTAGATTCTCTTTAAGAGCTTGTAGGATACAGTACAATATGTAAAAGCAAAACAGGATGTTGTTGAATGTCATTATTGCAGAACATAACCTGTGTGTAACATTCATAATGCTACCAGAACATCCTTGTAACATTTCTGTGTAACGTTATCCCAATATCTGTACCAATGTTACAGTGACACCCCTTGTTAGCAGAGAAGATAGTTCCTGTTATCTGTGATTTGAATTACAGCCAACAGTAATTACAGTTACTACATATGTATTACACTACAGTGTTACTAGAGTGTATTAGAGTTACTACATATGTATTACGCTATAATAACACTGTTATAATGCCAATGCTATGACATCACGTTATTACAAATCTGATTTTGGCTATTTTACAATACACCAAATAAAAATAATTAAACATATTTTCAAAAGCAGTTCCCCTGCTTGTACGAATGGATCCTGTGAAAATAAGTGAGAAATATGTTGCCTGGAGTATCAAGACAGTGATATGAAACCTGTGATATGAGGAACACTTGCCTGAGAGCCTCTGATCACACAACGTATGCACTGACGACTTTAAAGTCCCCATGAAATGGCTTGAGAATTATTGGACTCTGTAAGTTGATGTATTCCCTTGCTTGACTGATTTACACAACAGCGAATAGCGTTTGAGATATGACATGCCACACCTCCACCGAATCTGAACACACTCAACAGTAGCTTAGAGAAATAGCTAAATATGGCCAACTGCTTTTTTTTTTTTTAAGCTATGGAAGAGTTCTCACCACTACATTCATCCACACTTGCTGATTTTAATCAGGATGATATCCTAGAGAATGACATGGTGTGTGTTTTGGAGTTATGCGGTACATGTTTGAGAGAAAATCGAGAGTCACAGGATCATCTGATGCATTTGAGTCGTAGATGAAATGATATTACTGACTCTTACTGAGGGAGAAGGTGTATAAAGATGGAGTCATGTTTTCTATCAGCGACATTCTGGTATTGACCAGCTGCAATTTGGTAAATCCCTCCTCTGAAAAGTCACAAAACCACAACCAAGCTCCAAATGAATAAACTCCAAATATTCTCAACCAAGCGATGGCTGGAAAAGGGAATAGTGTGCAGGAAGGCACACAAAAGAAAACACACCGAGGTAACGAGGTTAGTAACGAGCTGCTACTGTAGAGCAAGACACACCCCGAGGGGCGGGAGTTATAAATAGAAAGGAGAATTTAATTGGACAGACACAGGACTATTACAGAATGAGTTTACCATTAACTATACAATTAAAGCAAGAATATCTCAAAAAGTTTTTTTTTTTTTTTTCTAAACATACTATCATACAGCTCTCAGACACCAGTTTTGATCTGAGGGCCACTTTAGTAAAGGATTTCTGTGTGTGTGTGTGTGTGTGTGTGATGACATCACTCACCTTCTGTCTGGTTTGAGATAGTGAGGAAGAAAGATAAGTAAAGTGTGGGGAGCTTTAGAAGCTTAAGAAGCTTTCTAATTTCTTAAAGTCCTCTAACATTTTTTGGACATTTACCAAAATGGCACTCGATCCGAATCCGGTTACAGGAACAGCTTTTCAACTGAACCTTGTGAAATCAAAGCCTGAAGATCTTACAGTCGCATTTTCCTCTTCCTCTCAGTGTGTTTGTATGAACGAGAGTTAAGTCTGGGTTTCATTCTGCATATCACAAAGAGTGATATTTAAATTTCTGCCAAAAAATCAATGGTTTTTTTTTTTTTTTCAGTGCTTGGCTTTTTCACTTCTCTCTTCACTGTCTTCACAAAGTGTATAACGTGACATCCTGCTGTCTTTACACTCATACCGTCATGACAACTGTCAGGTATTCTTGGCTTTGACTGGCAGCACAAGAAGAGAAAGTGACAGAAAGAAGCTGTGGATGAAGATTTAAATCAATTATACAAGGAAATGTAGAGAGAAATCGTTTGAGATAATCTTTTATTTAGTAGTGTCTTTATTACAGTTTAACATTATTGGTCATTTTTATCTTTTTAAAATGAATATATGACTACAAATTCAAAAGATTTTTCAAGACTCCTCAACTGTAAAATTACGAATGATGACGTTTCAGCTGAGGGGCGGGGTTAGTGCTTGAACTTTTAATATGAATTTTTTAATAGGAAACACAACCAAGTCAGATATTCAGGGTTCATTCACAGCAATTAATCTATTTACTGGGTCTGAATCAGAGGAAATTTTTTTGCACATAATTAAACAATTGCACATAATTTTCATTAATTGGTCAGAAATACTTTCACAGGAAAAGATGAACAAACCTTTGGCAAATGCAAAGAGAAATCACAGAAATCAACCAAGCATGGAAAAAGGAAAATATCAAAATGACTCTTAAAAAATATTGTGTCAAAGCGCAGTTGAATTCTCAAATCTGATTGGTCAGATTTGTGTTATTTATTATTTATTTATTTATTTATTTATTTTTTTAACAGCAGCTCTAATGAAAAGAAGCATGGCATTTTGTGTATTCAAAGTCAGTTTATGCAAATACTTAAGTCGATTTTCAGGGCTACTGAACAGTGTCTAGAGCGCCACCTTTAAACACACGCACTCGCCTTTAAGCCTGGAAAAAAATCAGGAATAGAAAATGCGGACTGAAGAAGGAATTTTTTTTTTCCTTTGCTGTCAGCTGTAATATGATGTAACATAAAAGCAAGATACAATTTTGAAATGAAAAAAAAAAGATATATGAAGTTTAAGATGGCAAACAATGAAATAAATATCTAATATAATTCCAAAATCCACATCGCATTATCTTGCATTTTACGTCTGAATTCATTAATATATTTTTTATACCCTGCTCTGACAGGTGCTCATGTACATAAATTAATGAAGCTACGAGATACTAAATCGAGGTCGTAATAAATGTTTGTCAATGATTTTGTTAATTTTATAAATTTTTGTAAATTTTGTAAATTTCTCCTGTAAAGAAAATGCTCAATGGATAAAGAAAAAATCAGTCCCCTATATGAACAATGTCTCAGATTAAGGGCTGAAACATACCCTACATATCCATACGAACACAAACACTTCGCATTATGCAAAGCAGACTTCAAAACTGCATTCTGAGCATTACAGCAAGGGGCGCTATAGTCAGCACAGGGCAAAGGTTAGTTTCTGTCTCTCAACTGTCAGGGCAGACCAGCAGTTTGATGAGACTCTTACAGAGCTGATTCATTCATATAAACATATATGTGATGTCAGTGGCTTTGTATTCTGATCACACAGCAATTGAAAATCGCTGGCAAGAAATTGCATGTTCTGTTAGGCAAAAAAAAAAAATGGATACAGCTTTTACAAAGCAAGCTCCATGAAGACATGATGACACTGACTGCCTTCCCAAGCCTGATATCAGCACCTGACCTCTCTCACTAATGCTCTTGTGGCTGAATGAACACAAATCCCCACAGCCAGGCTCCAAAATCTAGTGGAAAGCCTTCTCAGAAGTGTGGGGCTTATTATAACAGCAAAGGGAGAATAAATCTGGAATGGGATGTTCAACAAGTACATATAAGTGTGATGGTCAGGTGTCCACATACCTTTGGCCATATCGTGTACAATTTAACATCCATACTGTAACTCTTGCGTTATAGTGCTAAAGTCTGGAGTTATATCTGAGGCCCGAATACTGATGTGCACGGTGTTTAGTGTTAGTTTGTTGATGTGTGTTGATGGTGTACAGTACGTGCTGTACGTGAGGGTGAAGGAATATGAGACAACGTGCGTCAAGGTTGCAGGAAGCCCTGGCAATAACGTGATTAAATGCTTTCTATTCATCAGCGTCAGGAGACACAGCTGAGGAATAACTCACCAACTGTCCATGCGCATGCAGGTGATGATGATGAGTTCGTATTGATCAGCGTGATGATTCATGCAAGGTCACATGATTAATGACACACAGTCACACAGCAATCATAACTCTATTGATTTAATTTCCATTTAATCCTTACGCACAGATGTGAACAAAAATTGCAACATATAGCCAACTACATACTTTAGATAATTTAACTTTAAATAATTGTAGTGTTTATTAGATTTATATTCAACAATATTTAAAAAAAAATATATTTGCTTAGTGCATTATGTTTATTCATAGACACACTGACAGCTGCTGTGATTTTTTAAATGAGTAACCTTTTGTTTTTGTAATATCAATGTAAAAATTACATTGATATTATTTTTAGCCAAGTATAAAACATAAGAACTAGAATTTGTTATTTATAAGAGCTCAATATTCTGTCTCAGAATTTTATCAACTGTAAAAATTAGAAAAAGTTACAGAACATAATTTATAAACACAAACATATATGTACATTCTAGTTGTGATGTTTTGTATGATTTTTTTATTGTGTGTAAGCAGTAAAAAATAGTACTGTGTAAGCCACTGTAGCCATGAGTGATAGCAAGTTAGCTAGAATTACTGTAATTATTATATTCTAAAGCAGTAGCTTTACAGTGTGCCGAGTGTTCTTCACTTCCTTAAGTGTGCTTCATTCCAGCTGACTAATGCGACACCTTGCCTGAAACCTGAACGACTCCAACATTCTCTCTGAGGCCGACAAAATGGCAATTTATCCAATTACAGGGAGAAATTCAGGAAGTGGCAGAATTGGATTTGTGACTACTTTATGCTGGTTCAGGTTCCTCAATCCTGCCTGCAGGTGTGTGAGGCTAATGTGTGTCACCAGACGCTTTCCGTACTGTAGTCTCTGTGTGTGTGTGTGTGTGTGTGGTGAAGTGGAAAAGCATCGTTGATATCCTGCAGTAGAAGTGGAGAAGTGTATGGACTCTCAGTGCAGCATCAGCAGGATGAATATGTGATACCAATTCAATTTACAGCACACATATCTGTTTGGATATTGCCTGGAACCCTTCATAAGCCTCTAATCCCTTATCATACTCACTGGCATTACCGGTCCAATCCAAAACACACACCCACACACACACACATACACACACACGTTATGTCTGTCGTTCCCCATTGTGACTTTAGTAGCTCAAAACCAAAAACCTCCATATAAATACCCATGTTTTATTTCTCTTACCACACTGCTACTGAATTCTCGATTCTGATTGGTTGCAAGGTGGTGATTAATTTTTAAACATGTCTATATTAATGTGCTCATTCTGTTACATTATCGTTTCTATAGTAACAACTTAGGTACTTTTATAGCAAACTAAGATTAATAATATAGCTAAGGATTAAAAACGTGTCATTTAACAAGAAAAACATATAATCGTTAATATGGTGAAAGAGACATTTATGTAACATATATGGAAGGAGTCTCCAGTGTCAGTGCTTTGTAACATTCAGTAAGTTTTCCAGCACAGAGGAGTTTACGCATTTCAGTTTCTCGGTAACTTCACAGGCTGAGTTTGTTTTGTCTTATTGACTTCAAGAAACAAAAAAAAAAGAGACTGGTGAGATAAATAAAATGAATAAAAACGTGTACTTTTCGGTTAATTACTCTGATATAAGAAGAATAAAACACTTTGGGATATAAAAAGAATTCATTTCAAGGAGGTAAACCGGTGGTAACTCCGCTTCATCATCCCATCCCGTCGTTGATTATTTTCCTACAAAAAGGACGATGTAGAGTGTTTTATTCCTCACATATTATCATATATTATCATATTTCAACAAATGTTGATTTGGAGTGCTGTGCTTTCAGAGGTCACTGCTAATCAGCGGATAATCACAATTAACAGTTGTAAACAAGATGCAATGATCATCTAGGGAAAGCACGGCATGCACACACACACACACACACACACACACACTCACACACCAACATGACTTTCCATAAGAGAGTCATTTTTAAATACTGAAAAGGGTGAAAGGGAAGTACTGAGTAGAATGTAGTGTGTGTGTGTGTGTGTGTGTGTATGTTATTGATGTCCAGACTTTGTGTGAGGATCAATGCAAAGTGGGTCTGAGTGGCTAATGGTGATTACTGAAGGTGTGGCATGGAACTTTTCAGGCCTCCCTGCTCTCCTGTGTGTATTGATCCGCAGTGGCACTTGGACGTTTAGGAGTGACAAAGAGGCGTCTATCTAAAAACTAAACAATAAATAAATAAATAATAAAAAGAAAACTAGAAAATACAAAGAAACAAACCACACAAAGACAGCGAGGACACACACACACACACACACACACACACAGAGCTTTGAGGTTAGCTAAAAATCGACCATTTAATCCAGTTATTTGTCTCTGACTTTCAGTTTGTTCTGTAATAAATTACACCAAACACTACACACACGATAGCCATTAATCTGACAGAAATAGATTGCTTCCTAGCATATTGCTTTACAAAATATAACAATTAGACTAATAGTAACTAGCTTGCTAACAAACCTGGCTAATTTTTTACATATTATGATACCTCAGAGATAGCTAGCTTACTAGCAATCCTGCCTAATCTCAGTTTATGGTATTTTTTAGAACCAAACCATGATAGAAACTTTTCTAAAACTTTGTTCTGGACTATTTTATGTATTTAATATTGTACTATGTGATTTCTAATGGCGGCTGGTCGCACCAGATCTAATTTTGGGATGAAGGTAGTTACTTATGCAATCACAACCTTTCCATTTTTAATTATAAATTTTTTTCATTTTTAGGTATAAATTATTATGCAAACTATATTGATTCTTTCCCCCCACACTTCAATATTGTGTTTTATTCTGTTCAGATTCATGCCATATAATCCCAATTAAGTCCATTTCAGTTCCAGGTTAAAACGCTACAAAATGTGGAAAAGCTTAAAGGGGGTAAACACTTATGCTGTTTGCTGTACATTTCAAGAGAAATGTCCTCAATCAAACCAAGTTGAGGATAATCATGAATTGGTAACGGTAAATTTAACCGTACATGGTGATTTACATTTCTCACTCACTTCCAAATGAGAGCACATCACACTCAGGCAAGATAAAACTCACCTAAAAGCCAAAAACCTATTTACAAATGAATAGCCGAGTAAACATTTACAAACCGGCTTACTTAAGATGTCAGGTGAATAATTTAGGGGTCTTTAGCTGTCCGTGTTTCTTCTAGGCTGTTAGGATGAGATGTGAATGTTCTAAAGCAGAAAGACTTTAGGGTTTTATGGTTTAATGGTGGTGTATTACTGTGCAGTCCGGCTGTCCTCTCTGTTTGTCTCTGTCTGCTTGTTATTTGGACTCGGTTCTTTGGTAGATGCTTGATATTAAACTGATATGACACTTGTGCTCTTCATGGGGTGGGAAAAAAGCATTGGAAGGAGCAAAGTAAAGTGGTAAGGTTACATCAACACTTGCAGTAAATTACTGCCAATGCTCTAAATGTTCCTCTTTCAAACAAGTTTTTACTTTACTTTAAATCACTTTAATTCATTAGTATACATAAACTGTGTGTATAATTTTAAAAAATGATTACTCATACTTTTACTCAATTACATTTCCATTAAATTTGTTTACTCCTTACATTTCACTTCAGATTGTACAAGTACAAATATACAAAAAAAGTACAAAGATAATGATCCAAACATAACAGGCTGCAAAGCACAGGTTTCTATTAATGCACTTGTTCTAATACATTATCGTTTCTATAGAAACAACTTACAGAGGGACTTGCATTTCCATGTAATGCTCCACATAATCTAATATTAATAATAAGTACATTTAAAAATACATGCTGTTAATTATTTAAACGTAAAATCGTTGATATGTTGAAGTTTTCTGTAAGGAGGCATTTATTTAACATTTGGAAGGAAGGAGTCTCCAGTGTCAGGAGGTAAAGCTGTAACTTTTTTTCTGTAACATGTTTTCCGAGATCTTCAGGACAGCGGTGTTTATGCTTAATGGTTTTTCTGTAACATGACAAGATTCCATACTTTCATTCCATTCCATAGCTATGTTTAAAACAGGGGCCAAAATACTCCAGAAGGGCAGGTAGTAAATTTGTGTCTGCCTGTTTTGACCTTTTCAAGACAATACCGTTTCAATATCTCAATAATAATAATAATAATAATAATAATAATAATAATAATAATGAGTATGGTTATATTGTATGGTAAATTTTTATAACGGAATTTAAATTAGCATTACATTCGGGTAATGCCAGGTTTAGAGTTTTCAGAGAGTCTCTTTTAGCCCAGAGCTTGTTTGCATTTTTATCTGAAAATTCCCGTCAACATGCCAACTCACAGTACTGCACTTGCACTTCCCACACAAATTAGCCTCTTTAGTTTTAAATTTTAGTATCACAGCATGAGTTGCAAGTTGAAAAGTTACTGATCTGGTAATAATAACTAATAAACTCATGACTCGTGTTCATTTCCCAACCCATTGGCATGCATATTTGTAGGAATTGTAACAATATATTTAAACTAAGTCTACAAACACTAGCCTTTCTCCATCCATTCTTTCATCCCAACATCCTTCTCCTGAATCTCCAACCAGGAGATCATATTGGTTACAGTGTTTCAAGCACTGAGCGCAAGCATCAATCCCTGTGTCTTTTCTTTCTCAGAACTCGTTCAGGTTGTCATGGTGAGTATATTAACGATTTCATGGAAAGGTAGCATGGTGTTCAAAATACATCATTTTCCTTCAATACAACATCTGACAAGGTTTCACCATCATTTCTAATAAATCCTCCTGACCCTTTTAACAGAGCCCTCGAGCTATTTCATGTTTTGCGGACAATTGATGACCTCTAATTTTCTTCCTCAAGGAGAAGCACCAGCTCTCTATCTCTTTTATTCAAGGACTGGAGCTGAAAGCAGATATGATATGTTTTATTTCAAGCAACGCTCACTCTTCTGTTAGGAATCCTGTAGATTTTACACCACTACAGATGAAATAACCTAAAGGGGAAAATGAAGGAACGTGTTCGCTTTAACACATCATCAACTAACTTCTTGTATTGTATATTGACCTGAAATAACAACGACTTATTCTGCACCAGCTCTTCACAGAGACATAATGAAGCATTTTCAAAAGACACACAATTTAATGAACTGCTTTTCAGGACCAAAACACTCTTTGATGGAACTGTTCAAAGAAATACACCATTATTTGCTCTCAATAGCAGTGACATTTGATACAGTTTGAAATTCAGGGGCTTAATGGATTTAGTTTTTTTTTTTTTTTTTTTATATGTCAGCTGGGCAAACTGGCTGACATTTATAGGGAATGTCTTGTTTTAAATTCCCCACGCCGACTCTGAGTACACAGGGTCAGTCAAGAGTTATTATCTAGAAAACAATGAGAACATTTACATCACTGCCACATGGTATGATGTGCTGCTGATGGCTGGGAAAAGTCTTTTAACCACACAGTTCACTTCTATGTACAGACTGGAAATAAGTTGTGATACATGAATGGAAATAATTTTGGTATTGTTTCAGACTTAATACAACAGTTGTGAAACACATGCTGTTATCATTAAGAGTTAAATTAAAATCAGTCTTTAAATCAAAATCAGTCTTTTATCAGTCTTTTAGTGAGGTTGTGTGGATAATTCAACTACTCAACTAAAAATATTGACATATCTTGAAATAATGGCATAATACGTTCAGATATTGACATATCTTGCAATGACAATTTGTTAAGCCGAATATAATGACAAAATATCTTGAAGTAATAAATCAAACAATGGCATAATACCTTAAAATAATGAAATAAATAATTACAAATATTGACATATCTTGAAATTATTAGATAATAAGATTATATATTGACATATGTATATATAAAGTATTATCTTTAAAATGCTTGAAATAGTGAGATAATAAGTAAAAACACTGACGAAACCTAAAATATGAGATAATTAGATGAAATATTGATATATCTTGAAATAACAAGATAATAAGTCAAATTACCTACCTGGAAATAGTGAGATAAGTCAAAATATTAATATATCTTGAATTAACAAGATACGTTAATATATTAACATAGCTTTATATATAATAACAATATCTTCAGATAATTTGTCAAAATGTTGACGTATCTTGAAATAATGAGGTAATAAGTCAAAATATGAATATATCTTGAAATAATTAGATAAGTTGAAATATTAACATACAATATTATCTTGATATAATAACTTATTATCTTGAGATGATTCATTGAAATGTTGACATCTTGACATAATGAGTTGTTAAGTCAAACTTCTCTACTTAATATCTGAAGTAATGAAATAAGTCAAAATATTGACATATCTTGAAATAATGAGATAATAAGCTGAAACATCGATATACAGTTTGAAATGTTTGAATTAAGTCTAAATGAATTAAGGCGAAATATTCACCTATCTAGAAATAACAAGATGACATAATATCTGAAAGACAGGATCATTTACACACATTCAAAGCAAGGATGATGTGGTTGTAACCTGTGAATTATGTCAGAAGAAGGGATGTATGCTACCACCGCTCCTAACTCTATGCTTAACCTTCATATCTATTCATACAGCTGGAGTCATAGAAATGATCATGAATGAACACATTGATTTGCCTTGTTGTAATTTGACATACTTAACATGCGTGTCATGGCCTCAGTCAATGCTGGATTTAATCACTCAGCCTACTATTTCATCTCGAACCTTCAATTAAATATGTAGATGTCCTTCACAGCGAGTGTTTCAGCTAGTGTCTGGCTTTTTTGTTCATTCTCAGTTACTCTTCAGACTTCCTCTGAAATATTAAACAGGACTATTTTATTCCTAACTCTGCATCTCAAATTATTATTCTGCTTGCATTACTATAATTTTGTTTATCATATGCAATCATTAGTTCTACCATTTATGTGCTGGCATTTGGATTTAGCCTTGTTTGGCTTTGTTATTTTCATCAAGTTTGTTGTGCACAATTACTGGCTACAAGAGCAGCCATTTCTACCTTTTCTACCCACTTATCTTTTTTCTTGTTCTTTTGTTGTTTTGGCTTTTCTTTTGATTCGAGTCTCCCATTCTTTCACGTCTTTAAATAGCAATCCTCTGGCACTTTCCACAGTGATGCACATTCAGAAAGCAGACTGAAATTATTTGTGCGAAGAAGCTAGCTGTGTTAGCCGACACTCTGAAGGTGCTAGCCTCCCGGGGTTAGCCTTGCTTTGTTCCGCACATTAAGCTTTCCTCGGGTATACAGCCCACTGAGCATCATCAGAAAAGGTGTTGAAAAGCTATTTGAAAGTTTATAAGATACCCGCTGTTCCTCTGCTACAGTACGTGGGTTCACTTAATAATATTACACAATATGCTGTTAAAATATTAAGTGCAATGCAAAAAAAAAAAAAAAAAAAAGTGTAGAATAGTGACTGTGCAAGGTTTGCAAGGGCACATGTTCAGAAGAACCTTTGAAAATAGTTTTCCAAGTTTGAACTGGATCAGTTTAGTGTAAACATGAACAATTTCACACCAAATGGACAGCAATTCCAATAGGACACGGGATCGATTGATCAGTCAGTCAATCAGTCAATCAATCAATCAATCTTGTTAAGGGAATATGGTCACATGAAACAAATGATAAACATGTGAAGGTTAAAGTTAAAGCATTAAAGTGCAAAGTGCAATTTCCACTGTATTAAAATAAATCAAATAAAAACTGGAAAAAATTGGCTTTTAATAAAATAGTTAATTAAATGGTTCAGTAATTGCCATTTTTGGGAAAAAAAAAAACCTTATTTCACCATGAGAAAAAGGTTAAAATTAATGAACTTTTTGTGGAATTAGTTACCCTGACAGGTGTTAAAACTTTTGCAAAAAATTCAAAACTTACATGAACCACTCATTATCTAGCCAACCAGACTATCAGTCTAACAGTCTAATTAATATTGTATTTAGATAAGCACCAAAATTATAAAATGATAAAAAAAAAAAAAAAATCCAGACTTTTTTTTTTTTTTGGTCACCAAAGCTCAGGATAAACATGTCTGGTGGGTTTATTTAAAAACAAACAAACAAACAAACAAACAAACAAACAGATAGATAGATAGATAGATAGATAGATAGATAGATAGAGTAACATTCTTAATATACAGAAATAAAAAGCCAACATGTTTATTGGTTGTGGGGAAAGAAAAAAAAAAACAGTATCATCTGTGCTTGCATTTCAGGGGAATTTTCTTCATCAGGCACTGAAATTAATTGTTAATAACAGCCAAACTGGAAACCTCTTTTGAAATTGGTAGCAGAACTGAAGAGGCACAAAATGACATTTCTGGAGGATCGCTTGCCTCGCTGCAGATTGATTAAAAAAAAAAAAAAGCTACTGCTAACTACAGCAAGCTATAACTTGGATTAAGCCACATATCCAAATTTTCAATCATGAGACCATATTATCTGCTGTGTTTTCCTCACACCAGTGCTTGTTATGCATGAGTAATGAGGTCCAGAGCCCAACATTAACCTGATGCTCCCACTGACCAATCCAAGTCATTTTTTCTCTGCATATTTTTCTGTAAGGTGGAATCTCTGGACAGATGGGGTTTTGTGCGCTGTCGTTGGCTCTTGGGCTCAGTTCTTAGCCCAGCTGCTCATTGGTTTAGCAATACTCTGTTTAAATAGACTTGCTCATTCAGTCAGGTTTGCCAGGGCCGGTTTTCGCCCAGCGTGTACAGCCAGCGCATCCCGTTAGCCGTGCCAGTCCCTGGAATGATTCAGACTGACTACAGTGCCTCAGTCCAATCCTGGAGGACCACCAATCAGTCCACGACGTTGTTGTGCTCCAGGTCCTAACATCTCGAAGCCAGATAATCAATACTCTGCGCTCCTGATTAGCTGGTGCAGGTGCAATGAAGAAATGGAGCATCCAGAACATTTGGACTCGCTGTTAGAGCCAGGAGGAAGGGGTCAGAGGTCATCATTCCACAAGAAATTACTGTGCAAATAAGATTTATATCAAGACACTTTCTAGGACAGTGAAACATTAAATATGCTTATATGGAAATATGTGTGATGTATGTAGCGATCTGTTGGTTGTTGAGTTTTTATTATTCCTAGAAGTTGTTAGTGGTTGTGTTTTACCTGATGGCACATGAGGACATTATTGCTAGCGCCGTTACAATCGCGTTTAAGAGAAGAAAAAAATTCAACAATCTCAAAACATAAGTTTTTTTTTTTTTAGCTCCTAAAAATCATTTTCTTGCTATGTTAATTGTGACATTACTGAGAAATCCAGTGTAGAAGTAATGGTGATGTCACTGCAAATGCTAGACTCAAAGTCCCAGAATGCAAAGCAGGTATATGACGGCAGAGACTCAGACTCAGCTAGGTAGCTTTCCAAGCCGAGCGAGAGAGCTGGACATCGATCTCTTTAGTTAGAGATGAAGCAAGGGCTAAATCTCACTGCGTGACTATGAAACGGTAGTCAAATGGCATTGTGGGTAATGTAGGAAATATGAAAATAGAGCTAAAGTCAATGAAAGAATTTTAAACAAAAAAAAAGTACATTCATAATTTCATTACAGAATAAATCTTTGATGCTGTTAATGATCACATTAATTATAAAGATTAATATGCAAGTGGTTCAGGGTGGATTTTCCCCTTATCCTGCTCTAAAGCCTCCATTCTTCACAGTATAATCAGACATCAAGGCCATTTCTGTTGTATAAAATCCATTTAGGCTGTAATGTAAATGTTTCTCTGTAGGCATATGGATGGGAAAATGATTAAAACAGTAGCTTTACTGAAAGAAAGAGGCTATTTAAACATCCCAGAGGTCATAACGTTGTTACATTCTGAGATGTACATGCATAATTAAATGCATGATATGTGTCTAAAACTGAGCATTTTGAAAAACGTCTCAATAACATAAGAACCCGAAAAGGAAAGATTATTGTATTTCCATAACTAATGGAGTTAGAGAAATAATTTGAAACAATAAAAAAGTATGAAACAAAATTTTTAACATCCTTTCACATGTTAATGTGGATTGGAATCTTTATTATTATCATTACAAAAAAGCCCAGGCGACATCTGCGCCATTTTCTCAGAACACCCACCCACCCACACACACACACACACACACACACACACACACACACACACATTTGTACACCCACATAGAGGTGTATTAGTGTACTTTTGTGTGTATGTATGACAGGTAAACAAAAAAAAAAAAAGTTATTATACTTTCCGCTGACCTTCTCACAGCTCGGTGCTGTGTCTATATTTTGTCATAGTTTTGATGGCAACTCGTTTGCTATGTGTCAGCAGCTCAATAGTGTGTGTAGCTTTATGACTGTAATGAAATTCCCATTTACATATCATTACAGTCAGAGCTGCGGCGAAAAGAGCCGTGATGCATTAGCGATGCCGTATAGCATGACTCGGCATTCTAGGCTGAAACGCTAGCTCAGACTAAACACCATCATACCAACTATTTAGGAAGATTGTTCAAAAAAACATCCCTCATATGAAAGCTGATGTATCTGTAATTGCCGTTCCTGTGCTTGGTTAAATAAGCTAAAGTGATTCGCAATAAAATGGATATTTGAATGGATAGACTGAAATTTTTATGTATAAAATTAAGAGCTACACATAAATTGAGCTGTAAGTGGAGCAGCTAAGTGCTTGGTCAGCTTGTCCTTTAAACCGTGGGCACAATTTCTTTACAGGAGAGCGCACTGACTTAACAAAAGCATTGACATTATTTAAAAGTGTGATAAAATACATTATATCCTGTACACACTTTATGATTTTATGACCTCGATATAAGACGTGCTGGATCAAGTGCTATTTTATACTTTAGGCTGCCTAATAATTAGAGTGGAAGCCATATTGCTAAAATTAAACCACATTGTTGCAATGATTATAACTAGAACAATATATGCAGTAAATATACTGGCAATATTCTAGACACCTACTAGACGTTTATTGCCATCTTCCCTTTCAGATATCTTTTTTTGTAATGTTTTTTCTTTAAATTTAATGCTACATTGTGTTACATTTGACAGCAAAGAAAACACAAAAAACTGTGATCTGCCTCTTCAGTCCGCATTTTCTATCTCTAATTTTTTCATGTTTAAAGGGAAATGGTTTGTGTTTAAAGGTGGTGGTCAAGACCTGGATCTTTTCTAGAACTTCAAGGTATGAAGTGCTCAACCCCAGAGGCCTCACATGAAATGCCCTAAAACATTTTCATATTGATGTCTTCTTGGTTTCAATCATGGCAAACCCTTAGGAGTGAATATCATGACAAGCTGATGTCTAAGAACAACAGGGTGAAATTATCAACTGAATTCATGCTGGTTTTTTGTCAGATTGATGTTACTACAGTCAGCAACCTTGACAGGAGAGGTCTGCTCAGGCACCTCTTTCCCTTAAACCCTCGCACCTTCCCTCAAAGTGTCTTCTTTTAACAGACAGATTGAAAACAGTGCCTCGGGGTTTGTCAAAATGGCTTAATAAATAAAATACTTTATTTTTTAATGGCACAAAATATACCTTGGTGGCTGTCAATATACTCTGACAGGCCGTCTAAGTGTAGCCTTGTCTGGGAAACATAAGTATATAGTTTTAATATGTACACGAATCAAATTATTCCATGTGTTAATGTTGAAATGGTACAACAGTCTATAGATTACAAAATAAACGCATTTACCAATAACCTGGTTTGAACCTGCTGAAAGCTGCTCCCCTGCCTGAGTTCCATCAACCTCACTGCTGTCTCAAATAAACAAAAAGAATTAAAAGACATATCAGTAATACTTATTTACAAAATGAGGAAATATATAAAAGACCAACTCTTGTTTTGAGTATATGAAAGCTACGTATGTTGTCTGAACAAAGTCAGTGTGTCAAAGTCAAAGTCACACAAAGTCAATGTGTGGCCTTGGAATATTTTAAATAACAGATAAAGATAATATTAACACAAATAATATTCTTAAAAAGATCAGGGGCTTGACAGAAAACCATCAAGTCCCCCAAGTAAACCATGCCACCTGTTATGGAGCCCTATTAACACCACTCTTATATAAAGTGTTTCCCTCCATTTTATTGCCACAGACTACAGCTTGAAGTGCGTGAACCCTCGGAAAAGTCAAGTTGGTTCGAGCCCTGGCTCCAGTGTTAATGGTTCGGTGTTTTATTGTGACTCGTCTCCCACCGGCAGCATCAAATCAATTTCTGCAGATGATAAGGTGGCAATCTGCAGTAAGGTTTCCTCTCACAGCTAAGTGTGTTGTGACCTTCTGTGTGTTTGTGCGTGTTTGTCTTGAAATTGCCAGAGACAGAGTCACCTCGCTCTCGCCCTCATTACTGCGATATTCCTCCTACCTTTTCCAGCTGTCTGTTCTCCAGCGGGCCTGTGTGTCACCTGCAGCCGGCAGCAGTGCCGCTGTCACTACACATCCACGCAGCGGGGTGATCCGGCTAACGCATGCACATTCCATTCGCTTCTTCTGTGCCCTTTCGCAGGGTTAAACGTCTCAGGCAACCCAGTGAGGGTACGCAAAACAAGAACATTTAGCTTGGCTTGTCAGGATTTTTACTTCAAGTAAAATAAGAGAATGTTCATCATGTATCTCAGGTTGCATTGTGATTGCAGCAATGTTGCAACATTATTTAATACTTCTGTGAGTTTATTTCAACAAAGGAGACCAGCAGAACTAAATTTCAGCCCAGGTAAACAAAGATCAAAGCAGAAGTAAGGAGGAAATGTCTGCCAAAAGCACTACATTTTTCAGAAAAGCTCCATATTATAGCAAAAAAAAAAAACCAAGCACTTCAGATTTTATGCCATGGCAATTGAAAACTGTCACATTTAAAACCAGAGAAAACACAATTCCAGGATTGCTTTAATTTGGTTAATGTAAGTTTGTGATTGTAAAATCTGCAGTAAAAAGCCAAAAAATGGTAGTTTTCTAATATCCACAATTTCTCCCTTCATTCACAATTTCTGGAAAGTAGGCATGGCTAATCTTGGATAAAGCTTGTCTAAGTGTGAGCCTCTCCAATCCCAGCACCCACATTGCCCCGCCCACATTGCCCCGCCCACATTGCTCTTACCAAAACTGAGCATTTCTGCTCAACAGGCTCACCTACCCTGAGTGACTAATATCTACGTTCAAGAAAAATGCACAAATTCATACGAGTTAAATAAAGGTGATGTTTTACTTCATACAAATGAAGTCGTAAGAAAAGTTAACTCCACCTGCAATCTTAACCACAGCTTTAGTAACACTTCGTATGTTTTAAATCACACAAATTGTTATGAATCTGTAGCACGTAAAGTAATGAAAATGAAGTGTTGAAGTATTTAATGTTAAAAAAAAAGCATAACGCTTTAAGGTTTAGTAATAAATCAATTATAAGCAGGTAATAAACACATAATAAAGTATTAAAAACTTCATAATAAGTACTAAAACAGGGAAGGCCATGGATCACCAAAAAATGGAGCTGACATTTTTTTGTTTGTTTGTTTTGTTCTGTTTTCAGTTAATCTATTTACTGATTCTTACTATATATAATAATTAATTTGTAATATTATTTAATTAAGCAATTACTTGCCAAACCTTAAATTAAAACATTACTAAAAGTTTACTGTTTTCTTTAACAAGATGTAATTACAATAAATACAGTAAATAAAATTACATGTTTGATTTTTAATAAAGGAAATCATATAATGTGTGAAAGTCGTTGTGTAAGTCCTGTATACGTGTTGCATCACATGACACCTCTGGAAGTCAAATACTTTACATGACTGCGCTAACTGCAGTTTCACACATGGTCTCTCCCTACAATACCATTTTTTTCCGGACTGAACTTTACACACTTTGTTGACATTCAGGGTCGGATATATATTTTTTAGCAAGATCCTCTAAAGTGCATATCAGCCACCAACCACTTCTATCTGTGCACAGATGATAGCGATCACTTTGTGAACTGCTACAGCACAATTCTCCACCACTGCCTTATGGTTTAAAAGGTCAGTTGGGGCTCAGAGCTGTAGTGTAAGCTGTAATTTGTCTTGTCACGCTGCACAAATGTTTGGACAGTGTAAGTGCATTTTATAAGAAATGCTATGGGACTGAAAAAATGCTTAGGGTCTCAGTAGGGAGGCTTTTATTCTGAACAAAACGCCGAGTGGTGCTGGCCAGAGGGTAGATATTTCCCCTTGGGCAATAACAGGTTAGCGCTGATATGTGAACTCATATTGCTAAAAATTACTTTTACTTGTTACATTTCATATGAAAAATCTACTTTCTACATCACTACATTTTCAAACACTACATTTCTACAATCATATATTCCTAAAGTCATTAGGAGACTTTTTAGCATCGCGTAGCTTCAAGGTGTCGATCTAAATTCCTAACATCTAAAAATTTAACAGATGTGACAATGCAAATGTGATTTAATAGGCATTACTGTAATCTATCTGCTGCTATGTTCACTCTGTATTTATCACGACGGTTCCAGAGTGGACAAATCAGAAGCCTGGACATCAGGACAAAAACATTTTGTATCTGGGCTTCTAATTTTTTACTCCTAGTTGCCCAAGTAGATTCAACAACTAGAGAAAGAGAAAAACCTTACTCCTACTGACTTTACCACAACACGTTTTCAATTGTTATGTAGCTATGTTTAAACTTAATACACTTCACGGTGATGCGATCACAACTCTGTAAAGTCCAGCACAAAGCCATCATGTATACCCATTCACCTCACCATTAAACATACAGCATCAAGAGGAAATAAAGATGCTAGCTAGGCTTGAATAACATCTTTTACATATGATGTGCAGACCGAATGCCACAGTTTGTTGCCGAAACGTTTCTTGAGGGCGCAAACACAACATGCTACATTTGAAAATTTCTTAGAAGAGGATAATATACCGTCATATACAATATGTTCATGTTTGTCTCCCTAAATCTGTATTAATGCACTTAACTAGCTAACTAGCTCACCTACTGTACATTATTATACTATGCTAGCTGCTACTTCTTAGCCTCGTCAGTTAGGTTTCCTGGCAACTAAAACCTGAGACTGGGCAGCACGTTAGAGCTTTTATTTGCTAGGTAGGGTAGCTAATACATTTATCATTTGGCCATATGTCAGTTAGCTATTAGCATTGAGCCAGTTTGTATCCTCAAAGTTTGTATCATGCTAGCTGAGAAATTAGAAATAAAGCTGTTAGGTTGAATGATCGAATCTACTTTTCTTCTTCTCATGATCTTCAGGAAAATCAGATGATGCAACTTCTTGAACATGTTGAACATGTGACTTGTGGCTTGTGGAATATTCTAAATATTTCATAGGGGTGGATGTGTTCAGGTAACAGGCTTGAGTGAATGAAGGAAAATGTACATTTTATTTCGCTATAATGGACAATTCATGAAAAAGGATGTTTCAAGCCTGCGATTTTAAACAGATTCACACATTAATGCAAAATAGTATGATTTTTGAAGTGTGTTTATAGCAGGCTAAGACAAGCAAAAAGACCAGCAGTTTTCTATCAGAAAGTGCTGTAGGTTTTATTAAAGTTTTATTAGCTTGTAAAGCACACTTTACCTGTATTTCTTTTGGCTTTACTTGATATACACTTTTTCATCGCCCTTCTGCTTTAAATTTGAGGCTCTACTTCAGCTTCAGAGTATGTGTGTAGCTAAGTAATTGCATCTTAAGCCCAGGAGCATACAGATATAATTCTTTGCCCATGTTCATGTGGCGAAAAAAAAAAAAAAATTACATGAACGTCTAAGAAAATCACACACAAAGAGATTTGTGTGTTTATATGTTTGTTTCAGGAGAGAGCACGCACCTGGTTAATTCTCTCAGCTCGGAGTGCTCTAGGTGAGGTTACAAGTCACACACTAATGAGATGTGCCGTGTTAGCCCCGGGGCCATTAGTTAGGTGCATAGCAAGCCTGCTGCTGTTCTGGGTAAGACAGCAGGAAGTTGCCTCATATCTAATGAAAACTGTCATGTTTCTGTTAGTGTAAAAGTATGTAGAAGGTGTCAGAGTAGGTGCCGGTACGTGATGTGAGACGTCTGTGTGGTCCGCCTGAAAAGATGGAAGGTAGGAAGATGAATTTGGTGTTATAACAGCGCCGGGAAATGTGTATGTTCCCTTTGATGTGCTTCTGTGTGACGGATATGACAAATGTGCAGAGACAGGGACTGGGGCATTTGCGGAAAAAAAAAACGAGAGAGAGACAGAGACGAAGACAGTACACAGGGAATTTATGTCTCAACAACCTGCTGAAGTCCAACATGATATGATTTGAAGTGAACGACCCTCCACACACACACACACACACACACACACACACACACATACACATGGCCTTACCTGAGGGATAGCAACTGTTGGATATCTTGCTGGAAAACGTCATCTATCACTGTGTCTCCACTAACATGCATATTGTACAAATCATAGTGTGTGTGTGTGTGTGTGTGTGTGCATGTGTGTGCGTGTGTGTGTATTGACCTGATGCACCTTGGCTGTATTATATGCTCTAAGATAGACAATGATTGATATATGAAGTGATTCCGTCTATCCAGAAGCACTTTCTCAAGCAGCGGATTGTTGTTTAAAGCAAGATCAAGTGCAGTTCTGGAAGGAACACATGGAGGAGATAAAATATATTACAAAGTTCCAAAATGTAATATAAGCCATATTCTGATAAATTCCACCTTGGAGCTACTGTTATTCCTGTGCTAGGATTGGTTACTCACAGGTAACTATGCAAGAATCAATAGTACTACATTAACACCTAAGTAACTATTATTAACTACTAATAAGTGCTGGGTAATTACTCAGTAATTAAGGAATAAAACACAATTTGGCATGCTGTTATAGGAAAATAATCCATGACAGGGAGGTGTGCTGTGGCCTGATGTGAAGCGAAGTTACTGTTACCACTCCAAGTTGATCATTTTCCTGTGTTTTATCCTAATTCAATTTGCAAACAGTTATACTTTTTAATTCATCGAAGAATGACACATCATGATTTTTACCCATTTATAGTTACATTTAATGTTGTGGAACATCCGGTAGAAGTTGTGGAAGGTAGTTCCTGTTATCTATTCGTTTCTGTTTTTCTCTCACCAGACTCTGTTTTTTTCTCTTAGACTAAAAAGCAGCTTGTCAGAAAGAGTAAACTCCTCTGTCCTGAACAGGTCAGAAAATGTAAAGTTATAGCTTTACCTCTGACTGTTACCCTGAGAAACTTTGCATTCTCTCGCATTTTTTTTTTTTTTTGCACAAATATCTTTGTGAGAGAATGCCAAAAAAAAAAAAAATTGTGAGCGAACACAAAGTTTCTCAGGGGAATGCAAAATCATACATACATTTTCCTCCCGTCTCATTTTTTTTTTCCATCCCCATGTCCCCTTAGGGGCTCCGTATATTACAATGAAAATGTTTAAATTTATTATTTCAATATGTATCTGACAACATTTCACCTAAGATTTCCCCCAAGATTTTTTTTTTTTTTTGCCACCTTGGGATGTACAGAATATTATATAATTAGTATTGAAATGGAAAATTGTTTGGCTTGGAAGCACACAAATAACTGTTCATGTAACAAATTTCATAGTAATTATGTTTAAAAAGTGTATGTTCATGTCATTTATACTAGTTTACAACTTTCACTGCATTTTTACACAATTGTTTCCTTTAGGAAGTGAAACACGATTTTGATTGTTTCTCTTAAATTACGTTTTTGAAGCTCAGACTGAAGAACGTTTTATGTGTATTTGTGTGTTTAATACACCTGATTCCACTCAGCAGGTAATTATCAAGCTCCTGATGCAGAGGGTCAAGTTTTGGGGGTCCGAGGACGAACTGAAAACATGCTGTTGACACGAAGCTGGTAGATTTGAAAGGAACTTACAAAAACTGTTTCTCATTTGATTAGCGTTCTCTGAGTGGGCTGTTTCATGTGAGTGATTAATTTGAAAACTTTTTAAAAATTTCCTACATTGAATCTAAGAATATATTCATTTAACGGTTCCAAAAATGTGTTAACCCATCTCAGGGAACAAGCTCTTTTTTTTCAAGGTTTCTTTGCTGATATTATCTTCTTAAGTGAGTGATAGTTTTGAGGGTTTTTTTTTTAAAGCACAGAATTAGCAAATATGCAAAATGTGGTTAACTAGCAACTGTGCTAAAGTAATGAGGACTTTGTGTAACAGAGTTGTTTGTTCAAACTGATCTCGTCATCGCAATATCATAAATATAGAAAAAAAAGAATGTGAGCATTTTCTTCTTCCCATGATCTTCAGGAAATTTGGATGATGCAACTTCCTGTTGGACATGTGACTTGTGGAATATTTCAAATATTTCATAGGGGTGAACATGTTCAGGTTGAGTGAACGAACTTATATATATATATATATATATATATATATATATATATTCATAATATACATGGATTCACAAATTAATGCAAAAATAATAAAAGTTTTAAAGTATTTTAATGATTTATATTTCAAGGTAAAGTGTGGCTGTCGTGACCTGGATGGGTAAAAATACTGTTATTTTTATGAAATATGCACAGATGCTGTTATTAAAGGACACTTTACCAATGTTTTACCTTTAATTTACATGCATATTTGTAAATGTAATAACAGTGGGACATAAAAATGGCCTCCCAATCACAGACTCTCCCATATATTAGCTTTTGCTAAAATACAAGAACTTTTTTTTTAATTTGCGTTTTTGTTTTTTTGTTTTTTACATTCCTGAACAGTTTGGCTTGAGGCCACTGTTAAATAAAGCCATTTCTTCTGTCAGGAAGTGAAAAATATATACATACATCTATATGCATTCATATGGAATACTGCTTGTAGCTAATGCTCTTTAATGCTAAGCTGGTTAATTTATTCCCCTTCAGTAAAAGGTTGAAGTGTATGTGTGTGAGAGAGTGTGTGTGTATGTGTGTGTGCCCTTGTTCTAGTAACAGATGCTGTGAATGGTTGTTATTTTTGTGAGGGCGACGCAGTCAATGAGCATGAAAATTCATTTAACAGAAATGCAATGAAAGAGAGATGCAAAGAGACACGCTCAAAACAACAACACAAAAAAACCCCTCTCAGAGGCGCATAATGGAAATTGCGTAGAGGTTGAGACGTGTTCTTGTGCAGACGAGTGTGAATGCTCACGTTGACTAGCACAAACAAGCTAATCGCATTGGTGTGTGTAAAGACTGCATTATGTTCTCCATCCAGTTATTACACTTCAGTGGAGGAACACTACGAGCAGTTCTGTGTGTGTGTGTGTGTGCGTGTGTGTGTATATAGCCGCAAAGGACAATCATCAAACTCTCAGAAAACAAAGCAGACACAGCATGAGACCCTTCTGCATTTTGAATAGGCTGAACTAGTAACGAGACGAGACAATTAGCCGCCACTGCGTCTGCTGAACAATCACGCTAGCCCCCCGACTGATCGGCTAACGATATGGCTATGTGTCGTCTCGTGCAAACACACAAAAATCTCACACTGAGAAACTTCTCAAGTCAAGCTGAGACACAAAGTATTGAGATGTGCGCTATTGAGAATTAGCGCGTATTAGCCAAATTAGCATTCCCATGGTCCTCCATTAAAACACACAGCCGCCTCAGATCCGGTTCCTCCAGCTGTCTCTCCTCTGCGTTTTGGTCTGCCTCAGTGGTCCCTGTGTGTCGACCGATGCCCCCTACGCCGTAATTAGCTCTGCCAGTCAAGTGTCTCAAATTGGATTAGCCACGCTGCTTTTTTTGAAGGAACTGGGATATTTTTTCCCTTCACAGAGCAGATTTTTGGCATGGTCCACTTCTGGCTCAAACCTGTGTCGGTAAAGCTCGCTAGGGTGCCCATCATAATCCACCCCAAATCTCATTATTCCAGCAAATCTGGATTAGCATTGTGTCTGCATCTGTGACGCCATGTTTGCTGTATCAGAGCCACCAAAAAAAAAAGGACGGATGATGAAAAAGACCACTGCAGGAGACAATTATTGATTCTCAAGTTTGTTAGCTCGAAAAGATCTCGGTCTAACGGTGTCAGTTTGATAATGAAACATTCTCCCCTTCACGATGTGTACAACAAACAGTCTCTTTGGAGACTGAGATTTACATAATTAAGTGCTTCTCAACATCCATTTTGTTTATTCAGCCATGTTCAGGCTAAAAAAAAATCCACAGAACATACTGGCTGTAAACAAGATGCAGATAATCGGCAATTAGAAAAGAGACAAAATAAAGTGAGAAATGTACAAAATGATGCCAGTTAATTATAATTTACACAACAATGAATCAACAAATGAATTAGCCTTTTAAGCTGAAGACTGATGTTAGCTTTTATTTGCATCACAGAGCGCATTTCTAACCAATTGCTCCCGTTGGGTTTGTGCAAATCGCTCAAAATTTCCTTTTGCTGGTTTCTAAATAAAAACTCATGTACTGTAACAGTCTTTCCCATGGTGTCTGAAACAGAAGGCAGAGGGAATTATGGGAAACCTGTGAATGGTTTTAATACGCTAATAGACTGTATATTAAAACGATATGTATGATGACTTATGAATACATTCATAGCATGTTAATGATGCACTTATAAGGCATTTTATACATAAAGTATGCTCTACACATTTATAGAAATGGTTATAATGCATACTGAATTGTTAACCGTGCATGATAAGCAGCTTTTGTGACATATTATAAAATATTATGTGTTCGTAATATAACATGCCATAACACACATAATGCTAGTAGTACTGCCTCAGTTTCATTTACATTTCATTTACACTAGAACCTATTTATTAAGCATATAAATTATATTTATGTTTGTTTGGTATTGATGAAGTATTGAAATCATAGTGCATTGCTATAAGGTGTAGATAAATACTTATAACAATGTCTATAATGCATTATGGACATATTATATAAGCAATAAAGCACTCTGTGTCTTGCTGTTATAGGAAAATAATAAACATTGGGGTGGTGGAATGAAGTAGAGTTACTGTTACCACCCCAAAGTTGATTATTTTATAATAAGAACATGTCCCAATGTGTTTTATTTCTCTTATACAACAGCAATTTGCCAACGATTGGAATTTTTACTTTGTTAATAAATGACAGCTCATGCTTTTTATCCCTTTGTAGTTACATTTAGTGTTGTGGAATGACTGCAAAACATGTTCCTGTTGTCCTTTATGTTATAGCAGCTATAAACCACTGTTCCCTCACCAGACTGTCTTTTTATGCCCCTAAAGAAGTTAATAAGAAAAAAAGAAAAGAAAAGAAAAGAAAAGAAAAGGCACAGCTTATCATGTTACTGAGAAACCAGAGAGCATAATGTCCTCTGTCAGGTAGACTTACAAACCATTACAAAGCACTGACACTGGAGACTCCTTCCATAAATGTTAAATAAACCTCTATTTACATAAAACTTCACCATGTCAATGAAAAGTTTTTCTTTGAATATTAATGTTTTGTTATTATCCTTCGATTATGTAGTGTATCTGCCTTACAAGTCCCTTACTAGTGAATGAACTGTTGCTATAGAAACATTAACATCTTACCAATTAGATTCAAGAATTCAACAGTGCTGTGGTATAAAATGTTTTAAATAGTTTCATAGTTCATTACAGATATAGCTTTCATAGCTTGTGTTACTGAGCCTTGATTTTAAGCCCCGCCCACCCTCCAGCCCGTATTTACATACTAATTATTTTCCTGCTCTATAGATGAGCTGAGGCCTTTCTGCATGACCAAACAGCCATGAAGTAGTCTAAAAAAAAAAAAATTACAGCATGTCAAGAGCCGGATTTGGCAGCCACCTTGTCACCTTGTGCTATTTAACATAGCCATTCAGACTCAAATTAATCAGCCAAGTGTGTGAGAGAGGCAGAGAATTAGACTGCGTGAGTGCGTATTAAGCACATCTCTATTATCTCTATTCAGCATCAAAGCCTTATTTTCGTGTTTTAATCCTGGCAACCTGCTGCCACTCCAGGCGGCCGTTTTTCTGCTCTCAGCTCATGCCTTCAATAGGCTTCTGCACTCGCTTTGTTTAAGACCCACATCCTCTTACAACCTCTGAAAGGAAAGCAGCTCGGGAAAAATGGCACTTGTCCCTGCCCTGGAAAAAAAGGCTTTTAATTGCTGTGAGAGAAATTGACAGTTATAAGTGAGTATAATAGCTAACACTCACTGGGTGACTCAATAAGCCCAATGCTCGGGTTGAGGGAAATGGATTAATGTTGGCATTATGGTACGAACTCTGACAAGACCCTCTGACAAGGAATGCTAATTAGAACATGACTATAAATGTTGCTTACTTTCCTGTTTCTGTCAGTGCAGACTCCATCAAATGTCATGGTCAAGACCATGAAGGACTGTCATGGTAGAAACTGGAGGCGGTTGGGTAAGATGTAGCCACTAGAAAAGCTTATATGTATCTACGCAGAGTGGCGCAAGAAACAAAAAACATCCAGTGAGCATCAGTTCTGTGAGCTTGTTGATGAGAGAGGTCAGAGGAGAACGGCCGGACTGGTTTGAGCTGACAGGAAGGCTACGGTAACTCAAATAACCACTCTTTACAACCGTGGTGGGCTGAAAAGCATCTCAGAACACACAACATGTCACACCTTGAGGTCAAGAACAGGAATCTGGGGTTACAGTGGACTGAAACTGGAGAGCTGAAGATTGGAAAAGACCAAGTGGCACCTGGTTTGGTATATACAGTATATATACATGATTTGTCCTTACATTATGTGAAGCATGAGCACTAAAATTAGATCCATCCGGAGGCGAGTGTGTTTCTTAAAACTGTTGGCTGCTGCCTGAAATTAGAGAAGCAAGGTAACAAGATTAGCTACTGTGGATTTGAAGCTGTAACATTTCATATTGGTGGAGGTTTGTAGTGCGTTTGATCACCTAACACACGATTACGTTTCCTGCACGTGGATTAGTTTTTTGGCGAGAGGCCTCATATGTGAGGTGTGTCTAAGCACTCTAAGAGGCTTAATGTAGAATGTAGCCATAATAGCATTAGTTTTCCCTGGCGTTTCACGTCTAAAAATCTGATTTTCCTCCAAAGTTTGTCATACATGTGCAAATCCGTGGATGTAATACGCCTGAGTCGCTCTTAAACCTCTTTACTTTAGCCACATGGAGTTCAGAGGCTTTGATCATGCAGAGGGGAAAGGCAGACCTATCCTGTTCCCACTATGTGTGTTTATGAGTGGAGTGTATGAGGGCATCTATACACACACACACACACACACACACACACACATAGAATTCATTGGTAAGTCTGTGCCTGACCTTGCAGCTGTTTGACATAGTGATACTGCTGACATGCAGAATAATACCGTGTCGCATTCTACAGCTGATATTTCCCCAATATGTACCTTTGGAGTGTATGGAATAATAATGTGAACACACACATCTCTCACACACACTCCTTCTCTGCTGTTTCCATGGCCAGTCTGCTGGCTCAGCATAAAATAGAAACGGCCCAGTTCTAGGAACAGACTCTTAATCATGCATTCTTAATCAGACTCTTTTTTCACAACACACACACACACTCACCCACCCACCCCCACACACACACACGATATGCTCTCATGCCACCACCAGATATGATGCTAGTCACTGTGTGTCCATTCGCCTAAGAGTTGAGAGCAAAAGTTTATATCCCCCCCATGGTTTTTGAATGGAAGAAGCTCAAACCGTACCTCTATTTTGCAGGCCAGAAGTGACAAGAGATTTTATTTTTTCCATCTGGATCAGCCATGTTGATGTTTTTCTCCTTTTATGCTACCTCTTGCGCTGAAAAAAAACCTTTTTTTTACCTGTTGCTATTGTATTTAGTTACCTATCATGTCTATCCATCTCCTTCGTCTATGAAAGTCTTTCAACCACATCTTAGCATCCATTATGTATTCATATATTTTGCATGAGATCCATTTGTTTTTATTGAATATTTAAAGGAAAACTCCACCCTGAAACATAAAATAAGCTTATACTAAATCTTGTGATGTGTTTAGTGATTCTGGTGGTAATAGATTTTCATTATTCCTGTGAGAAATTAGCGTTTGTCTGCAACACTGTTGTCAGTGCAGTTAGATTAGAGTTTAATAGGAGTGATAACTAAAAACCTAAGAACAAAAGAGCTTTTTTTTCTCACTCACTGTTTTCCAGCGATGTTTCAACATCGTATTAATGAGAAATCAAGCATAAAAGTAGTGGAACACTGATGCAAATGTTGGACTCAAAGTCCCAGAATGCAATGCAGCTATATGATGCTGAGTTACGGCAGAGTTTCTTTAGGTAGAGATTCAATGAGGGCTGAATCCCACTGAATCACTATCGAACAACATTTTTGGTAATATAGGCCACCGTGAAGTGAAAATAGACCAAGATTTTCATGAAAGAATTTTAAACTAAAATAGATTTTCATTACAAAATAAATCATGTTGATGATGATCACGTCATTATAATATAATGATAAAGATTAATACGCAAGTTGTACAAGGTGGATGTTTCCATCGTGTGATTAAAAATACGGTACTGGTGGCTCCACTTGCCATTTCTGTCCTACAGATACAATGTTGAGGTCTCAGGTCAGCGCTGATGATGTGTTTGGGTTCATCTTGCATGGCCTAATGTTCATCTTTCCATATAAATGAATGTGAAAGCGAAGCCATGCAGCTCAGCTTGCATTAACGCCACTGTGTGTTCGAGGGCAATCCGGGACACCCAGTGCCCTGTGGGTCTAGAGCAGATTATTTTGAGAAGACCTCACGTTGACTCGTCGACGTTTACCCTTTTGAGCTTGGAGTCTATGTCACACACTCACCTGCAGGGCTTTGGGTGGATAAACAGAGTGAGTGTTTGGGAGAAGAGCAACCATGCCTCTGTCAGGTCGTTTCTCTCTCTCTCTCTCTCTCTCTCTCTATCTCTAACTCTCTTTTTTCCCTCAGGTTAGCGAGTCGTCTTGCTAAAACATCCCAGCTGTCTTCTCCACTGTAGGGCCTTCACCGTAAAGGCTTTTGACAGAACCTCCATCTCGGCATTCTCATCTTAAGGAACATCCAGATCTTTCCATGGCACTAGAGAACATGAAACTCACCTGAGGCAATACACACATTTCTCATCAGGTAGAAGTCAGTGCTGGTATCTTACAGTACTCTTGCCTCTGTTCCTGTGTTTTTCAGGATGATATACTGTCTTCTTTATTTTTCTTCCAAAGACAGGAAACACGACAGGAGTGTTTCATTTCAGTGTAGAAACTGTCTCAGGTTTTCATGTCTATGTGTGTACAATACATCATAATGGTTTTCAATCAAGACCTTCTCACAATAAAGGGCTACAATTTTATACTGTAGCCCTTGATTCTATAAAACCCCAGGAACATGATACACACATGAACGAAGCTCAATAACAAGGAGAGTGCTGACATAAAGACCCGAATGTGCTTTTTTTGTAATGCAAGACACTACAGGTTTTATATATATGTATATATACATTACAATTACAATTTGTTGGAAAATGAATTTATTGGATTTGAGCAAAGGCAAAAGTGCTTTTGAGAAGAATGTGCTTAATATTGCCACACTAAGTTTATAAGGTTTATAAAAAGAAATCAACATAGTGTATCTTATATGTCTTAATGATAATGTGAAGTGGACAGAGCTTAAAATTTCTTCATATTTGCTAAGTTTATGATAATGTGGTGGTTGTGAGCGGACAAACACAGTAAAATAAACATATTGCTGCTGTGTTTTTACATATAATACTACTACAGTAGAAGAGTAGATAGAATTCATCCAAAAATCTGAAAAATGACATGATCAAAATCATAATTTTTACCCATAGTTTATTGTGTACACTACCTGTGTTTCCTGGTCATTATTTAATTCTGAAACACATTTTCCATCAATAGCAGTAATTTCTCCTTAGTACTTCTGAATCTGGGTCCGAATCTCTGTTTCCTACAAAAAAAATCTGTCTTTATTTCATTGATCACCCACAAAGTTGCCTGAATAGCACGTACTCTTACCTCATA